>JAEMWC010000304.1:375000-467500 GCA_016490735.1 Pachyseris speciosa | reverse complement strand
CAGGCGTTAATTCAACATGCTGCCGGCGTTTACGAAATAATCTCTTTAAAGTATCCTTAAACACTGGCATCCTAAAGGTGTATAAAAATGGATTCACCATGGAATTTGCCAGATGCAGCACGTTCACAGTTCCCACCACGACCGGGGAAAGCATCGCGGACAAAATCCTTTGACTGTGTATACAACAAAAGCTGGGACCCAAAACACGAGCGAGACGGCAATTACCGTGAACACTGTTCTTGAAAGTCGTAGGTTATGTTCGGTTGATCGAACATTGTGGGTTGTTATTAATATTTCAGGTGTCGTGAAGAGCAATCGTTTGCGTATCTTGAGATAACTTCCAGTTATAACCAGCAGAGAAACGAAGAGAAAAATATGGATAGTGCCAATGACAGGTCCCCTATCCACCTTTGCGTGGTACATCGACAATACAGACAGCCCGGCCACACACAAACCAACTACCCAAACGAAAACGACGCTGAAAATGTAAACTCGAGTTGTCGTTACACGATGACGGACTGGCCATAAAACTGCATAAACTCTTTCCAGAGAAATAAGAGCGAGGAAAAGCACTGATGCACTCGATGCAAGGAGTTGAAGTGCCGATGAAGGGTTTTTTGTAGCTGTCTTTTGTCCTCTTACAGTGTTCATTCTGGGAATTTTCTCAGTAGCGAGGACTATGGGCTCTGCTATTCCCACGAGCAAATCAGCGACTGCAAGGTTGATAAGGAGCAAATAAGTCGCTTTATGATGGTGGATCTTTGTCCAAAAGACAAAAATTGTGAAGGAGTTTCCAATGACGATAAATGTAGCCTCCAGAACAAAGATAAGGATGAATATAAAGTCCGTTGAATTTAGCATCTTCCACTTTGTTCCACTTTTCTTGCGTAAAGAAAACCTTGTCTGAAGTTAAATGCGCAAAGCACTCCCTTGCATCGAAGATTAATCATGTCTTCTATATTCAAATTAGTAAATTGCTCCTAGGACCAATTATTATAGTTTAGTCGAACGTGCATAGGCCGTCACCGAAAACGTTTTAAACGAAGTACCAAAGAAGAAGCATCAGGTGCACTTACTTCAGATCAGTTCTCATCCGTAAAGTTGCCTGGGCAAATATAATTTTCTATCCTGACATTACCCTATAACCGATAGTAATGAACCTCATTACATATTTACATTAAACGTGCTAATCGACATCCCCATATATGCTTTACACAATGTTCTTTGATATTGCTGTGTCGAATGATATCATATAAGTTACAGAATGGGAGGACGACGACATGAATAGCAACTAAGCTCTCTACTTTCAAACATGGTAATTTAAAAAAATTCTGCAAGCGTTTAAGGGGCATCAACTTCCTAGGTTTTCTTGATGTTAAATATTTATAACGGCATTTCTTTAACTTAAATCGTACGTGATCTCTGATTCACGTGGTGGCCAAGCAACAGTCACTTGCCAATGGTATCATCGGTCTAGTAGTAAACTAAAACTGGCAAGATTTCTGTAACTGTATTCCCTGTAAACACAGTTGAGAAAATAAATCGTTCATAAATATTCACAAATTTCCTAATGCGACAAATTTTACTAAAGTTGACGTCACACATGTCATACCAATGATTATTATTATAATTATTACTATTATTATTATTATCATCATTGTTATTGTTAAACAAACATTCAGCTGTGAAACACGAACTATGCAGCGTCAGGAGCCCATGAATAGGAGCTTGACTCTCCCATACAAGCCCTTTGAGTCAACCTTTGCGCGTACCATTTCTATTTTTGTATACTATTTTACTGTTTACTGAATATATGCCACGGGACGTGAGAAATGTAGAAAACACTCTCCTGGTGCTCGTGTTAAATACATGGATAAAGCTTCTTTTATTCGCTAAATATAAAGATTATGCTCCTTATTTTAAACTAAAATTAAACATGAAAAATACATCATATGAAATATTTAAGCACACTTACCGACAGGACCATAAAGATTGGCAATTAATCCGTTCGGTATAGCAATCGATTGAAATTTTAGGGCATGTACCCTTTTGTGGCCGTTGTATACGATCTTTTGATTAGTGTTCGGACGACAAATAGGACGAACTGTGCCGTCCACAAAGCCGAAGCAATTTTCGAGAGCAGCACCCTTATCAGACACAGCATCAGCATATGTCTGTAATGCATACTGATTTAAAATACTGTGATTTCATTCTTTTATCCGATGACCATGGTGCTCGAATATAAAATCAATGACTGCATTACTTATCATGGAGATTTCAGGAACAGGACTGGCGAAAGAGTTCGTTAGGTCGCTGTAACGACAAGGTTATGCCAGCCGCTTCAGTAAAATGCATAATCATTCTGTGCTGTCGCAAATTGTTCCTTGTTTACACTTAATTACGTCAGGCATACCAAGGACGTCAACCAAAAGAGGAATGTCGTAATTTCGAAGCGAAACTTTGTCTTGCATTCAGCCTCATATTTGTCTTACAACTCAAATCTTTCATAAATTCCAGTAGGGATACTCTGGATTCTTGGACTTGTTGACATCGTACAACACAAGAAATTCGTCCTCACTGACGATTCCCTCGCAAAATCGTAAAAGAACTTCGTTCCTAGTTTTCCTGAATTATGCCAATTTCGCTAATCAAAGTGCCAGAGAAAGCTTCGCGTTTCGCGTCTGGTTTATTTCTTCTTAAGTCAAAATTCCCGCCTACGACTGGTGTAGCGTTTTCTTTCAGTTCCTCTGTAGCTAGCTTAACTGCATCTGGGACATTCTTATGAGTGGCGCCCATGGGAGAGAGGTATAAAGAGATCTGTTGTGGCGTTAAGAAATCGTCACGGGCAAATCATCGTTTGCCTTCCTGGCCACGAGCTGGTTGTTTTTCATCTGCCTGACTACACCCTCACCGCTGATTTTCTTTCCGATCTCCTCACTAAGATTTTACTTGAGATCCGCAAACCGCAATTGATCTTCTCGCGGTTTTTACCTAGTCCGTGGGTTTCCACATGCTCGGTAATTTCTCTGTCGCATTATAACGTTATAACCCCACCCCGCCCCCCGTGAAATTAGTAAACGAATAGCTTTCCATTCATTTTTCATACCTCTGCCCTCTGCCAAAAGCAAAAATTGAAAGGTTTACTGCCTCTTCTCATTACAAAGAGCATTTACGGTGCAACTTTGCCGAATTCTTCCTTGACCAATTAGTCATGCATTGTGGCGGTATATGCTATTTAATAATTTATATTATATATGGCAAGTTATTAACCAAACAACAAAGCATGAAGAAACGTAGAAATTGTAGCCACAAACAAATAATGAAAAATAAGTCAATTAACATCCGGTTAGCAGTCTGCCCGTTTTCATTTCCGGTCCCTTGTCACACATGTTGATTCGAGAACAAATTCTTCGCTTCTCGACGTATGCAAGGTATGTACCGGTCGCTTTTATCCAAATACTGTATTCCTATCGTACAGGCCTTCGTTTACTAAGCATGGCGAAGCATTTGTGTACTCCTTGAATCGACTTTCTTATGATAGAAACCACAACATTATGACAGTGTTTCAACCTTGTCAACTGTAGTCTACACCCGTCTACAAGAAGCTAGATGCTTGTAAATACACGAGCATCTCGCAGGGGCACCCAACGAGCCAAATCAACAAAAAGCTGTAGAAAGGTATTTTTAAGTACCTGATGGTGTTTGAAGTCTGTTTAAGGTGATTTTTTCGTCAGCTAGAAGAATTTCATCTGTTCGGATTCCCTAGCTGAAATTTTAATTGCCCGAAAATGTTAGGGAACAAAATCTTCCTTTGAGAAAATGCTAGCTGAAATGAACTTTCCACGAACCTTCTAGGGAACAATTTTCTTTCCGAAAATGCTAGCCGACCTTTTTGACTTCCAAAAACAGCAATTACGACCATTCCGAAAACCTCAGGGGCTATGATTTCCCCATTGCGAATCTTTTAGGCCACGTTTTAGTTACGAAAATCCGAGTGCACTCTTTAATCGACGCCGAAAGCGCAAGGCGACCTACCCTCCACCGAACAGATATCTACCGAAACTTGTCGTTGGGTGCCCCTGATCTCAGTGTGGCTCAAAACATCCCTAAGTCTATTTAGATGGAAGAGGCTATAAGTTTTGACCTGACTATAAGAATTTGTGCTCGAATTGGTGAATAAAATGGAGCGAGCAAACACGAAGGCGTCGCACTAAAAAGTTGCCAAAGCGTACAGGTAGGCTCTCTGTCAACTTCGTTTCAATCAATTGAAATGATCTAAAACACCGCACGTCAAGTTCATTTCACATACAAGATGATAGAAAACATGTTTAGAGCTTAAACGCTTACTCTCATCCATTTTTAGAGGAAACCAATCCAGTCTGAAAATGGCCAAATTTGAGGTGTTTTCAAAATTGCATCAAATGTGTTTATCGCCCATGGATGGCCAAAATATAATTTTCCCCAAATAGATTTTCTAATATTTAGAAACTCTAGTATCTGTTTAAAGGAGCACTGTCACCGGTATTTTTGCTGTTTTTGGTTCAGTTCTGGCAAAATTACTGCCTTTTACCTGTTATCGTGCAAAAAATGCTCCTACAGAATCAGCAAGATGAATTCTTTTGTGATTTTTCAATACATAGCTACCCTGGGTGCCAGAGGTTATTTTTTTTGTTTGAAGGAGGAAATTTACGCGCCGAAGCCGCAGCAACGAGGCGTCTCACGTTCTATTTTGGCTCTTCAGGGATATTTATTTTTTTCAACGGGCCTCTGGAGCCAGGGTAATACATAGCTTGAAATTTTGAAAAAACTGGCAAGTTTTTTCAAATTTCAATCCATTTCCATCCTCGTCATCTTACATGGAATACAGACGTTTATGGTGTCAATGCAGTACTACAGTCTTTGGCAACAAAACTAGACCATTATTTTAAGGTTTCCATTGATGCATTGGCAGTTTTAAGCTTTTTAAAGTGATGGTACAATAGCGTGACACCGCCCCTTTAAGTACTGCTGCGGATTTGGTGTCTGGGAAGAGAGCACTTTTGGAGAAATTGCGGAATTGAATGAGCATGTTTTTGATGTTTGTCAACATGGCCGACAGGTAACATAGTAAAGTCACTATTTTCTGCTTGTTTGTAGAAGTCAAAATACTATAACAGCACTTGGATAGCTCTACCTCCTGGTTGAATGTCGTTTGAATTGGTTCACATTCACTCTAGAAATAGACTCATATTTGTCGGCCATTTCAGAGTAAAATTTTTGCTCAAAACATGGGTTGGAGACGAGTATGATTAATTGTTGTTACCATGACAATGATACATCAGGTGACCCTTACATGGCCATTTTCGTTCATCCCCCCAGGCAACCTACCTCCACACAAAAAATGAAGGGGGTTTAAAAATTTTCATTCCAAGTTTGCTTCACTTTCTCAGAGACCTGGTCTTAAGTATCAACAGTTTGGGAATTCAAAAGGGTAAAAATCAATGTCGACAGTTTCTGCAACCCTCTCTTTCTCATATTTCAAAATGATAATACCCCTTCAAAAGGAAAAATAAAATAACCCTTTTATGCGTCAGACACTGGAGCAGAACGTCTAGATCTTTTGCCGCCAAACATGCGCAGTAGGTCATTTGCATTCCTCCCTGAATTATTTCCCTCCGAAGTTACTGTTCTCGTTCTCGCTGCTTTAAGCCCCAGTTTCGTCCGAGACCGTAAAGGAGGCAGGCTTTGGCGCAGAACGGTGGCCAACCCCATCGTAAAACTTCAAAGTAACCCGAGAACCGCATAAAGACTTCTTCCTGCCTTGAACTCAAATGCTTCGAAATTATGGTAAAAAAAGATCACCAATATTACGTTCGTCCTACCGGAAAAGGAAATCAGAGGAAAGTGCATGACGGTGTGAGGTTCTCAGCAGGAAAAGACTCATGTGTTGAAAGCGAAAGCGGGGGCATAACACGACAAGTACTGCGAATGACAGAGAAAGGATCAATTGGAAGGATTTAGGATTGGAATATATTTACATGTCAATCAGTCCTAATAAATACGAATACCCGGCTGCTCAACTGCCCGAGACAAAGTTTTATTCATATGACGAAAGTGTGTTGTGAGAACGTAAATACTTTAAACGCATAACTTGTCCGATAAAAGCAAACAGAAAAAAGCATAAGATTGCTGAGACCATTCGTGAAAAAAATTGCTGTCCAAAAAGAAACGCAATATAAAGAAGGCATTAGGTTTTCACGGGTCAGCAGACTTCAATATGGATGAGGTTGCTGCGGGTTTTCAATAATTGCTTGAATCATCCTGTTTTGTTTCTCAAGAGAAGGAATCCGAAAAGATCTTAAAAAAACTCTCACAGAGTTTAACACCATTACAAAGAGTGAAATAAAAAGACTCTCAAAACCCCAGCTTAATGCATTGTTGATGGCCTCTTCCTTCCTTTTTTTCGTTCCTAAGGTGATATATAGACATACAATAATGATAGACATAAAACAACAGGTAGTTAAAATACAAACGTGACGGAGAATGAATCGAAAAAGGAATCAAAAGTGCAACATGGCATTTATGATTGGATGTATTTACCTAGTTACGCTTCAGACAACGATTAACTACTTGTGAGTCACTAATGGACTTTTTGGATATTGGTTTACCTTCATTTGAAAATCAAATCGACCGTTTCTTTCTGGAAGGATGCAATTTGTATGCATAGTAAAAATCAAAATGGAAGGAAGGAATTGAGTTGTTGTATGAAGTGTTTGAGAAGGAAAGTTCCAGATGCGAATACCGTATGGCAACAGCACAAGCTACCACTGGAGTAGCTGGTGCGAAGACAGTGTCCATGGCTAAAAAATTGCGGAGAAAAATGAAGCTTACTGGCCCGGGAGATTCTTATAGCTGGGCGCTTGCCAATGCAAAAGACCGATTCAAAGATGCTCGTAAGAAAGCTACAGAAGCTTTCAACAATGAAGCTTTGGAACTGTCTGATCGCGTACTTGCCATGCAATATCGAGTGATGGCGACAACACTGGAGACAGTAGACAATCCAATGAATGCATTAGCAGCATCTAGAGTGTGCATTGAAGAGCTGCTCAGACTATCAGCTGTTAAAGACTGCTTCGCTATCGAGCTTAAACAAGGCTTCTTGGCTCGGTTTAGTAAAGATGAACGCAGAACAGTGATTTCCTCCACGTGTCATATGAATCGCGTTATCTACGATGTTATGCTGATGGTGTGTTTTGGGAACAAGCAACTGTCCGCAAACAACTGGCCTTGCATTGACACCCTGGAAAGAGAAAATCGATCCGCTCAGGGACGACAGAGTTGCTGAAGTGCTGCAGAAACAAGTTATGGAGGAATGTTGTGTTACGCCACGGTTATTTGGTCAAGAGGGCGACGACGATCACATGCTGACGTCACCGTCGGGCATCTCTACAAATGTAAATGGACAGTTTGTTATAGCAGACGATGGGGATAAAAGTATCAAGGTGTTTGACAGCAGCGGACATTTTATTCTCAAGATTGCTCCGCAAATTGACGATGGTGAAACAAAGTTGGAAGATATTCATGATGTCGCCACTGACGAGGAGAGCAACATTTATGCACTGGTTGAGCTGCAGGAGACTGGGACCGAGAGAGGTGAGACAAGATGGACTGTGTTGGTTTACAGCAGCGCCGCTGACCAGCTGCGAAAGTTTCCTGTGAACAGGAGCGGGGGCTGGGGCAGACTGACGGTTAGCAAGAACAAAGTGTTGGTGGCTTGGGAGAAAGCGGGCTTGATTGAGGTCTTGGAGCTTGATGGCAGATATGTTGACAGCTTTGGACACAAGATATTGAGGAGCGCAAGAGATATCACTGCTGGTCCAGATGGCGTGGTCATAGTTCTGGACAGGGGTGATCACTGCATCCACGTATTCACCGAGGATGGTCAGCAGCTGAGAAAATTCAGCATTAGGACCGAAGAAGCCGACTATTATTGTGCTGCCTGCCACCCAGGAGGTGAACATGTCATCGCTGCTGGTAGAAAACGAAAAACACACCGTCTGTTTGTGGCAGTGTACACTAAAGATGGCGAGTGTCAACGAACTCTTGAATCCCACGAAAGAACAATCTGGCTTGGTGTGACAGGGATTTCAGTTAGCATAGAAGGTCGCACTGCTGTTTCCTTTCTCGATCCGGTTGGCCAAGGAAAGGTTGTTGTTTTCTAAAGATGTTCAAGGTAGAATTCAAAGATATCTTCCACGTCATCTTAGTTGTCGTCAAAAGGATCACCACGTTGCTTTAAAAGGTCCAGTACTTGCGAAATTGCTGTACTTAAAACTAGTCGTTTTGATTTTTAGAGATCCGGCTCGTGAGGTAAGGCTTTTCTACCTTCGGACTGAACACTTGTTTTTATTATATAATCGGATACTTCTGTACAGAGTGTTACTCATTTACATAAATCTTGGATCTCGTCTAGAGTGACAAATTGTTCCTAACAGTTTTCCGGTTACAATTTTTAAGAGTTTAGAAAAACTATTTTATTAATTGTAAATATATACATTTAAATGAATGGCGTCTTTGTGGAATAGGTTTAAATATTGAAACATTTTAGTCCTTTATATAATTTGTCAATGTCATATTTTCACAACGTATAGTTCTGTGCGCTGTCTTTCTTTCATTAGTATATGATTAAAGAAAACTACTGTTTAACCAACCTCGTTCCCAGGGTCTCTCCGAGGAGAGACCCTGGGAACGAGGTTCCTGCTTAACCTGTCTCCAGCGATGATTCGAAAACAATAAAGGCAATTTCTTTTACGAAACAAACTAATTATGTCACAATATTTGACCATACAGTACAAAAATCAAGGTAGTTAAATAATTGCGTTCACTCTCAGCCTAAAAGCTTCAAGAACCCAACAAAATTTGAGCAGATATTTTCGCGGATCGGAGGATTTGATTGTTAATTAAATTGTAGCGGATCGGCGGATTTGCAAACCCTTATCCTCCCCCCTCCTTAAAGTGTACACAACATTCAATTAGAAGATACTGATTGAACATTCCGTGGCGATTCAACACCTGCACACTGCACTGTGTTAATATTGATTATGGTAGGAATTATTGGCCTCTTGGTTACCAAATAACTTGAAACTGTTGTGTTTTTTCCCTCTGCAACCTTCGCTTAAGGATCATTACATGGCAGTGTGATGAATAAGGCTCTTTATTTGTGCTGATATTGTCATAGTTCAATTGTACAGTTTTGGTTTGGTTCTGTGTTTGTTTCTTTGGATTGGCACTGAACCAAAGCTAACCACGAAAAGAATTAACTGCCTAAAGATTTAATTTCTGAAGTCAATCCTCTTCATTATGCCATCTTTCTTTCACTCCATACTTAAAAAACAAACAAACAAACAAATAAGCAAACAGGAAAGAACAAACATTGGTGGGAAGCATTGTTACGTTTTCTGTGAAAGAAGATTTTCAATCGTGAGGAAAATAGGATTGTTTTTTACTCCCTTATGGTCTTTCCAACTCCCTAACTGCAAACATTGACACAAGAACATTGCTGCACATGTTTGGTCAGTTTGTTTATCAGTTGGGTAACTAAGAAGTGTGTTATATACCTTCAGCTGACATTTGATTCCATAACCACAACTATGTACAATGTTAATTGACCCAATCCATTCCCTTGTTGTCCCTTCCCAGTTGGTGTGATTATCACATATTACTTTAGTTGAAAATGATTGCTGTCTCGAAAACTCTGCGGTTAAGATTATATTCTCTGGAGAGTTACAAAGGGAGAATGCGAGGGCAGGTGCCAGTTATTTTAGGTTGTCGGATAGTAGGCCCTTGGATAGAATGTTCCAAGATGTGCATGTTATCATTAAAGTATCCTGAGATTTTCCAGTGTATGTGTGTTGTTTTATTGTCATATAACACAAGCATTAATTCTCTTTGGACAAAAAGACGAGCAGCAATAATTACAACTCTAGGAAAAAGGGTATGGTGTGAAAATATTTAAGTATCTCTCCTCTAAACAACTATGCATTTATGACAGGTCAGTTAATCCTAAGAAACCTGTACGGTAGGGTAATATCAACAGCATCGAAAGCTCATTTGTTACGTTAATTTGTCAATCTCTAGAATTAGTTGCACATAGAGATCAAGTCCTTCGTTAACATCTTGTGGTAAGCTCAGTCTAAGAACAGTCATTACTGTTAATGCAAACTCTTCAAATTCTTCACTAAAATCTGCGGAACTCATGGTTGAATTATCAATAAACTCTTCTACTTCATGAAGGTCAATGTTCACTCTGCTGTCCTCTGTGTTGTAGAGGTGAGGTAGGGAATACATGCAGTCAGGTTTTCCTCCAGGACCACTGCTCAAAGAGTTATTAATATCTCTCTGAGTAATGATTCTTCTTGTATTAGATGCCATTTGTCCATTAGTACGCTTTTGAAACATTGTAACGATGGTTGAAATTGCGTCACGAAGGGTAGAAAGTTTCTTTTGCGTTCTCTGTTTCTGTGTTAGAGCTTTTTTTCTGTCCGTATAGAACTTCTGAGAGTATCTGTTCCACCATTATTCAAGGAACCTCCCTTGATTTCTTATAGAAAAATCGCTTATAATCATATGAGCAGGAGTCGCGTTGGTCTGTCAACTCCATTTTAATCACCAACAGAAGACTACAACTAAGTATACGAATATTCTAAAGATAGTGGTTTTAAAATTTATTCCATCAGACAGGATCGAAAGAAACCACTTCGGATGTATTCTCTCGAGGTCCGCCACCTTTAGCCAAGCACTATATGTCTTTTATTTAATTAATTATTTTGTCCACAAAAAGTGGGGGGATCCTGCCCCCCCCCCCTCCCCCGCCCTCCCCCTACGCGGTCCCTGCACCTCATGACCGTTGCTCTTTTAACCATAACCCCCTTCTTTGTGAGCCTGGACCACATCTTGCGGTATCCCACAAAACAAACACTTTAACCAACAGCGAACCAAGTTCCTTCTCGATGGCATTCTTCAGTTCATCGTCAGGTTCGGTAGATCTTCTCGACAGAGCTAAAGATCGAAGACGTCTTTTCAGGGTTGATGAACTTATAACTATGTCATGGAGCTTTAGAAATTCAAGTATTTCCAGATTGCTGTAGCCTTGTTTAAAGTACTGTGATATAAGTTCCAGCTCGTTTTCTCAGAATTAACATTGTCGCTCATGCATGGCGTATATATTGGTGGATGGCATTTTGGAGATCAGACGTTGATTGGTACTTTGCAATCAAAATGGGAGATTAAACTTTCTAAAAAAAAACCTTTTTCAGACCGCAGTAGAAGGCCAAAGTAAGCAGGGTTTTTGTTCTTGTTGTTGATTAATTTTCTTTGAACCCCAAAATTAAACTTTACGCATTCTATGCAGGATTTTAGTCCGCATTTCCTGGATATATTTCTTCTGGGAATTTAAATCTGTAATTTAAAAGTATTTATAAATAAGATCCTTATGTAATCTTGTTTCAAACTCCCTGAACAGATGAAGTATTTAGTCTTATCAGACGAAACCGGTCAGTGAATAAACTTTGAGTCATCAAGATTTCGTTAAATTCCTGTGCGCTTCTCACTGGTTCCTTGTTAAATAGTTAAGAAGAGTGTCCGAAGTAACCTTCAAGTGTCTTCAGTAAAGCCTGCAAAAACTTACTCTAGTGCACCCCTTACTGCTAACACAGATGATTTGCAACGTTCCATTTACAAAGGAAATATAGTGAACAATGATTTTGATGGCATCCGTGCATTTCAGGGTCAGTTTTACAAGATGTCATCAGTAACGCATGTACTAAATGGCTCAAAGATTGTACGCGCGTTGAATCCTGGCTAGTATAGTTACCTTGAACAGTTTCCACCAGGTATACCGTCCAACATCCCCTTATTTTATTTAAACACGCTCCCTTTGCTGGTAGACAAGAAGCCATCTTCGCCTTCACTCGTTCTTCCAAGAGGCAAATTGCAATTTGCTACTTCACTGTTTCAACTACACGGTTTGCAATATTATGATAAAGTTAGCATAACGAGATCTGAATCCCTTTCCATATTTTATTTTCACTATGGCATCTGCTGCGCCGAATGTCCGACGATCGTCTTGTGTTTCGTCCCGGCGTTGCTAAAACGAGCGTGAGGGTGAGGGTGACCCTCGTTTTAGCAACGCCGGTTTGGTCCGGCTGTTTATTCACCAATGTCGGACGCTATGTCAAGTGTATGCTAACATATTTGCCCAAATCCCTCAATATGATAAGCCTCATGTTTGGAGGGAACCGCTTAATATTTTTATCTTCATTTCTAAACAGCATTCGATTTCTTGAGCTGTTCTTATCGCGACCAGTTCCCCGAGTAACCTTTTCTCAACTCAGTTTACGTTCGCCGGTACATTTTTAAACAGGTTCGCTTGCCAAGAAACTGAAGAAAATTAATAACGAAATACATGTAATGTTCGGCTCATTGTACTTTCACAAAACAAAAATGCGTTTTAAAAATATTTTTTCAGTGCCTCACGCCACAGAAGACAAAACATTTCGGTAGCCTCTGCATGTACCGGAGTTCCATAGAAACGCCTGTCGCAAAACCCCAAAAACAATAGTAATACAATGTGCACCAATCAAATGACGAATGATCCTCGCAGTTGTGAACGCAATTAATGCAATTGCGAAAAGAAGCCTGAAAAAATTCAGGACTTCAACGGGATTTGAACCCGTGACCTCGCGATTACCGGTGCGATGTTCTAACCAACTGAGCTATGAAGCCACTGACTTTGGGAGCAGGTCAATTGTGGGTTCCGCAGTTCATAATTTATTTCATATATCATTCACACTCATTTCTTTCACGGGAACATATAAACCCACAATTGACCTGCTCCCAACGTCAGTGGCTTCATAGCTCAGTTGGTTAGAGCATCGTGCCGGTAATCGCGAGGTCACGGGTTCAAATCCAGTTGAAGTCCTCAATTTTTTCAGGCTTCTTTTCGCAATTTCATAAATTGCGTCCATAACTGCGAGGATCATTCATTTGATTTCATTTCCGCAGTTAATGTACGATTTATTTCATATATCATTCAGACAATGTGCTCCGGTGCATGCGCATGCAGAAGCACCCAACATTTCACAATGGACTCTCGCCGGCGCGAGAACACGCTTTGATTCTAGAAAAATTGAAAATGGTTTTTGAGTTCGCAGATCCGCAGGCCTTTTTGTTTACATACGAACAAAGCGCGTAAAACTGTTTTGAGAGTTGCCATAGAGTGATTACCAAACGCTAATATATCTGTGGTAATGCCGTTCAGTTCCGCTCAAAAGTAAGTTGCCAGTCGCGTTGCGTTTCCTGTGCGATACCTTCTCTAATACAACGCATTCTTCAAGGGCAGTCAGCACTTCTTGTGTTATGGATGTCTAGAAAACGATGACCCAAAACACGACAGCATAGAAAACCGACTAAGTAGAAAACGATGACCCATAAAAACAATGAATGATTAGTGGTGTTTGTCTGCTTTTGATCCAAGGAGTTCGTTTCCTCATATAGGTCCGCTAGCTTGCACTAAAGACCATTACAAAACTTAAAAATTTAAAAATATAATCGCTTATCATTCAAAAATAATGTCAAGAAATTGAGTTATTGTACAAAAATAGTAAGTAAACTACCTGTAAAAGTCTCGGGTGCGTGTGATATCCCGTACTTGAGTTATTCAGCAAAATGTACCCCTCAAAAGTAGAGCGGTTTAGTATGTAGAAGCCGCGGGCACGACTAAAACATCTGGAGTTCAGTTTGGCTATGTTAAAACCTTTCGCGATCGTCTGGCTGTTAAACTTGCAAACAGTCGTATTGACACTTCTGTCTACATATTAGTTGTTCACACCTCGTATAAACACAAGGTGAATCGTCATTTTAGTGTTCGTGATGTTAACATGGCGGCCTTCGGCGGCCTTGTTTTGTGCAACCTCGTCAACAGGGCCCTCCGAGAGGTACTGCTAAATTTAGCTCGCACTTACGCAGAAACGCCGGAAGTGAGCTTTGTGGATGAAACTCGACAAACACGAAAAATAAAACGACGAAGAACCAAGCGCATATTTAGACTCGGCCGAGTAAAAGGCACTTTATTATCCAACAATTTCACACAAAAAGATTTATCAAAATGTTTTTCATACTATTGCTCAAAATAAGAGCTCCCATTAAAGGATAGCCTAGAATATCTTTATAAGTTATCTTGTGTCCCATATCAAACCAGACACTGCCCTTTTTCTTTTTTCAGTTTTCCACCCCCAGTCCCCACCCATTTCAATGCAGCTCCCCAAAAGCTAACGAGCTATGTGTAACAATAATGTCCTTTGCTATTATGCTGATTGTAAGTGCCTCATATATTAATGCGCTTGATCACCAAAATGTCCATCTTCCTATTACGCAGCCATTATCTGGCTGGTGAGGAAATACTTCTCCCAAAACAGCGTGACGAGTCAAATAATGGCTAAAAAGAGAATAAAACTTTAAAAGCTATAAGATAACAAATAAAAGATAACTCTTTGTATTTTTCCATAAACATTTCAAGATACTTATTGATATACAATCATGTAAGTACTACCTTTTCATCATTGTCCAAAGTGTTTGTCAGCCAACGAAGGATTTAAAGATGTTTTTCCAATCATAAAGGGAAAAGATGAGTAACTGATACAATAGTGGTTACCACTGGAACACAGTGTGTCTGCACCTTAAAAAAACCCTAAGTGAAAGTCAGTTTTTGCAAAATATCTGAAAAGTAAAGATGGTATCACTTTCCTCTTTGTTGCTTCCCTCAGAAGCTCACTTAATTGACTTCTCTTGCAGCATGACAAAAAAAATATCCAACAGTTGTCCAACAAAGAAACTAATGACAAGAGGCTACAATTAGCGTAAACTCGGGCTTGCAAAAACAGTATTGTATCCCTAACTTAGCGCTAAACAAAAGAATAGAGGGAAGTCTGTCTTTCTTACATCGGACGCATTGTGTTTCGCTTGTGTTGGAGTCTATTTATTTAGACCCCTATCAACATATATTCCTCTAAAATACAGCTCAACCATTGAGAACAATAATTATAACACTTGTAAAAAATATTTCTAAAAGAACAAGAAAAAGAGAAACGGAAAAAATAAAGGCCGTGATATATACCACTAAAAGACATCGAACCCGGGTTAGCTGCGTCACAGGCAGGAACAATGACCTTTAGGCCACAGGGGTTTATCGTTATGCAAGGTGATAAAAATACTGTATCCCAAAAAAACCTAAGCACACTTGTTTTCGCTTCGATGGATAATTGTTTGAGAAAGGAAACGCTTATCGAATGATGTAGGATTTTTTCGCATAAACGTTAATGGAGTCTTGGTGAAATGTGAGTAGAAAATTAATTAGCAGAGTGAAACTGTTTACAAATACGTCAATCCAGGGTCATTTGAAACACAAGAAAGGAACGTTTCTGGACAGTTTCAAGTGACGCTAGTACATTTGTAAAATCTAATCGCTAACATTCAAAAATTAAAGTCCAGAAATTGAGATATTGTGGGAAAAAAGTTAATAAACTACCTGTCAAAGTCTCAGGGGTGTGTGATATCCCGTACTTGAGTTATTACTCGGGATACTGTAAGTATACCGAGTTATAAAATGTGTCAGATTTCAGTCTTTTTTTTTTTTTTTTTTTTTTTTTCTGTGCAGCAAAATGCACAATACAATTACGTTCCGGTGTTTGGATTGGCCAATGCACAATAGCAGGCACGTGGCGGTGTGTTCATTGGTTAAAGCAAACCGCATAGTCCAAAGGTCGAAAGGCTAACATCACGCGACGGTTGTTTACAAGATATGCAAATTCATCGTGTTTGAGTTGTGAAGCTAGATATTTTAAGACAGCACAGTCTGTCCCCGTGAAAAGGTTTGCCGAGAAAAAGTTGGAAGCCTCGCACGTGTAGTGCTTATCGGCTAATCGATATCACAAGTCGAATTCGACTGTGACAGAAAAATTACAGATTTGCACAAAGTTGTTTTCGTAATGTGATACCTTCCATTTAATACGTGACCGCAAGTGAACACTCAAGGTTAAATAATCCACTTCGACCGCCGGACCAAATTTTCCTGCACATATCTTTGTAAAGTTGTTAAGCTAGATTTTAATACAGTACAGACTGTCCGCGTGAAAAGGTTTGCCGAATTTAAGACAAGGTTGGAAGCCTCGCACGTGCTGTGAGAGAACGTTGTGACAGTTCTATATTTAGAAAATCGCAAAGTTGTTTTGATGTAATTTGATCCGATTTATACCACAACTCAATCGCTGGGAAAGTTCTATATTTAGAGACAAGTTTGCGAAATTTTGGTTTTCACGTGATGTCAGAAAAAAAACTAAAATTAAACATTTATATTTTTTACCTTCATCAGGTAAATGACATTTTAAGCCAAGTAACAGCTTTGTTTTGAAAATAGAGCGGTTTGAATTTCGAGTTCTTTTTACAATGCGTGACATCTGGATTGCTTCTGAGAAACATGTACACGGAAACGATTCGCCTTGTGTTTTCGAGTTTTGAATATCCAATATGTTAAGAGAGAAGTGTCTATGCGAATGTTTTCAAGCTTCGCAGAGAGAAAAAACTCCAGATGTTGCCACTTAATTTAGAAGTAAACAACAACAGCTGACAACGAATATGGATGGCAACTCTCAAAACAGTTTAACGAGCTTTGCTCGTACGTGAACAAAAAGGCCTTATGTGAACCCAAAAGCAAATCACTAGCCGGATAGTTTCGAGAATCAGAAAGCGTGCGTCCGGCTTCTGCAGCACAAAAGTATCCCGAGTTAACGCTCATAGAGCGTCTTGTTCAACAAAATGTACATCTCAATGGAGCGGATACAGGGAACACGGCAGTCCATCTGGAGTTAAATTTTGGTCATGTTAAAAGCTTTCTTCTCGCTGTTGAACTTGCAAACATTCGTATAGACACTTCTCTTAACATATGAGTTGTTCAGACTTCAAAGACGCAAGGTGAATCGACGTTTTCCGATACGTGACAACAGGCATCATTCTTGCTGTTGATATGAGATTTACACTTCCGAATCACTCGGCCGTGAAAGGTCAAACTCCCATTGTCTGTAGTCTCTAATTTTTGGCGCTCCCCTCGCTTCGCGTCTCCTCGCAACTTCGCGCGCGCACGTGTCTTTCGCCCGCCCCACAATCCATCGCCAAAATTAGAGACTACTCGCAGTCTACTGAAGCAGACACGAGGAAACACGGCAGTCCATCTCCATCTCGCCGTTGAACTTGCAAACATTCGCATATACACTTCTCTTAACATATTGTTTGTTCAGACTTCAAAAGACACAAGGCGAATCAACATTTTCCGATACGTGACAACAGGCATCACTCTGTTAAAAACAGTTAGCGCTTGCGCAGAAACGCCGGAAGTGAGCTTTGTGGATGATACTCGACGACGAAAAAGAAGAACCGTCGGTAATCTTAGACCCGGGCGCCGCGCGAGACGCGGGCAGCCCGAGTAATAACATTGCTATCAAGTAACGATGAGACTAATACAGGAATGCACAAGGCAACCCAGCAACAGCATAAGAGTGTAAGTAAAACTGTAAATTATGCTGTGGATGATCTGAAAGTTAATTCAATCCAACGACAAGTTCATCAACAGAACTACAGCTGTATGTGATGCATTAGCTACTCTTTAACACACCCCTTATAAAAGTGTCTATATCACCTTCTGTTTATTTGTGGTTCTGGCAAGTACATAAATGGTAGATAGCTTTTGAAAAACGTATTTTCAAATTCTGCCATGCTTTTGCTCTGAAATCACTGTTCAAAGTTCCAGCTTGAGTCACCCCCATCAAAAGTGTCTGAGCTACAGTGTAGTTAGAGGCATGGGTCTTGTCCTGGTTTGACATCACAACCTACTTTACATGCATGTTTACAAAGACTTTAATAATGCGATGTCCAACCAGGAATAGATCCATGCCCCTTACTAGCTTGGTCAAGTTTGATGGGCGTGGCTCAAGCAGGAACTTGGAATGACAATTTCAGGGCAAAAACACAGCGGAATTCTAAAAAACTTTTTTGAGAAGCTATCTACCTGTACTCTTTATGTACATACAACAACCACAAACAAACAGAAGACGATAGATAAAATAATTATCTTTACATTCACATCACTCATTGTTATCAGTGTCAAGATCAAGTCGCCGATACTGGCTCTTGTAGAGAAGCAACAAAGGAACACAAAAACTGACGCCGCCAACACACACCCAGTTCATCCAACGGACATCAGACGTTGGAAACATGAATGTGACGTCAAATAAGAGAATCACAGCATTACCAAGCACAAGTCCCATACCAACAGATGTCCCTTCGCCCACAGGAAATACACACTCCATGATCAACTCAAACACGAGTGGTATGGTGCCATTGAATAGAAGCCCACTAAGGATGATGGATGTAAACAAGAGTCCCTTGGAGAATGGCAAGATTCTTGAGCAAGTCAAAGAAAAAATAAGTTGCATAAGTATGGTGCCAATGAAGAGAGTGATCAAAATAGATTTGGTCTGCCGCTTCACAAAGTCTGCTGACCTGGAATGTAAAATTGCACACACAGTTAAAATTAATTACACTTCATTCTCAAAGAAACCTCTCAATTGTTTGTAACATACATAAACATGTAGAGTGTGTACACATACACTGTACACTTAAAGTTTCGACATACATGTACATGTAGCACCATCCCCTAATACATTGTAAATAATGGTTTGTCCCAAAAGTAAAATTAATTCTTGCATGACATCTTTATTAATTATCATCCACATTTTGCAACAAACAGAAGCTGTGATTGTATGGGTATGACTGTCTACATGTATGAACTAACAAGTGAAAAGCTGATCAAAGATGGAAGTTTCCAAAACTTGGTGACTGAAAGCTAGCAGAATTGAGGGGGTATTAGAGGGAGTTCTTTCCATTTGTTTTCAAAAAGTGGTTGTTTTGGTGGAATCTGATAATAATAATAATAATAATAATAATAATAATAATATTTAATATTTCTTTAGCACAAAAGCGCTTTACATATCTTAATAATAAAATAAAATAATAAATCAAATTACAATGATTAATAATTATAGAAGTGGTTAAAAGTATGTAATAATTATAATATGTGCAAGGAAGATATAATAATTATAATAATCTGATGAGTTTTGGTCAGAACTCAAAGACACCTATTCATAAATGGCTGTCTCAAACTCAGATAAAAACTGGAAACTGGAAATTTGCTTGTTTTATTTTTTTCCCTATAATGAAATACACAGTTGATTATCTTCTCAAGAAAAGAGTACAGCATTAGTAAACAATATTATTCTTACTTGAGATGTGGCTAGAAGTTTAACAATAAATGACTATTTACAAAAATACACAGTCATTGCAGTGACCTGTAATTCTAAGCAATACCAAATGTGTACAGTTTCACAATGTACGTTAGAGTGGACTAATGTTCGTTCAAACTCAAACTCCATTGCTGCATCATTAGATCTTTCATGATTCTACTTTTTTGAAAAAGATTGTGCCATACAAATTAAAGAATGCACCAGTTAAAAGAAGATGGGATGGGTTTTCCCATACAGCTGTAGACAGTGGGTAGCTTCAGAGTTGTTGTGAGAGTTTGAGTTGAATTAATTGAAGGGTTGAAAGCGAAACTATCGTATATGACGGTTTGTGTGAACGTATTTTAGGCCCGGTTTTTTTTTTTCCGAAAACGAAGCGCGCAACAGCAAAAAAAAATACAGGGCAATGTTTTTTCACAAAAATGGAGTCCACATGTCAAAATTATGCCAATTCCGAGCAATTTGAAATTTCGACACTAAATCGTCACATACGATACATGTAGTTTCGCTTTCAGCCCTTCAGTTAAGTCAACCTCGTTCCCAGGGTCTCTCCTCTTCCCGCCACCAGGGGACGGGAAGAGGAGAGACCCTGGGAGCGAGGTGGCAGTAAAGTTTGCCTCATTAACATTCAAGAAGCAATGCCCAAGGGTATTCTTTGTTGAAAACTAAGCGCCAAATGCTCGTTAGAGCTAGGGTTAGGGTTAGAGCTAGGGTTAGAGCTATGGTTAGAGCTGGGGATAGGGTTAGGCCTAGGGCATGGCAAACGTTAACGTTAATGTTAAAGTAAGCGGCGCATTTTGAGTCTCAATCAGCTTAAAGGGTTCCTCTGAAATGAAAAGAGTGCACAGGTTTCTTGGTTGACTCTTAATTATTTTGGAAAGGCTTTGGCCGATATAAGTAAAGTGCTGAAGAGGGTGATTTGGTTGAAAAACAGCATACAGCAGGATCGGACTTGATTCTAACTCAGTGCTCAAAAAGCTTGCTGTTGGCCGAGAAATAGAACAAAATATTTAAGACGGCTGTTTTTACTTGAAGATAGGTTTTGGCCAATACCAACAACTTCTGTTTGTGAGCAACACCAAAAATTCGAGTTAACGATGTTCAAGGGCAAATTAAAAGAGTAAGCTGTTTCCCGTCGGTTTCCGGTTCGAAACAGAGCTTTGACTGGCGTTTCGCGTGCTTTGGTGATTTGAAATGATTTTGAAGGGTTCATTTTCGTGGTCAAATGGAACCAGTGGAATGAAAATCATATCACAAATCAACGTAAATGACGACAGTGAAAAACAAAAAGATGAGAGATGAGAGAGAAAGATGTGAAATTTAATCCCTATCGTCTGATGC
The DNA here is from genome assembly GCA_016490735.1 of Pachyseris speciosa. Lineage (NCBI taxonomy): Eukaryota > Metazoa > Cnidaria > Anthozoa > Scleractinia > Pachyseridae > Pachyseris > Pachyseris speciosa. The sequence continues at coordinate 446,774 of JAEMWC010000304.1, read as the reverse complement.
GTAAGACAACTGCATAAGATGTGAACTTTAATCCCTATCGTCTGATGCGTAAGACAACGACTTATTAAAATATCTCGTGTGCAAATACCTTTTTTGCTGGTGTTTATCTCGCTTGAAAATACGTTTTGCTGATGTTTACAAGCCTCCATAGAATCAAAATAACTGAGTTGATCGATGCAAAAGTGATTTATACGTTGAAATTCGGCAGCATGTCTATCTGTGTTTACATAACAACTCGACGACCGACCACGACTATATTTCGCACTTGGTAATATTTGCCACGCGCGCCAATGCAACTTTTCCCTGGAATGTTTTCAAGATACTCGTCGAAAATGGACGGACTTTTCGTCATGCTGATTTGCCTCTCTCGGATGAATTCTCCGTAATGTTTCCGAATTTTCACGAACTGTTTCACGGCTTCGGTGGCCCGCGAGACAGCGCCCACTTTGGCCGCAATGAATTGTGGGATTGTTATGCCCTCCGCAAGTGAAAGACACTCTGTAAACATCAGCGAGTTTTTTGCCCGTAACTCCGAAAACAGCTCTCCTTTTCGGAAATTCTAGCATGGCAACCTTTCAGAAATGGACCAAGACTAGCAAAGCCCAGCCGCTTTTTAGACGAGAGATGCTTTCAGATTTTGTTTTCTGCCCGGCTCTTAATCTCTACCCCCAAACCAGATAGTCAAATTAATATATCTCTTCATGGTTTGGCAAGCAGAGAAAACACAACTGGCTTCTTTCAGCCTTGTTAGACTTGCGGGTCTCAGACTTCATGATGTCGTTCAACCACCGAGCGAACAGGCAAACTGACATAATTCGATTAAATCAAACAAGCTAGCGCGGATCGAGTCAGGAGCTCCAACATATACGTCGCGAATGTATTGGTGTTTTAACCGCCAAAACTTTTAGTCTACGTCACACTATGGAACAATCCTTTCTACCTGTCAATCATTTCATGTCCAGTTTCAGTTTTACTCTTCAGTTACGAGCATTTGGCACTTAGTTTTCAATAAAGAATACCCTGGGCATTGCTTCATGAATGTTAATAAGGCAGACTTAATTGAAGGGCTGAAAGTGAAACTATCATATGTGACGTTTTGTGTGAATGTACTTTAGGCCCAGTTTTTTTTTTCGAAAACGAAGCGCGCAACACCAAAAAAAAAAAAAAAAAATACAGGGCAATGTTCTTTGACAAAAATGGAGTCCACATGTCAAAATTCAGCCAATTCTGAGCAATTTGAAATTTCGACACTAAATCGTCACATACGATAGTTTCACTTTCAGCCCTTCAATAATTTATTATTAAAGTGAAAAAAAATATCTGGTCAAAATTTCTTTATTAAACTTTAAGCCTCATACAGTTGTTAATATCATTAGCAACGAGGTTACCTCGTTAAGTGAAGTGAAGCAATTTTATCAAAGCGAACTTTGTCAGTCAAAAGAGGAAATACATGTATGCACTGTTTTGCAAAAAGGACAAAGCATTACAATGCCTGACACCTTTGCAATGTTGAAAGCCCTTAAAGTGTAAAACAAAATCCAAAATTCAAATAATATTGATTGAAAAGGGGAGCAGAGGGGTTGACGTTAAAAAAGTTTCAAATAGCATCTCTGAATGTTCAAAAGTCATACTTGTCCCTTTCCTTTTCTTTTCTTTTCTTTAAGAGAAACTGTACTAGCTACTTTAGGTTTTTTAAACAAGTTGAAAGTGCCCAGGATCAGCACACACGAAACTAATTTTCATAAGAAGTCACAATGATGTGTACTTTGCCTTAACAGTTTAAACAAAATTACACCGTCACATGTAAACAGATCAATCAGGTTATGACAGAGTAAACATTCCATACATACCTTGCAATAATCACACCCGAAATAATCCCCGCCAAACTACCAGAAGTTCCGAGCCATCCTGAAGTTCTCTCATCTATGTCAAATGGCTGAACAGCGAGATCCAGAACTGAAGTCCAGCCAAAGTAGATTCCAAAAGATGCTGCAAAAACCAGAATAAGCAGCCAGTAAGGTCCATTGTGTAATAGCCTTCCAATTCCATCTTTGTAGCTAATTTCTGTAGTTTTTTTTGTCAGGGCTGCGGTGCTTGGAGGCAGAGGCGGTTTTGAAGGGAAGTAGATGATGACACAAAGAAATAGAAAAGCAGCGAAACCAATCTGCACATAAAAATAATCCATAATTTTGCCTTCCAGCAAGTGAAGATGTTGGTCTGTAAAATTCAGTTCACCTTTATCTGTTTTTGCAAAAGTAATAGGTATCATTGATGGCCCGATGAAAAATGCCAGTGCTGAACCAAAATTAGCAGCCAATGCACCAATAGCTGTTGCAGTAGTGCGTTCATTAGGGGGAAACCAGGTAGCCGACACCAGTGGAGGGGCACCATTTGCAATGAAGCTTGGCAACATCGCTACCAGATGGCCAAAATAGATGACAACAGTTCTCACTGTAATATTGCTGAATGGAATCACTTGAATTACCTTTCCTGCCAATAACATGAATGACGTCACCAACACAGAGATTCGAAGGCCTGAAAGCAGAAATTAAAATAAATCAATTTTAAAAGTATTCCACTCACAAGGTTCTTTGCAGACTGTGAAAGGTAAAAATTAGCAAATGCATTTTATTGCTGGTTTTCATACCATATTTCCTCAAATAAGCACCCATCCCTTCGGCCAAAATAGCAAATAAGTGCCCCCTCCCCTCCCCCTCACTTTCTTAAAAAGCAGGGATACAAGGAAAACTTGTTTCTATGCCACTTTTAAATCATTGGTTTATAAGTTGCTAGAACAAGGAATAGACGTCACTCAACTTACATTGACTTGGGTTGGGTGGCCAAACGGTGAAAAACTTGCATTGACTTGCATGCAAATTTAATCTCAACCAAAGTGAGCGCAAGTTATTGCAAAGTCAATGCAAGTGCATGGCCAAACACAGTCCGATTGGTCTGGGCTTTAGTGCTGCAAAGTCAGTGAAACAAACATGGCTGCGTGACCCAGTCACTGAGTCTTGTTAAATTTTGCTGATTAAGATTATAATTTTTATTAATAATAATTATTACATGTATTTAGGAAATAGCTCTGTTCCCATGAGTACTATGGAGTATCATTCTGAGTTAATGCTGTTTCTTTAACCTTCCATTCAATTCCCTTCCTTTGTAATGTTCATCAATTGCACGCATGTACAGGTACAAACTTGCTTTTATGATATTCATTTGATGAATTCCAAGAACAGACTCTGACTGAGATGATTGAAATTACTTTAAAAATAGCATTGGGAGATTTTCTTTTCTGCTCTGTTTTAACTGTTTCTGCTCTGTCACTAACTGTGAGTGGTGAATATATGAAAATGAATAATTATACGAAAATCATATATTTGACTGCAGATTAATGATTGAATAATTGTAAATGATAATCGCAGTTATGAACACTACTTAAGCAGTAGTGAAAATAAAGCCTGAAAAAACATTCAGGCTTGTACGGGATTTGAACCCACGACCTCTGTGATACCGGTGCAGCACTCTACCGACTGAGCTAACAAGCCATCTTGGAGCTGGCTGTTTTGTTGGTTATGTATAAACAATTTGAACAAATTAAAGTGTTCATGAACCAAAATTTCAGAGCCAGTTTTTTTTCTCCAATATGAAAATTGGTGTTTTAAGAAACATTTTGAGGGGAAAATAATTTGCTTAAAGTACCAGGAAATTGTTTTAAATGTGGCAAAAAGTGGGCCTTCCTCACTAAAATTCTAGACAAAGACCTGCAGTCTGGTGAATAGTTGTGATGTCATGTGTGTACTCAGTCCGGTGCATCACTGTTTTTGTGAGTTCCATGTAATAAAAATATAGGAGAACTACCAAGTTCAAGTTCAAGTTCAAGTTTATTTCAACTCTTTTACAAGTGGATAATTCTTGGTGGACTGGGCCGCAAATAGCTTTACAGCTAATCGAGGCGGACCAGTCCTTAAATATTACTATTATAAATATTAATATTATTATTAATATACCGGGGCTGCAAGCTGCGTAAAATGTTCCAAATTTAAGCTTTTTTGCTTTCTCAGCTATGTTTTACACTTGAACATAATTTATTACACACGAATGATGTCACCATGACCTTTTCACCGCGCAAAACGTCTGAAATTTCAAGCCACGGGGGAATTTTGGAACCCCTACAACTGGTGAATCCTTTACATGAAAAAGAGGGAAATGACTGAGAATGAAATATAAGGATTATAAGCTACAGGCATCTAAAAACGGAAAAAAAATGGTAGTTAATTTTCGATTCATGTACACTTTAAAGGGTATTTAAGTCAGTAAATGCTAGGATACTGTAGTTTTTACATTACCTTGTATAAAATCAGACCATGATAAAAACAACTTTCTGAAGTCAATGAGTGACTCAGTAATTAATACATGTTAAGCTTATAAATGAGCAGCAGTCAGTACTTTTTTTTTTAGTAAGAGTTAAAAAAAATAAATAAAAATTATACATAAACACATTTATCAACTTCCTCTGCTTGCATATAGCTTAGCTAATCGAGGCGGGCGGGTATTCTGATTGGCTCATTGCACTGCTTACTTCTGTTGTGATTGGTCAGAGTAATATTGCTTTAGTTTTGGTTTTATGACACTCAATTGAAAAGTGCTCTATTCTGCACATTTTATCCATTTTATTTATTTGTATCCGCTTTGTGACGTAAACTCTATTCATGCTTCACCATTTTGGGAACAGGGTTAGTATGACAGCAATGCAAGTGTCATTTATGTATGGGGCTGTGTGGAAATCTTTCCTTAAAGTAGCTACATCAGATCTCTCAAACTCTGAGACCTGGAGATTGAGGTTAAAATGCACGGTTTACGGTCACCTCGCCACCAGTAAACTCGCCACCAAGAGTCATCTCGCCACCAGTGATCTAACCATAATCAAAGAAATATTCAACACTTTTATTTCAAGGTTCTTTATTCCACGTGAAGTACATGCGGTGGGCAGGTCAGACCAACCACCAACCATTCAATAAATAAAGGCGAGAGAAACTTACAAAATTTAGAAGAGTCATGAGTAATAATTGTGTCAAAGTGCGTCCTTTTTTAAAGTTTAACGAGAAGCATTATCACACAAAGGCCCGACATCGAACTTAATTCTGAACTTAGTTCAGAGCTGCTTACAAGAAAACATTCTCATATTATGCTTTAAGTTTGGCTCATGAAAAGTTCGCAGTCTTAATCAAAGTCGTCTGAATCGGACCTAAAACCACTATAAACCATAAAAAGTTGTCCCCTTTTATGGGCGTCATGAACACTCATCCCACTACCAACCTTGATTATTTATTGGTGGTGAGTTCTCTGGTGGCGAGTCTTCCTGGTGGCGAGACGACTAATTACCAAATGCACAGTCGATCAAGAAAAAGAAGTCTGGCGCTTCCTATATATTCTTGCAAAGTAAATTGAGGAGCTAATAACCAAGAAAATCCATTTCACTGCCAATAATAAAATTATTCCTAAAACTGTGACAGAAATCTTAAACTGGGTGTAGTCCTTTCAAATGAAAATGAAAGCTATATTATACCAAGCAGTAATATCCTAAGTTATTGTTCGTTTTTCGATGTTAAAGAAAGGAAGCGAAAAGGCAATGGCAGACATTAGCTTAGATAAACAAGATATCACACGTACAGTATGTACCTTTAGTATCCATAAGCCAGGTCGAAGGAATAGCCCCTAAGATGGGTCCAGTAGCTCCCAAAGATGACAGAAGAAGAATTGTCCACAATTCCCAGCCGAACACAACTCGACAAGGGCGCTGGATCGGACCCCAAGTATTCCACATTAAGTTGGACACGATCGAAGTTAGAGTGAAAATGAAAAGGACGTACCATCGCTTTTTGTAAACTTTACATTGAAGGTCACTCGATATTGCAGCGGCACTGCTGGCAGAATTTGTGTCATCTTGCAAAAGCGACGTATTTTCGACGTCCCCCATGACAACAGTCCCAACTGACCTGTTGGATCAAATGATTTGTAGCCTGCGTCGTAGACGTTTACAAGTTTAAATTTCGTCTGAGACGTAGGCTAATGATCTGCTGAATTTAATAATTGCGTGCACAGTGTATAGCCGCCATTTGAAGCCCGGTACGAAAGGAAGACCTTACATGACCTAACTAAACAGTCCAAACAATGACCGACACAATGACCTGGACCACATTCAATGATCAGCGGTCTCTGTCGGGGTGGGGTGGGTAAGTATTCTAACTACGTTATAATAGGGAATACATGAAGTACCTACGGAGGGTGCTCATTCTCGCGGGCTCATTAAACGGTGTATTGAAAGAGAGAACGGGGAACAAAGAACAGAGGACAGGGAACGGGAAACGAAACAATAGGGAATGGAGAATGGAACACGGAAAATGGAAAACAAATTAAAGAATGGAACGGTAAATGGGAAATGGGGCACGTGGAATCTCTGAAACAAGACGCTCTATGAGCGTTAACTCGGGATACTTTTTTGTTCCAGAAGCCGGACGCACGCTTTCTGATTCTCGAAACTATCCGGCTAATGGTTTGCTTTTGGGTTCACGTAAGAGCTTTTTGTTCACGTTCGGGCAAAGCTCGTTAAACCGTTTTGAGAGTTGCCATCAATATTCCTTGTCAGTTGTTGTTGTTTACTTCTAGATTAAGTGGCAACATCTGGAGTTTTTTCTCTCTGCGAAGCTTGAAAACAAACTTGAAAACACAAGGCGAATCGTTTCCGTGTATGTGACACGTCCAGATGTCACGCATTGTAAAAAGCACTTGAAATTCAAACTGCTCTATTTTCAAAACAAAGCGTGATACTTGGCTTAAATGTCATTTACCTGATGAAGGTAAAAAAACTAAATGTTTAATTTTAGTTTTTTTTTTCTGACGTACGTGAAAACCAAAAATTCGCAAACTTGTCTCTAAATATAGATCTGTCACAGCGATTGAGTTGTGGTATAATCCGGATCAAATTACATCAAAACAACTTTGCGATTATCTAAATATAGAACTGTCACAACGTTCTAATTCGAGTCGATACTCACAACACGTGCGAGGCTTCCAACCTTGTCTTAAATTCGGCAAACCTTTTCACACGGACAGTCTGTACTGTATTAAAATCCAGTTTCACAACTTTACAAAGATATGTGCAGGAAAATTTGTTCCGCGGTCGAAGTGGATTATTTAACCTTGAGTGTTCACTTGCGGTCACGTATTAAATCGAAGGTATCACATTACGAAAACAACTTTGTGCAAATCTGTAACTTTTCTGTCACAGCATTCGATTTCGACTTGTGATATCGATTACACGTGCGAGGCTTCCAACTTTTTCTTAACACTCGGCAAACCTTTTCACGGGGACAGACTGTGCTGTCTTAAAATATCTAGCTTCACAACTCAAACACGATGAATTTGCATAACTTGTAAACAACCGTCGCGTGATGTTAGCCTTTCGACCTTTGGACTATGTGGTTTGCTTTAACCAATGAACACACCGCCACGTGCCTGCTATTGTGCATTGGCCAATCCAAACACCGGAACGTAATTGTATTGTGCATTTTGCTGCACAGAAAAAAAAAAAAAGACTGAAATCTGACACACTTTATAACTCGGTATACTGACAGTATCCCGAGTAATAAGGAGTCTCTAAAAAGGTGGAATCTCTAAAATGGGAATCTCTGAATCCTATTCATCCGACGTTCATACATATAATACTAGATTTTCTGATGCTGGTAACTTATATGTTAATAAATCAAGACTGAGTATTCGACTTAATTCGTTTTCCATTTTCGGAGCTAAGTTATGGAATTGCCTGAAGCCTGACCTACGTAAGGCATAGGAAAAAACCTTTTAAAAACAAAATTCACCAATACTTACTTGCTGTGCTTCGTTATGAGGATGATTATGTTGATGTCCCGACGTTAATCTTAAAAATTTCAAGTTATCATTAACCAAAATAGCTATTGTTATTACTTGTTTATGTTCTGTGTTGTCTTAAAGGTTCTTGCTCTTCTCATGTAAATGCTAGCTATCTGTGAATGTATGTGTATACCTATCTATTTATTTATTAGATATTTGCCTATTTATTTATTTATTTATTTATTTTATTTTTATTTATCTGTGTATTTATTTTTTTTAACTTGAATTACTAATAATTTATTTTGCTAAATTTGATTGTAAGCTAAACAACCCGCCTCGATTAGCTTTGCTACATGCGGGCTTTGTATTTTTTTTCTAAATTGTTTAATTGTAATAATCGAAATAAAGTGAAGTGAAATAGGGAATCTCTAAACGGTGAATCTTTGAACTGATGCATGCTAAAAAATGATTAATCCCTAAAACGGCTAATCTCTAGAATAGAGAATCTCTAAACTGAGAAATCTCTAAAACAGGGAATCCGTAAAACGAGGAATCTGTAAAACAGGGAATTTCTACAAACAGAAATCTCATGCAGGAACATCTATTGTAGGTCACCAGTCTTTCTTCTGTTTGTCCCGCTTCCCAAGACGTGTTGCGTGGTGATTCTCGGTGTTATTCGCCACAGTTAAACAACATGCGCCTTTTGAAAGCTTGGCATTGCATTACATGCAAACAGATATTTCATTCTGTTCTGTTTTTGTAACATTGCTTGACAATTTCATCGTTTGATGCCTGTTTAATAATGATGACTCTGTCAAACACTATATTTATTTTTTGCTATACTTATTGATTATTTTCACCTACATGGCCGATGAAAATCGTGATATGATCTCTACTTAAGCCACCAAGTCGCTACTCAGTCCTTTTAATTAAAATAAGAGAAATACCACTGAACCGTCCGCTACATATCTTATCTTTATTAATTAGTAGTATTGAACGGTGCTCTCAGGGAAAAACCAACGACAGGTATCGCAATGTTTGTCAGTTCTCAACAGTACGTTGTTGTATGTTCTATTTTTTGCTTCTCTTGAATTAGCAATGTAATAATAACCATGTTATTTACCCAGGAAGCTTCACTCACCACAGTGGTTTTCAGGGAGGTTCTGCAATCGGATCGAATTGGAATTTGGAAATGTTGATTTTTGAGGAGAGGGGAAATCGGAGTACCTGGAGATAAACTTCTCGTTTATGCACCATGTCCTTGTTTGAACTTAGAGCGAAACAAATCCAAACATTCTGAATACAAATAAATAATGTTGATAAAGGAAATTGACAGGCTCAAGACTTATGTTAATTTGATGATGTGATTCATTGTCTTAGAGCAGGTCATCTCCTTCTCTTGAAATTCCGATTAAAGCTGTTCTTGTGTGCTTTGTTATTGGACCATTTTCTTTTGCCTCTTAGAAAACAACCTAGGTTGAGAGCTTTGCATTTCAATAAGAAATAAAAACGATCAAACGTTTGGACTTTAAATTAAATTCTCTTCTTGTAGAAAGCCTTTCCTCGGGCGTTAAGTTCCTTCTCGTATTTATCATTCTCTTCTAATAGCAATTTACGCAGCTGGGCCCGGCGAACCTAAAAACAAATTAACAGTAAAAAAATATATTAGCTGGAAAAAAAAACATTAATAATTCTGTAACGGGGTTGCGTTGATTTGCAGGCACGATTTCCTCGTTAGCACTGGAGTTTATTTTGATAGCACACTGCTCTCCACTTATAAAGTCAATCGAAGCTAACACTATACCCCAACTATGCAATACCGTACGTACCTTCATGAATTCCTCGTTTGCCATTTTCAGTTCACTGTTTATTAATTCGGCCTCTCGTTTTTCTCTTCTTTTTTCGGTATCCTGCAAACAGTTGAGCTGAGTATTATAAATAAAATAAAATACAATAAAATAATAAAAAACAAATAAACCGGCTTTCTTGACCCTCGATAGTATTTACGGCACAAAGGCTAGTGTGGCCGAGAAAATACAAAATTACAGAAACAGAATCCCAACTGGCCGGAGGCAAACCAGTTGGCTATTTACAAGGATGACCGAGGAGTTGAACCACGAGGAGTTGAACCAGGGACTACCCAGAACAACACCAGCTAGTGGCCAGAGCGGGATTTGAACCCTGGCGGGGTGCCCACATTGAAATCCAGCGCCCAAAACTACTCGGCCATCCTACCTCCTTCTGCACACTGACAAATATGGTCGGGCAAAACTCCCGCCCGCAAACGGGCAACTTGGGACCAGACAAAGCAGTCTACTTACTGGAGATATCCACTGTTATAGTAGGTTATAAATGTTGAGTTTCAGTGGAAAAGTCACCGGGACCGTTGTTTGGTGGTGTGCGCTTATGGGAGGTGCCCGGTTACGGGGAAAGGGAGAAGGGAGGAGGGGAGGGGGGTTGCGTTGGCAAGCTGAGGTTCGATCGCCTACTAAATGTTTAAGCCCACCCTCAACAGCTGCTTTCTCTGCCGCTGGGGCACAATCGAAATAGCATTAGAGCAAGGCTGTTTCGTTTGCTCGGGCATCGGAGATATAGGTAATGACATAATTTCAAGTGCAATTTGGAATAAATAAGCACGAGGACATTTTTTCAAAGACTCGATAAATTTTAAGTGCTTATTTATTTAGTCCAAATTGCACTTGAAATGATGTGATTTTCGAGTATATTATTACATCATTAAATCACTTCAGAATGGCAGAAGGCTTGCTTTTGGCCCATTTATGAATGAATGATGATGGATGGCCCGCTGAGGACCAAGGCAGAGCAGTGAACTTTCATTCCACGGTTTATTTACAGTTCATTCTCATTGAAGATGTTCCTCTGCGAGGCCTTTTCCCTAAAGTTTACCTTAAGCGTAGAAACGGTTTCTGAAAACATTCTCATCGAGGGAGGTGAAAACTCCATTCAACTCGTAATCGCGGGTTAACTTTTTTAATTTTGGAACAGCCGTGCGGGTGAGAGAGTTCCTCCTTCACTGAGTCTTATCACAGGGAAACTGAACTCACCTCTTCAAGGGAGCTGAACCACCGCGCCGTCTGTAATTCACTCGCAACTCTGTAAAAACGTCATACAAAAGGCAGTTATGAAAATGAATTAACTGCATTTGTTACTAGTAAAAAAGAGCAATAACCCCCCACCCCTCCCAACCCTCTCGTGCAAATAAGCAAGAACAACAAATGTAAGGATTTCACTCACAGTAGCTTTACAAACATTCACTAACAAACTTTTTAAAAAGATAAGTTTTCAAAACATTTGTAAATGTCAACAGATGAGCTCCTACATATTGAAAGAGGCAAAGAGTTCCACATTTTAGGGGCACCGTACTGGAAACGATCGATCTCCATAAGGTCGCATTTTTGAAGATGGTTCTACAAGGTCATCATAGCCTACGTGTAGCCGTACCCAACCCCCGAGGAAAAACGGGAGGAGGGAAGACGTTCCCTCCTCCAGTTTTTCCGCGGGGGTGGGTACGACTACACGTAGGCTAGGTCATCATTGCTAACAGATCGCAAAGAATACGAACTCCGGTCCTACGATAAGTTAAAACTGAAGATCAGACAAATACGACGGAGCCTTAGCATTAAGAGATTTATAAACTTAAAGAAGAATCTTAAAAACAATAGGATGCCTAATAAGAAGACAGTGCAGATCAATTAAAGTTTGTTGGAGTAATATGATCGAACTTCCTTGTCTTACAAACTAGACGAGGTTTCATTCGAACTGATCTTTTTGTGTTTGTTTGTTTGTTTGCTCGCTTGCTTGCTTGCTTGTTCTCCTGTACGGACATGTTTGTACAGAATAAAAAGAGAACGCCTGATCACAGGTTACGCCTTTATACTCGAAAGTCAAACGTGATGTTGATGACACCTTCCCATCTTGAGTGGCGACAAACTTGACAATTTCTTACTACACCTCAAAAGTCAGCATGCGACGATCCACTTCCGGCTATAGAAACTGGGCCGACTGACAACACAGTCCCTTATCTTTACACTTTGGTCACTGGAGATTCAGGTGGGTACCTCTCTAATATTGTCTACAGAAAGCCCACATTGATCAGTACACCACCCCCATCTGTAAAACCCGGTATTGTCAAGTGCTTGTAGGATCGATCGAAACACGTTATCGCTAAACCATCAATTATCTCTCAAGAAAAGCCGAAACGCCTGCCATCAGTTCTTGTTTTAACGGAAGTCCGTTCTCATATGTGAAAAAAAAAAGAAGGAAAAAACAGCCATTTACAGAACCTGCGCCCGAAATGAAACTATTGCAATTCTGCGGTACGTCAAAGGGTTATGGGAGACTCTTCGTCGCTGCCTTATGCACACTAAAGCACGGCTTACGAAAACAATGCACCTATCAATGGTTTGCCCCAGGATGGGGACGGGAAATTTGACATTTTCAGGCTTTCAAATGTCAATTTCCCCACCCTTGGGTCGCCATTAGAAGTCAAATTCCCAGCCAAGGCACTAGCACAACAAACCTTTCAAGATGGCAGTCAAGTCAAATTTCCCACCCTGGGCACCACTGTGGAAGTCTAATTCCACTGTGGAAGTCTAATTCCCGTGGGTTGCCCCCCACCCCACCCCCCATCCTGGGGCAAACCATTGATAGGTGCACAACTGTTAGATCCAGCAAAACAAGACAGAGCAGTCTACAAAATTCCCTACGAGTGTGTTAAAATCTATATTGGAGAGACGGGAAGATCACTGCACGAACGGATTAAGGAACACTGTGATAGAGAGTCGGACACACACCTTTGCTTGAACTCAATCCTCCGCCGTTTCAGAACGCAGCGATGAGACCGGGCACTGTCAGCTCTTTTCGCATATAGAGCAGTTTTCAATAGACAATATTCGTATTCCCCGACGGCCCTGGGACGAGTAGGATCTTGAACATGAATGCGAGGCTAATGCGGGGAACGGTCTCGCGAAATACAATAAATTTATATGGAAAGTATGGCCGGTTGCGGACTGAAGCAAAAATAAGATAAAAATTGGAAGATTCCAGTGCTTAAAAATTACCTGCAGGCTCGAGGAATATCTGTTTCCAACGAAAAATTAAGGCAGAACTAGTTGAGCTGACGGAAAAAGCTCACGAACTCGGTTTAGAATTAACGGACAAGTGTGAGTCGGTCAGCGATGTTGTAAACACAAAAGCTGGTTACAAAATTTTGTGCAATCCCGAATCCTTTTAACCTCCATTCTGACTGGAGCAACGATTTTTCACATGCCCCAAATTAGAATTTTCCTGGAGGATTTGTTTTACTATTTAATAAACGAGAAGATATATGACCAAGAATCCCTCAAGGCATACAAGTCTCTTGAAGGATACCGGTTACATCGTTACATTGGGATGAACTTGTGTACAATCATTTATTTATTTTGAACTCCACATCATAAAAATTATCTGTTAAACCTACTGAACGAGAGAAAACGCCATTAGGAAACAAGCCGACATATGCTGGGTGGATCATCATTCATAAAGATGGTGTTGCTTTCTCTGCACATCGTCCTTGCATTGGCGGGTAAGTTCAGTACCGGTTCTTTTTGTAATTTCTTGCAAGTTACGTAACAAAACAACAGGAGTTTCACTTCATTGTTTAACATTGAACACTTTCTATCATTTCACAGCTCTGCTGGGGGTTGGCATCTCATGGGTGGCACTCATCGAACTTGAAGACTCTCTTCGATAAAATACAGTGGTCACTTGCACTAGCAAAAAATGAGCGTGGAAAAGAAGAAAGAGAACACACAGCTAGTAATTTAAAAGACATGACCTTCACCAAATCTGAAATCGGCAAGAAAAAGAAAAAGGCAGTGAGGCCCTCAACCAGGAATTGTGATCCACGTCCGAGCAGCTGTAAACAATGAGAATCTGGTTGCACAGTTCAAAGAACTCCTTATTAATACAGTTCCTTCACCCGTGGGTATTCATACATTACCTGACCCGGCTTGGATTAAATGAAGCAACTGAAGCCATTGAAGAAATTACAGAACAAAATTGTGCAAGTGATGTTCCTTTGACAAGTGCTCATGGCAGCCCATCTACCCAAGAACAACCATTTCATTTACGTTGTATATCGCCTTTCAAAAATCCCCCGCCCCCTCCCACCAAGTGTTGATGAAATTAAGCAAAAGGCACAGGGAATAAAGAGAAAACTGAACTTCACTGAAAGTGAGATTAACTTTATTGAAAAGAAAACAAAGCTTCAAAGACAAGAATCTGACTGGTTCAGTTATCTACCAACCACTTTGCCATCCAAAACAATCAAGGAGGTATTGGTGAGTAATAACCCCCCCCCCCCCCCCCCCACCCCCGCCAGTCCACTACAATGGGCACTGAGGAGAAGAAAGGAGTCACTAATACAGAATGTGGCCTTTTTCAAAAGCAAAACACATGAGTTTTTAGATACAAGTTCAGATGGCATTATTACTGATCCAGAGGAAAGCACCCCTGTTGTTACTGAGTTTAAGTACATACAAGTTAAACCTGGTGACACTATCGATATGTCCTTTTAAGGCAACATTTATGTTTAAGGGTACAACACAACAATACTGAAATCATTCAGCTAAACAAAAACCACAAACATCATTTTCGGTTGTGCAGCAAATGTTGGTTACTGAACATCACTGAGGAGTTTTCATAGCCCAGAGGACTGATGGAGGCATGTTGTATGAAAAAGTGAAATTTACAGAGGCATTTTGGTCTCCTACACTTCAAAAAATTTGAAAACGTTTTTGACATATTCCTTGCCTATGAACTTGCTTATTGAAGAGTTCAACTTAGACCAGAGCGTTTTCACATCTAGAGAAACTCTGTAAGTATCATTTATGTTAATTTATCACAACAAACCTCTGCTAGGAATAAGAGGTCTACAAAACAATCAAATATATGGATTTTTGTGATGCAACATATTGGAAAGCCGGTCCACGGAGATCGAAACATTCACTGACCTTCGATTGGCTTCAGGTCGGTTTAGCTTTTGAGTTCTGTTTCTTATGAAAACATTTAAACATCCATCACACCTCTTAATCGTCTCTCCTCTTCTTCTCCTTCTTTTCGTTGGAAGATGTTAAGGAAAATCAAATATCGTGGGAACGGGGTTTGCCTTTGTGGGTCCTAAGCCTCCTTCAAACTGCTTAGAGCAAATCCGAGTATGCCTTGTAACGCTCAGGCTTAGCTTTCCAGTCCACATGCTGCAATCCACCTTCGATGTCTCTCCCGCTCGTTCATTCAAGAAGCGTAGTGGATTTTTCGTTATCTGGTGGAAAACAGTGGAAACTAACATCTGAAACCTTGGGGTATTTGTCTGGGTTCTTTTTTTTTGCTTGGCTGTTGGAAAAATTGTAGGTAAAGCAGTGATTTTTCGGCATTTTGACAGGCGATCGTCATAAAAACACTGAGCGTCAATTTAACTCTTCCCCGCATTAGCCTCGCATTCATGTTCAAGAGCCTACTCGTCCCAGGGCCGTCGGGGAATACGAATATTAGGCTGATTTAGCAATGACAACGGGGACGTCTTGACAACGGCGCGCGCAGATCTAAAAACCGACTTGACCAATGGCAGAGCAGCAAATTGAGCACCGGAAGTCATGTTCAGTCCTTTCCGCGCGCTCTCGCGTCCTCAAATGACGTTCCCGTTCTGTTGCTAAATTAGCCTATTGTCTATTGAGTGTCGTAGAACCAAAACCAAAACCAAAACCAAAGCAATTATCACAACAGACGGAAACAGTGCAATGAACCAATCAGAATACGAAGTATTTACACGTAACCGGCACAAAGCGCGGGAAAATACGCGCGTGCAGCAGAGGGGCATTTCGTCTGCGCATGCGTCAGATGAGATAGAATAAACAACTTCGTCCGCCATTTTGTTGTCTCGAGCTCACTGTGAGAAGTTTTTGACTCGAGGATCTACGCCTACAAGTGGATTCCATAGAAAGAAATGAACGAGAACGTCATGTATACATATAGCACTAACACCGTGACCAGTTAAGGTATTTGTGGTTCAATTCGGTCTCGAGATTTTATTGATCAAAGTGCCGCTGTGGAAGGAAAAAGGCGCCAAGTCAAGGGATTTTACCAAGGGGTCACTCCACATCACGAAGCTCATACTAGAAGACAAACAACAGAGGTGAGTGTGTAGACGTTAGACTTTTCCTACTTAGAAGGGCAATCTTGTATCTTAAAACGATCGTGAGATATACGCCTCTGTTTAGACGAAATATTTTTCAGTGCTTAGACCTGATTTTGCTTCAACTTGGATGGCAATTTGCTCAAACGTTTGACCGTCCCCCAGAATCAAAGTACCATTGTCAACGTTGGCTTTCCGTTCTCTTTTCAGTGACATGGAATTCCGGACTTAAAAAATTGTTCTGCTCCCGTGATTATTATTTTGCATCGGGGAGATTCAGTAGTGTTTGCGAACAGCGAACTTTTGCCTATTTGCAAGTCATGGATCTCGGAGATCTTTGGTCGATTGCTGATCAAGTCTGCGACACAAGGTGATTAGCTATATACGAATATCACTATTACAATTTTACTTGATTATGCTTTCATTTCTGCGTATTTTTTTGTATTGTGTTTGCCTTGTTTGGCGTCAATGCTTTTTTCCTGTTAAAGTGCTAACTCCGCAGAAAACTTCACTGTAACTTTCTTCTTTCATCGTCCCCCAAAATTTTTACACCATGAGTGTATGTCATATTTACTATATTTTGACTCTACGTAGTTTATTTACGCCCAAAAATGGTTCGCGCTTTACTTTAGTCGTTCAAAAGGCCGAAGTTTTCGGTCGAAAAACATGGCGTCTAGCGTGTTACTCACGAGTACTGATCGAAGACCCGGTGTGTACAGTGTGATGCACATATTACTCTACGTTCGTTTGCTGTTTTGTACCCGCTAAAATACTCGCAACTCCACTTTCTTGTGAAGCAAAAGTTATGCAAGTTTTCTCGGAATATTATCATAAAACTATGGGACAGTAAAAGAGGTCTTTCCAACAGCTGATTTTCAACGGAGTTTGAAAATTGAGGAAATTTTATATTTTGGATGAGCGAACGTCGAAAAATGGCCTTTTCGGAAAAATCTGATTTAAGCTTGATGTGAGCTTGTGTTAAAGATTATTTATTTATGGTAAAGTAATACTCTTTATGCTGTACAGACCTGTACAGCTTATGCTCAGAAGTGAGCCGATACACTAGCCCTAAATATACAACTGTTGTACCCAAACATTTAAATTAAGTTTATTGGTACCTGCATATCTAAGTCCTTTGCAAATTATCAGTTACTGGTTAGGTGAGTTTGTGCAGGTACAATGCAAAACTGTAAGATCAAAACTTAAGTATGGCAAGCCGTTCGTCAGCTAGCAGTTTCGGAAAGAAAATAGTTCCCTAGAAAGTTCGTGGAAAGTTGATTTCAGCTTGCGTTTTCTCAAAGGAAGATTTTGTTCCCTAACTTTTTAGGACAAATAAAACTTCAGCTAGGGAATCCGAACAGATCAACTTCTTCTAGCTTATGAAAACATCAATTTAAAGAGACTTCAAACACCATAAGGTGCTTAAAAATGCCTTTCTACAGCTTTTGGTTGATTTGGCTCATAGGGTGCCCCTGACATGGCAAACGAAGAACATTTTGAGTTAGAAAAGACTCGCCGAAGTTTCTTGCAGAAGTTTTAGATAAAAGTGACAACCTTTTCAAGGTAATTTTGACTAGAAAACTGTAGAAGCGTATGCTGAAGTTCTTAATCAAACTATTAGTTTCGTTAGGTTGTATGTCATAAGAATCATCACCGCTTTCTTCACAAAGACACTCGAATCCTTCTTTCACTTTCAGGCTCGATTCAGACGCCGTACTTTTCATGCGTCAAATCTAATGCACAAATTATTATATTACATATTTAAGCAGTTTTACTCCGAACTAGAACTAGAACTGGAACTGTATTAGCAACGCCTGCGGAATGGCAAATTAAGTTCGACTTCTGAACCAACAGGTGGAATTTTGAGGGGGCATGATGGTCCAGCGGTTAGAGTGATGGATTTCAATGCAATTGCCCCGGGTTCAAATCCCGCTCTGGCCGCTAGCTGTTCCTGTTCTGGGTAGTCCCTGGTTCACGTCCTCAGTCATCATCATCATTATTAATTTTGTTAATTCGAATTAAGTTCCGCTCATGAAAAGTTCAGCGTCTGAATCCGGCCTCACGCACAACAGTCCTTGCCCAGCCATTTTCTTCACCACAGAGAAGCGTTGTGTGACATCCCAAAACAAAAGACACGTCTGCAAAGGAGACTATGACAGACAGACACACATTTTTATTTCAACACGGAGTTCTTCAGTTACATGGAATTGGTTTCCAAGAAAGCCGTGCATGCAATAAAATATCATAAGACGTACTGAATAAAAATTACATGAATAACAAGTAAACAAAAACTAATAAGAAGTATTAATTGATGTCATGGAGACCGAGTGTGAATAAAGATTTCCTAAAGACTTCAAGAGACGGTTCTGCTTTAATCGCAGATGGCAGGGAATTCCATAACTTACCACCACAGTATGAAAACCTTTTCTTTAAGTTTTCGGTGTTGGGTTTTTGAAGTGCTAAATTAAAGTTAGAGTCTCTGAGGTTATAAGCAGTACTGTCACGAACTAAGGCGAAATGCCTCAGTGAGGTACTCAGGAGCTTTGTTTTGCTTTGTTGTGCAGTGAGGTACTCAGGAGCTTTGTTGTGCGTGATGGAATGGACAGAAGATAAAATTAAACGTGTAGCTCAAATGTTGGAAAATGCCTCGAATATCCTTTGGGGAAGTTGCACTAGCGCACTGATACTTCTGTACAGAGATCACTGGATCATGCTAGAAACACAATGTGTGATCAGAAACAGCACATCTAGTGGGACCTATCGTCAGTGTCTGAATCGGTCAGAGAGGCTACGAGCTACTGCCCTGTTTATCAATCGAAATTAAGACTCATGAGGCCTCTGTCAGTAGAGTGGTTTTCACGGGGGGGGGGGTCCTATAAAAATTCTTGGCGAAGAGCATAACGGTTATTGCCAATGTATGATAATGCTGGAGGAGTCGAGGAAGATGATGAAGAGTCTGTCAAAAATGCTATCAATGAATCTTTTGGCAAGAAATTTCCCACCATACGAGCAAACGACTTCGAATTCGTTAAATTGCATCAAAAGAAAATATCAAGGGTCGAACTTGATCCTGACAAAGTTGTTATTACCATACTCTGGTGAAGAAAATGGCTGGGCAAGGACTGCTGTACATGAAAGTGAAAGAAGGATTCGAGTGTCTGTGAAGAAAGCGGTGATGATTCTTATGACATACAACCTAACGAAACTAATAGTTTGATTAAGAACTTCAGCATACGCTTCTACAGTTTTCGAGTCAAAATTACCTTGAGAAGGTTGTCGCTTTTATCTAAAACTTCTGCAAGAAACTTCGGCGAGTCTTTTCTAACTCAAAATGTTCTTCGTTCGCCATGTTGTCACTACAAAAGAACTGTGCTCTCTCTCGTACTCAACCTACTCTGGTTTCTCTTGGCTGCGCTCGGCCCAGGAAGATTGAATAAAATTTTCCGGTTTAAACAGATATTTCAAGGTTTGGATTGAATCAAAACTCAAGGCATTGGATTAAATGATAATAATCAGAAGATTGAATTGAATGCAAATTTATATTTACGATTAGATTGAATGACTTTTCACTGGTTTAAATTAAACCAATATTTGGTGGATTATGGATTGAATAAATTTTCACAGGTTTAAATTAAACCAACATTTGATGGATTATGGATTGAATGAATTTTCACTAGTTTAAATTAAACCAATATTTGGTGGATTAAACATATATTTCAAGGATTAAATTTTGCTACAAACGGCTTGCCATACTTAAGCCTAACTTGGCCAAGTTAAAGAGTATGCCATGAGCATACACTGGAGGAAAAGATGTTGATGCACAATTTAGATATAAGCCAGACCATAAAGATTGATAGTGTTGCTTTTCTAAATTTAAATTAAGGGTTGTAAAATAAATTACACCATAATTTCAATGGAAGGTCAATGAATAAATTCAAAACACTTGACTGTCATTCTACTGAAATACTCTTGTGTTAAGTTCATTTTAATGCACATATCATT
The DNA here is from genome assembly GCA_016490735.1 of Pachyseris speciosa. NCBI lineage: Eukaryota > Metazoa > Cnidaria > Anthozoa > Scleractinia > Pachyseridae > Pachyseris > Pachyseris speciosa. Next base: position 426,709 of record JAEMWC010000304.1, on the reverse strand, counting down.
AGTGTTTAGTGATGATTACATGGAATGCAACCATGTATTAACTTTTGACTATCAGCATTTGTGTTAATAAAAATACAATCTCATATAAACTGACACTCCACAAGACTGATGATGGACACTGTTTTGTAGACAATTTGCATAAAAGGAAGGAACTAACTAATTATGTTCTCATATTTTTTACAGATATACAGAAAAGATCAATTGCTGTGATAACACACAAAAAGGATGACAAGGCAGACAAGTTCAAGAGCAAGCTTTGTTGATCAATTCTATGGTCTTGGAAACTGTAACATTGAATGTGAATATGCATATCATCTGCAGTTTGAGAGAGTAATGTTGACACTGAGATTGCAGCTGAAGAACTCCCATCAGGCACTACCAGATTATTTTGCTGCAGCAGCAAAATTAACTGGCCTGAAAATCGTTAACTTTCTCATACAAATACCCAGACCTGCTCCAAGCACTGTGTCATATGCTTCCTTAAGGTCATGTTTCGCATCATCAAGTCTGTGGCATTGTAATTCACTTACCAAACAACATCAACAAAATAATGTTCCTGTAAAGCAGTCAGACACAATAAAGTTTGAAAAATACATATAGTCTTTGCAATCTGTCTGGATTTATTTTTAATTTGTGCTTCTTTCTTTATTTTTGTACACAAGGGAGGAACTGCTACAGGTAGTGAGTCATTTGAAATCCATTATTGCTGGTTATTGTCAAGCCAGTACAAAAGATTTGGGGAGGGAAGCTGTATAGGAGAGTGTGTATGACATTTTAACTTATTCTTTATCTCCCTTCCTTCAAACAATTCCAGTCCACTCAAGGCAGTGCAATTTATTTGAAAAGTCTATCCAACTAGTTGAAGCAGAAGATAGCTAGCTACATACTGTGGTTTGTACTGTACTTCTAAATGACAAATGTGTTGAGAGTATGACTTTATTAGCGACTCATTTGTGCTCTTTTTAGACTGACCACCCCCCACCCCCCAATTTCTGTATCCTTTTGGTCCATGCCCGACAAACGGTGTACATAGATTTGTGCAAAAAGACGTTCAACTGAAGATAAACACGTTGCACGTTTTTGCCGTAACACAACTATATTTTCTTAAAAACTCAATTAAGCTTCTTGTTTACTTGCTTCTTGTTTTGTTTTATTATGCGACATTCTCAGAACGAAGCAATCTCACATGTTCAAATGACTGCAGTACAACTACGCTTACGAATTTATTATACAATCAGTTAATCTTCATTTGTTAAAGCTCAACCCTAGTTTGGCATTCAAAGAACGTACAGTTAACTTCATTGTTTATACTTCTTCGAGACGGTACGCATGATAGGCCACTCAGTGTTTCTGTATTCAAGCTGTACTCTTGAAGAGCTCTTCGGAGACCCTCTCAGATGTTCCAAAATTTTACTTCTCAAACAAGCGTCTTACTCGATCTGAATTTGACTGTTGACAAACTTACCAAACTCATCTTTTTCGTCATCGGCAAAATTCAACGTCGCATGAAAAATGCATATTGTATTCCTGATGTAATTTTCGGTTGACATGGATTTGGCTGGAGCTTTCTTCCTGAACCGTGTAAACATCTTTTACAAATTTGCACATAAAAATACCGCTTGAAGAAGGGAAACTTTGAGAGCCGCAAGCTAGAAGACGGCTTTTTGTCAGCCGCCATTTTGTTTTCAATGTTCCAGCGGTTATCCTCATGAAAACGGGGTTACGGAACATGCGCAGACAAAATGCCCCTCTGCTCGCGCGTAAAAGTCACGATTGGTTTTGGGTTTGTTTCTCATTGGTTAAGAAAGTGGCGCGAGTTTTGGTGGACAATCACAGAGTGAAGCAATACAAAACCAAAGCAAATGCAATTTACTTCCGACACTCAATTGAAAACCGCTCTAAGACCTCACCCTGACAACGTCAATAGGGGCAGTGGAATTGACATTCCTGAACTCAGATTGGATGCCCACGCTTAAACAACGCGAAAGCCGACCGGTACGACAACGGACTGCCGATGGAACAATTTTTAGTCTGAACGACAAGGAGCGAAATCCTCCAATCAACAACAGCCTAAGCGAGGATCGAAACGCACCAATCACTACCATCCACGGTGCTACTTTGATTCTACATATATTAATCCATACCCAGTCAACTGCCATTGCCTGATGAGGACCAACATGCCGTAAAGCGGTCAAAACCTCGGCTCGATCCACATCCATGCGACCGTACATCGTGAGACAAACGATTGACTCAATGATCATTTCAAACCACGATGACATACACCTTTATGATAAGTGTTTCATTGTTTAACCACCCCTGCCATTACCACCTGTTACAACGGGTCACCTCGCAGCTTTTACAAGGTCTCACCTGATTAGAGACCACCCTTCAGGAGAGACAAACGAACAAAAAACACAAACAATGGACCCTAGCCCCAAAACAATAGGGCTGCGACATTATCCCCGCCACTGAAATTGTAGAGTTTATAGGAGCTATGAGGGTACCGATTATAACGAGGAAAAAGCAACCATTCAGAAACATTGCAATTTTAGCAGTAACATGCAAAAAGCAAGTTGTGCGGACTCAATGACAGTTATTCAATGATTGGTCAACGCCATTCCATTTGAAAGCTGTAATAAGAAGACCAACTCACTTGTTTTCTACATCTGTTCTTCTGGCGATCTCTTCGTCTTTCTATAAATACCCCAAAGCAGAGTTAGTAACAAACTCTAACTATTAACTCTACCCAGACTCACTGGAGCAAAAGTAATTATTAACTGCTGCAAATCATAGCCTGGTAATCATAATTTTTGCTTCGTTTATTATTTATTCACGGTTATACCACAAAACACGATCCGGACGCCTCGCTTTGTGCCAAAAAATGGACACAAACACGACTATGTGTGGCATACGTTTTGCGAAGTTCCCGAACTAGTAACAGTACGATCTGTACTATAGGAGTGAAAAGTATGAAACTAATTAAACAAATGGGCTCCAAATCTCACACTTTCTCGAATAAAAATGTGTTATAAAAACAAGCGTAAAATTAACGTTATTGTTGGTTTGTGTTAAAAAAAGTTTCCACTTACGAAATTTCATTCACTGATCAAGTCACTACTTGCATTACAAAGAGAACCAAGCTAATTCGTTCAAACAAATGCACCCTAAGTAAAACTTGAACCAAGGCAAGAGCATTTTCATTGACAATTCCGTTACTGAGGAAAGGATTTATAAATAGTCAATGACAATTCTTTCAACAGAAAACAATTCAAGGGGAATAAATTACTATCAAGTGAAAAGAAAACCTGGGGAAAGCGTTAATTTTCCAGCACTGATTCGTGAGTTCTACCACTTTGTAGCTAATGTCGTTATTTAATGCCGGGTAGTAAAAATCTTACCTCAATCCGCGATTTCTGTAATGCGAGGGATTTTCGAAGCAGTTTTGCATTTGGGTTATGGACTTCATATCTGTAACTAGTCGTCAGCAAGCGATCATCGGACATTTTGTTTAAACGTTTCTAAAAGCAGAACACTTTTATCACTTTCCTCAGAAACTTCAAAGCGCTCACAGTCAACCTTCCACTAATAAATTATACATCGTACTTACAATACCGTTGCCATGGTAAACAGTGTACTTAACGCTTATGGTGGCGTTGTTATGCAAACACGTGGGTTTATGGCCCAGTCAACAAAGATAATCAATGGTTAAGTGCTATTGTTATTTCAAGGACCAACTGAGTGCGTTAAACAAATACTTCATGGAGTGAAAGCCCTTAAACAATTAATTGATTTTATTAGGGCCTGTTTCAGTTCACAGGATTCTGTTCTACTTTTTACCTAAATTCTCTCATGAAAATATCCTACCGCGTAATTTGTGCTAATTTGTCTTGATCAGATCTGTTCACAGCTTCTACATTCTAGTAAAAGTTTGACAGCGATGATCGGCCATCCAGTTAAAAAGGTTATCGTGATTGTTTGAGTGGTCAATAGGCCGACTCACTTACTGTAATTGTATCTCTCACTTAGTACGCGCGCTGTGATTGGTCAATTTTGCGGGCGGTATTCTACAGTACGGCCCGCTTGACTTCAACTGGTTTTCTTTCCCGTGCGCCCGTTTAACCTCAGAGACATAATAAATATCTTACTAACCTCGTTTTCTCGGTCCGTACTGTAAGTTACGGGTCCTCGTTTTTCCTGTTAATTATGGTCCGCGCGCTTCGCGCTTGGGCCATAAATCAACGGGGAAAAACTCGGTTAGTAATTTACCGTACGGACCTCAGAGTCGGTTAGTAAGAGGTATGTATTGCTTGCTGTTTGAGGCTTTAATTACTTTACACCCGTCGTAGCAGGTGGCAACGGATGTTACATGCAATTAAAAAAGGGTAAATTACAGATTTCAAACTGTGATACGAACTGTTCCGTGTAAATTAACTACAACTCGTCGCTGACGCCCGTAAAATGTCGTGGAATGTTGTTTGAAACGCTATGCCAATCGTAGGCTTGAGCTCTGCTGTGTGACGAGTTGCATGCGATGGTTCGCATGCGCACGCTAATGAAGTTGAACAACAACAACAGTGACGTCTTTATTGTACCCTTGAAGAATTAAGATGTATAGATATTTACAAAATTATATATTTAACAATTAGATTATGAGCTCGAGATCTCTATCTCGTGATAGCTGATGAGGGCGCAGCCCCAATCAGCTATCACGCATAGAAATCGAGAGCGAATAATCTAATTGTTTTAGTATAAATTTACTAGTCTTTCAAAACTAAACAAGTAAAATTGTCCAAATTCTCCTCACAGACACTTCGAAAAGACGAAGAAGCGGGCTGAATTTTGTTGGCAACCGCTACTATCTATCTAGATAGCGAGTAGCGTAGCCAATCAGAGAACGGCATTCATGATAGAACGATAGTAGATTTATACTAAACTAATATAAAAGTTCCAGTTTCCAGTTTATTTGCCAGAAAAACAAAACAAAAAAAAAAAAAAAAAAAAAAACAAAAACAAAAAACAAAAAAAACAGACATTCAATATATTACGAATATTAGAGATTAAGAGAAGTAAATTGTAAGTAAATGAATTAAAGGTATTTTCCTGCCAAGGAGGCTCAAATTGAAACCTAGAGGCTTATTATATGAGCTCCCTCATTACCTAAAGACTTCATATAAAGAATAAAAGTTGGAAGAAAAATCGTAGCTTATCGGCCCCAAGGTCAGCGCGAGATTGTGAAAGGTGGACTCTTTAAGCTTAAATCTTGGACAAACCTGTTAAGAAAAATAAGTCCGCAGTTCAGGACAACCTCAGTCACAAATCAACGGTAAGGGAATTTGTGGGAGGCCCCTTCCCCTAGTATACATCACGGAGGTCATTTCTCGATGGGTGGGGTCTTTTTCCGAAGTCTGAACTCCGCGTGTTAAGTAACGTGTGAGGAGTGAACACTGGTTGGAAGTTCGTCACCTTGAAGCGTTTAGAAGATTTTCGATGACGCGATGATTCTAAGTTGGTCGGAATCATTTGGGTAACATTACTGTTTTCAAAGGCTCGTGCACACGCTGGCAACATTTTTGGGCAACAGCTAACAATATTGTTGGGCCAACATGTTCGGTGCATTTTAACATTGCGTTAGGTGTTGGCGGGAGTTTTTGGTAAACAAAACAGGGAGTTTAAGAAACGAGGACGCAACGGCAACGAAAACGTCATTTAAAAATATATCTTCTCGTTATTGTAGCGCTTTCGCGACGTTTCCAATTTGTTCAACTTGTAAAATGTCGGCGATCTAGGAACTAAATTTCTATGAACGGCGCTAAAGTAAAGAAAAATTTGCCATCATGTGCTCACATTTTCGCCAAAACCTAAAATTTGGTCATTTCATGTTGCTGTTTTGCAGAGGACGGCAAAGAAATGTACCAAAATGCAAAACGCATATGTGCATAGCTATTGTTTTTGCTCATTAAACCTATTGCTTTGTGACGCTCTCGTTGACGTTCCCGTCCTCGTTACATAAACTCCCTAACGTTAACAACAACAACAACAACGCCCAAGACGGTGTTCAGACGTGGCCAGCATGTTGGCCCAACCGTGTTGGATGTTGTTGGCCAACAATGTTGCACGCGCCCTTGGTAACGCTCCGGTTCTTGGGTTTCGTCATTTTTTAACATAAAATAAATTTGCATGCAAGCACAACATCCTGATTCAGAAACAAAGGAGTAATTCAAAACGATGTCTGGCTCCGAGTCCCTCTGTAGTACAGATAAAAACAAAGTTTCCATACACTCGGTATGGGACCGCCATTTTAGTGTCCCTTTCTGGGGCACCAACATGGAGGCCGAAAAAGTCAGTACAAGATATAAACCAGATAAAGAAATCAATATTACCAGTTTCTTTTCAAAATTACCAAGATGACATTTTAATTTACACTACTTCGTTACTTGAAAACTGAAGAGTAAAGCAAAGATATCGGCTTTCTGTCATTTCGAGAATTCAAAATGATATATTTGCAAAGCAGAGTAACATATCAGCATGAAATAAATTCTCGAGTCCTTGAAGATTTGCCCCGCTGATATGTAAAAAGCTTTAGTAAAGAAGCTTTTCACATTAGAGTTTTAACGACATCGCTTCCCAAGAAAACCAGCAGTTAAAGAGTTTGACTGTAGCCTCTCATCACAGATCCCCAGCTTGCCAAGGAAAATGCGAGAAGAAAACCGTCAACAAGTTCGTACTTTACTAACTCAGGCATGGATAGGCAAGTGACTACAACGCGAGAAAATGACCCGTAGGCTGCGAGTAAGATCTTACAATAAATGGGAACAGTTACATCAGGAAAAAAAATGACAGCGTGCATACCAGATACAGGAGTAGCCTGCGTGGCAGGCACTAGAAAGAGAAGGGGGAAAGCAGGCGGGCGCGCGCGCGCACGCCCACTTTGCTCCTTCCCTTCCTTTTCTAACCCCTAACACGAAGGCTAGTACTGGAGAAAAATGGGGCACAAGTTTGAGCTGCGCGTGCGAAACGCGCGAGGAGACACGCATGGAAGAATCGTGCGTGTCCTCGCGCGCGTCATTCTAACTCGTGCCCCTTTTATCTCCAGCACCTGCTAGGCAGGTTAAAAAAGACGTCGTGTCTACAGCAGCTTCTTGTGGTAAAGCGACCGACAGACGGGACACACTCGGCGTTTATCCAGAGAGAATTCTTCGAAAGCCTCAAGGCAAGTGGCGTGGAACACGTGTGAACACGACAGGAGAACTGTGGGGCGCGATGGCGAGTCCTTTCTGCAGAGTCCCTTGTCACAAAGTGGCATGATGCAAATCGGACAGTCGGTTACACATCGCTGAACGGCCTGAGGAAAGACGCAGAGTAACAAACAAAAAGAGGTTAATGGAGAGAACGGTCGTGAAAACCCTTGGATCGTGGGGAGCGATGTGAAGGTCATGTTTTACCAGTTTTTAAAATTTCTTCACTTTTTTTAAGAATGGGGGAGGGGAGGGGAGGGGTTTGGGTTGCATACTTCTGTGTCACAGGGTATCCAAGCATTTTATACTTATTGCAAACGAGATAAATTTACCAATATTTCACATTCAGTGTCTTTTGATAGAAGAGCTTTGCATCAAACCAAAGGCGGTTTCTTTGCGAAAGTGGAAGACTGCCAAGGACCGTTTCACTTGACTGTGGATCAAAGGTCTCATCTATCGACTATTAAAATTTAAGGTGGCTGATAGTGGTTTCCGTCACATATGCTTTAATGAATCATGGATTACCACCACAATTCAAAGGTTGACACTATAAAAGTGGTATCAACCCAATATCCAATGGTAAACAGGATATTCCAATGTTGTCAACATAATAGGCTTCCATAGCAACGGTATAACCTGTTAGAAACACCCCTAAGTTTAGCTCCAAGTGAATAAAATTGATGACCCACAATTTCTTATTATCGGACAAAGATCATCAAGTTAAAATAAAAAGTGACTCTGAAGATTTCAACCTTCTCAGACACTGATCACTGTTCAGTGATAAAAAAAACACAGCCAGAAGAATTTCTTTTATTTATTTATTTATTTATTTATTTATTTATTTATTTATTTATTTATTTATTTATTTTTTAATTAGTTGAGAGAATACAAAGATAAAGACAAGTAAAGTACTTACACTACACACTACTTGTTGTGCTTACATTACAGCATCCACATTACGGTATCATTACATTATCTAAAGTATTTACGAAAAAATGTTCACCTGCAGTTACTTATTAATATACAGTGCATGCACAGTATTACACGGCAGCACACACATAACTAAACTCAAGGTACTATCTAATCAATCATAGCTGGAAGAATGCCAAAGAGAATGATCATTATTAACGAAAATTATTATTATTATTATTATTAGAATGTGTATGTCAATACAAGGGCCTCAAGACCAAGGTTACACTGTACAGTGAACATGGCAAACATTTGAAACACAATGTGTCAACAGAGAAGGGAAACTCGAGCCTAAAGAACCTTCATGTAATCCCTCTTACTCACCTGAAATTGTACTTTATCCCAGTCAGTCTCTGACGTAAACCCTTCACTTCCACCATCAAGTCGTCTAAGCAAAAACAACAACAACAAAACTAGAATTGCATCACCTTCTTCTTTTGCTACTGACAGACTACCTTCACAAAACTGAATGTGAAAACTTATCAAACAAAATAATGGTGGCCATTCCAACAATGTCTCAAATACCATTTTCTCAATAGTTGTGGTCATACTGGAGACTTTTACCTATAGGGAAAAGGATTTACCTGAGTAAAATTTCCCGAGGTAAATTTATCTCGGGTTTCAATTAACTTAGGTGAAAAGGTCACACTGCAGAAATGACGGGTTTTGCAATAAGCATTTTTGGCGCCTAATTTGAAAGCATGCATGAGTTTCAAGCAAGCCAAAGAGAAGTTTTTATTCTCGTTTTACTGCTATTCTTTACTTTATTTCAACGAATAAGGCGGTCAAGAGTTGTTTTCCCACTGCGGTTGATTTTCTGTCGTTCCCAAAGGAGATGGCGAGCCTCGTTACTTCAACTCTACATAATTGTACTGGCCATTCAGCTATTCAACAACATCGCCCCAAGCATATAGCATGGGCGATTCCACGGCTGAAGATTTGTTCCATTCCAATGCTTTAAACATGTGTGGAAAGAAAACTTTTGGGTTTCCCGAAAAACATTTCATTTTATTTGCAATGCCATTGGTCCTATAATCCAAAAGCGATTGCACAAGATCACATTTTTCCAAAACACTGAGAAGGTAACATCTTATCTGTCATTAGCGCACTTGCAGACGAGCGTCGATTGGCTGGCTGCCTTGGGGTTTCAGTTTACCCCTTCAATCAGGTAGGGTAGCTTTCAAGGGAAATTCTATTGTTCGCTTGACATGTTCAAGTTCACTCAGATAAAATTTCCCCCAGGTAATTTACCTCGGGAAAAATCAGTCACATTGCTAAATTTCAGGTTTTCCAAGGTACATGTAAACTGTCAACAAGTCAAGTTTCCCTAGGTAAAAGTCTCTAGTGTGACCACAGCTAATGTTGTAGGCATGCATGGTCATATTGATACATTGCAAGCAGTGAAATATTGACTTAAATTTGAACCGTGTGTGTGAAGATGGTATGTGTACATATTCATAATTATTATTATTGACAGTCGTAGTGTAGAGTATTCTAACCTCATAGTGTGTCGGCTGGCGGCAATGGACTGATCAATCTCCAGAAGAAGGTCATCGACACTCTGATTTCTAGCCTCCATGGACTGAAGAAGGCGATCACTGATGCTTTGAAACTGCAAATTAATAAAGAAAATGGTGTGTTGAGGAATATACAAAAAACAAACAGAAAAATTATCATCATCACTATTGTCACCGACACGTTCATCACTAAGACAAAATACCCATTTTCTTCACATGAATAAACAGTTGAAGATTATTTCAAATTCAATGATGCTTTAAGAGTTTAAGCAAGTCATATACTGGGTAGATGTGAAGAAACAGAACAATCCTCATGTCCAACTTTATCATAAATGTTTTCATTATTTTTTAACTTATTGGTCAAAGATTAACATGTACCTTTCAACGATTAACATGTACCTTTTGCAGGAATTAGCCTGCCACCCAAAAAGATGGCTGCTTTCACAAATAACACACTAAGACTGTACCTTGTCTTCGTAGAACTTCTTTCGCAGTTTTGGATCATTGGGAGGGACTGTCTGTCTTAACTTTTTGTACCATTGTCTCACAATGTAACCTCGCCAAGTGGCTTGGATTCTGTTCAAGACATATTGATGAACAAAAGATGCAAACATGAATCAAATAATATACAGTGCATTAATAGACAGGGTAGTCATTCAATGAAGCCAGCAAAATAATAAGAGAAAAAAATTTTTATAAGGCCCAGTTCAGATGCAGTACTTCAGCCGAGTCGAATCGAATTCAACAAATTAAGTTCATGTGAAGTACATGTACGGTGTCTGAATCAATTTGCAATGGCTGATTTAATTTAGATCGGCTGAGTCAATTAATCCTGCCTGGCTCAGCCGGGAAGAATGGCTGAAGAATGGCTGTAGAACGGCTTTGATTCAGATGCTGTACTTCACATGATCAGCCAAATCAAATGCATAAATCATTTTAATGTATTTTCCATGCTGTTTTTAAAGGGGAGCATGCACAAAGGAGTGTTGCAGAAGGAAAAATGGCGGCTTGGCAGGCCAAACTCAACAAAGGTGACATGTGTACTTCGTGTTTTGCCCAAATAAAGTTCGGCGTCTGAATCAATTCAGCCAGGATTTAAATTAATTTAGGTCAACTGGCCATCGTTGAATTCGATTCAGCTCGGCTGAAGTACAGCATCTGAACCGGGCCTAAGTCTGCTGACTACAGTGCTGTAAGTGCTCGCCAAAGTTGAGAACAGAAAACTTTCAAAATACTTCAGGGAAGACATTCATTATGAAGCCAACAAAAAATATAAGAGAAAAAAGAAAATAAGTCTACTGACTATTAGAGTGCTTGCCAAATTTTAGATCAGAAATAATAATAATAATAATAATAATAATAATAATAATAATAATAATAATAATAATAATCACTTTATTTAAGTCTCAAAATGTATTTAGCTGAGCACAGATGCTCTATTAATTGGGGAGACTAAATCAAATCAACTCTAAATAAATCAAATCAAATCAAATCAAACATTGGTTTTGGGAAGAGGGGAAAACCGGAGTACTCGGAGAAAAACCTCTCGGAGCAGAGGGAGAACCAACAAACTCAGCCCACTTATAACGCCGAGTCCTGGTGGTTCAGTTTGTGTATACGTTACAGCATTAACCCTTGCAGGTACAGTAATAATGTAATGCCCAAAAACTAGGCTGCCAAGCAGGGAAGGAAGTGATGGGACACACCCAGCACAAATTAACTCCTGAGATGTACCCCCATGGGGAGCAAAAACGTTTACCTTGTTGCACATTTAACTCTGTACTCCCTTGCACCTTCATGGATAATCCGTCTCTGATATTGTTCTTTTCTGCACATTGGGCAAGATTTTCGACCAGAAAACTTCTCAAATGCTTCAAGACAACTCTGCGGAGAAAATTAAGGTGGATGTGAGGTTCATTGTGGAGAGCTCAGATCGAAGTCAAGCTGAGATTTTTTCACTGGAAGTCCTTATAGAAGTCCTTATGGGAGACTAGGCCTTATAGATATTTGAAACTCACATGTTATATTTTTGTGCCTCAAATCTTGAAGTGACTGCAGACAGCAAAATTACATACAGTAGATGTAGGACAGAAATCAGAACAGTTGCTCAATTCTTAGAGACCATCAGAAAAAAAAAAGTATTGTATAGACCTACTTCAGATAAATATATAAGGCTAATGTATAATTTCCATCAGAAGTTTCACATTTCTTTCATCCCATACAAAATGAACATTACACCTTTCTCACTGTTGCTAAATTACAAAACAAATAAATAAATGCCAGTTACAATCTATATCAATCAATTAATCTAGTTTGCTTCAGTGTAAAAACCTGGCAAGGTTTTCTTTGTTTTATGAGGTATTAATTGTTTTGCTGTACGCTATTGTTTAGAATGTTTTGTATTCTTTGTTTTACATCATTCAGGAGTTTCACAGGTTTTTACACCAAGGTACTAGCTAATAAATGTGGTCCAAATACAGTAACTTTAATTTGGTTTGAATTAAGAAACATGTGCTATTATTAGGAACTAGTCTGTTTAATACAAATGAATTTGTTTGGTGGAATGTCAGACATTCAGCCTTAACATGTGTGAATAATCAAAATTATGACATCAAATATTGTTTGCAAGACTTACTCTGTGAAAAACATGACTGCAAGATAATAATACCTATAAAGAAATAAGCAAATATTTAGTTTTCTTTTTATTTCAATTCATTATTTCTCATTCTAAGATGTCATTACTTCCATGCCACATGTCACATGAACTGTAAAGTGTAGAACAAGTTTATTACTCTGGCATTTGGTTGTACTTACATGTACATGCTTGAATATTTGGGTTTTTGTTTTATAATTTTTACCTGGAACTATATAGGCATAAAATATGGAACACAACTTTAATATTTGACTACAGTATATAATGTAGTAATCTTCAAAAATTGCAAAATACAGCCTGTACTAATGCAACCACATACTTGTACAGCTTATACTTAAATACATGGACTGAATTTTGCTTCAGTTGTTGTTTCACACTAAAAATATTTGGCTGAAGGTGGCTCTATACAGTATTTTACAAAGCTTTGGATATTACATATGCATAAATAATTTCTCCCATGGCAATGTTTATCACATAGCACTCGGTAGAAGGTCAATAATAAAAACCTACAGCCTTGGACTACGTTTGGAAGACTCTTTCAGAACCTTAATGTTGTTGCTATGGCAACTACTGATAGAAATGCTTGGCTTGTTTTTTGAACCTACCTGACTTCTAGATGGTGTTTCTAGGTTTCTACACAGTGAATTTTCTTTGTTTTGGGGAAACAGAGTAAACATACAAGGAGTTTCAACTGACAAAGCTACAAGAAAATCTGTACATAACTTTCGGAGGAATTCGCAATTTTCGTTTTTGAAGCGTATTACATTAATGTATGTATAAAATTTGATGATTTTTTCCTAACAGCCAGAAAAAGAAAAATCCTATCCATGTGTAAATTTTTAAAAAAATTCACCGTCTGGAACGCGCCCAATATGCGTTTTTGGATCACTCAAAAACCCTTGTTTTTCGTGACGTCATCAAAGTAGAAATTCTTCAAGTTACGGTACTGCGCATGCTCGCATTTCGCTTTCTTTGCACGTGCCCGTTGAGTAGTTAAGAAGTGGAAGCTTCTTTTCCCCACTACGGCGAAAAGTATACCTAAGTGTTGTAATACTTATGGAAATGCGTTTTAACTTCTGGTTTCCTCCGCTGCTTTGAAGTGTTCAACGATCTTTGCTAAAATACAGGTTGTTTTTGTCACTCGCGGGGCCTTGCTAGTTGTTGAAGATGGCGGCAGAGACAATATTCCAACAAGCCCTTTTGCTCCAAACTTCTCGTAAACATTCCTAAGATCTCGATATGAAATGCCACTTCCGGCTATTTTTTCAGCAATGGGTTGCTTGATGGGAAATCCCGCGTTTGTTGGATGATAAAGAGTTCCTCGGAACGTCTGCAGGAGTTCGTAGCGACGATCAAGGTATTTCATGTCGTTTTCTGCGTATTGTGCTGTTGACATGTTTTCTGTCAACATGTCCTCTGAAATGTTCAAACGGGAGTTAAAGACTATTCTTCTTAAAGCTCTAACATCCTCCATTGCATCGTGTGCGGGGAAAGGTTCATGGAAAAGTGTCTGATAAATGGATTGTTGATTTAATTTAACTGTGGAACCATCTGATAAGACCAGAGAGGAATGTTTACGTTTGACTAAGTTCTTCATCGCAGGGAGAGTGTCGGAGAAGAAAACGTTAAGACAGGAAAGTTTCTCACAAAGTTGATGTCCACCTTGACGAAGAAGGGTTGGAGTATCGAAAACTTGAGAGTTGTGCCCAATTAAAACAGTATAAATATTATTATCGCTTTTCACACGCCTGACAGTTTTATTGTGCTGTTGACATGTTTTCTGTCAACATGTCCTCTGAAATGTTCAAACGGGAGTTAAAGACTATTCTTCTTAAAGCTCTAACATCCTCCATTGCATCGTGTGCGGGGAAAGGTTCATGGAAAAGTGTCTGATAAATGGATTGTTGATTTAATTTAACTGTGGAACCATCTGATAAGACCAGAGAGGAATGTTTACGTTTGACTAAGTTCTTCATCGCAGGGAGAGTGTCGGAGAAGAAAACGTTAAGACAGGAAAGTTTCTCACAAAGTTGATGTCCACCTTGACGAAGAAGGGTTGGAGTATCGAAAACTTGAGAGTTGTGCCCGATTAAGACAGTATAAATATTATTATCGCTTTTCATACGCCTGACAGTTTTCTCTAAGTAGGTTAGAAAATTTTCCAGTGACTTTCCAAGTGACACAGTTTCGACTGGTTGATTGTCTTTGAACAGGGTCCTGACGCCTCTGACTGTTCGGACACTTAAACCATTTACCCTTGTAGCATGAATATCTACATCCCTCGAAGGCAATATATAGTCGTTAAAACAGTGCAAACCTGATTGATCAACTGCTGAAAGTTGACATTTTTCTGCGGTTTTTCCAGACGTGTTTGTTTCAATGTCGTAAATGACGAAATTGTAAACATTGTTTCTGTCATGAGGAAATTTCTCTGCCAATGGTCTGATGGTTAATTCAGGAATGCACGTTTCAAAGTTTTTCAGCTCCTCACTTGAAATTTTCAAATTGATGATGTCGAATTCTTGGATCAGTTTGGTAGAATTGTTTGGATCAAGGTTAAGTCCTATTCCACTCTGGTATGTGTTTCCTTCCTTAGCTTGTTTTTTACCATCAAGATTTAACTTCTGCTTATGTAGTTGAGCTCTTCGGCGTTTGAAATTGATGCTGTTTTTTCTTAGTTTGTCTTGGGTAGCCTTGTGATCCATCTTTTCAATGTAGCTGATACAGTGTATACCAGGTTCAATATTGAGGCTCTCAAGTGTTTGGCTTATGTACTGATATCCAAGGTTTACTTGCGAGATGCCACAGGCCACGCGGAAGTCATTACTTTTACTTGCACCATAGTATCTAATTTTGGGATTTTTTGAGCCTATAACACTGTTTAGGGCTTCATTTCTCTGCGAATTTGCCCCAAGTGATAACTTTGCAACTACTATGTCAGTACAATATTCATCAAAAATTCTCTCTAAAGCTTTCCTTAAGTCATTGCCATAGAGATCTTTGCCATAGGGTAAGTCAGAGTGTTTATAGTTAATAGGGTCTTTCTTGGCACCACACCAGGACTCATTGCAATTTTTGTGGTTTCCAAACGAATGTGGTAGAATGCTTTTTAAGGATTTTTGAAGGGCTGATGGATTTCCCTTATTTTGAGACACACTATAAGTAAAACATTTGACCAGGTAGTTGATAACTTTCTGTGAGAGAGTTGATGAATTTACAAATTTCCCACGTTGGCTTAGGTTATACAACCTTGTAGTCAGTGATCTTTTGGCATGCACAATGTCTGTCCACTTTTCTACAGGATAAGGGACCTTCTCTTTTATATGTGCAGCTGTTGTGGAGTCTTCATTCCCGACATAAACAGATAGTTTGACATTAGAATTTAGGCTTTCAGTAAACAAATGGACTGCTGCCATAGGCTCCATTGCTTTTGATGATGCTGTATGATTGAGTCGACAATTGTGTTGCTTGGCTTCTTTTCC
Organism: Pachyseris speciosa; assembly: GCA_016490735.1. Classification (NCBI taxonomy): domain Eukaryota; kingdom Metazoa; phylum Cnidaria; class Anthozoa; order Scleractinia; family Pachyseridae; genus Pachyseris; species Pachyseris speciosa. Next base: position 410,853 of record JAEMWC010000304.1, on the reverse strand, counting down.
AGTATTTTTAGCATTCGTGCAAACCCTGCAGGATTTTGTTCTCGTAGTATAATCCATAACCTTGCCATAAGTTAAACCCATGACTGCAGCATGGCCGGTTGACGAGTTATGCCCCTTTCCCCGTTTTTGCCAACCCATGTGATATGAGCAGGGGATATTGATGCAGCCTTGGTCATCTGCTTTTCCACCCTTTTTGATGGCAGCATTTCTTTCTTCTGACATTGCAGTTTTGCAACTTTTCTTTGTTACTTGCTCTACTGCATGCCCAATCTCATTTTCTCTACTCTTGAAAGTTACTGGATTCATAGAGGGAATATTTAATGTACACAGTAAATTATTTAGGTGGGTTTCACCGATTCCTGTATGTAGACACCCAAGAACAGCTCTTGAATTAACATCATGACTGAGAGGACCTCTTTGACCACTCCTGTGTTCACTGGAGGTCTTGACAACATTTTGTGTACCACACACTGCACAGGTAACTGAGAACACTGAGGCTAACCCACATTTTTTTTCTGCTGTTATGTTCCACAATGACAAATTTGCTGAAAATGAAGTGACAATATTGATACTAAGGAAAATCTGATACTTTGTTCTGGCAGTGTGTCTTGGAATAAATGAGCACAAGTAAGTTTTTACAAAACTTAACATTTCACAAATGCAGTGAATGCAATTTGTGGTCTGTGGAAAATTTACAACTGCTTGTTTGTTCCAAATTTACCAAAAACATTAATGTTGCTAACAACAGACATACAAATGTGTGATGCTTGGTATAGGGTAAGGGTAAGGGTAAGGGTTTCAGAACTTGCCCGAAACTTTAAGGACCAACCCCAGGCTTTTTATGGCTGATTGCACATGAGAAGTTTTGTAATGTATTAAAGATATACATGTATAATCAATGTCAAAATTGTTCTTTGGAAACCTGGTAATTTTATAGCCTCAAACTTTGTACTTGTCATTAAAAACAGAGACTTCATTTTGACTTTTCTTTAGTGTTGATTTTCTTCAGGCAGAAAAATGTTTCTTCTCACCTGCTTTACAGTGCTGGCAACATTTCAATGAACTTCTCAAAACATCCCAGTCCATAATTCTACTTCCATGTGGAATGCAATTTTCCTTCTTTGTTTGTTTCTGATAAAAATTCAAAACTTGTATGTTTCAATGGTAATTATATTATTAGGTTGTAGCTGTAACAAAACATTTGTTGCAGTTTTAATATGAACTGTCACAATTTTCAGGTCTAATCGTATCGACGAGATAATTTGCTATGAACTACCTGTGGTATAATACAAAAGTTCAAATTGAGAACTATTTCAGAGCAAAGAAAGTCTTGAAGAAGCACTTGTCTTAAAACTTTTAAGTGAATTACTGTACTTGGTGCCACGTATAGCGAAAAAAAAAAAAAGATTTAAACCACACCTGACTTAAACGTGTTTCTCTTTTCTTCGGTGGGGACAAATCTTCGACCATTCCTTGAAACTCTAATTTCCTCTTTGCCCTCCACTCCTTTATCCCACGAGTCCTGTCCTCCGTGTTTTCACTTCGAGTGGGTTTCTTTCCAGAGAACTGACCCTTTTCGTCACGCAATGGTGGTTGTTTTTCCAGTGTCAGTTGCGCCCTTGCAGATGCTCCAGCTGTTTTCGGTATTTCATCGCCCAGGGAACTCAAAGCGAAGCCTCCGACCATAAAAAGTGCACCGTGACCACTCTGCGACTTCCTTCGCGTACGATCACGACCGTCTTTTCTCACTGATGTCAGCGCGATAAGTACTGCGAATTGGCTCCTCAGTTTAACCACGTCAGGAGAAGACGAAAGAAGTGTATTTTTCAACACATTTCTAGGTGTTTTTTGACGAACACTTATTCCGGACAAAAAGGATAGCGGTAAGTGGAACGCGACTCGCGATAAAAATCTCGCCGCCATGTTTATTTTTGTTTTTTCTTTTCTTTTAAATATTCGCGCGCTTGCGCCATTCGTACCCATTCTTCGCGCGCCAAAAAAACTGTATAGAGCCACCTTAAGGCAGATCATATATATATTCAACTGATAAATATTATTTTTCAAAAGTGGTAAAGAATAATTGAGCCTGTAGTGGAAGTTTAACCTCACTTGTTGCTGTAATCCAAAGTCTTCTTTACAAATAACACATGGTAGAGCTGAGTCTTCTCTGGCATTCGACTTGTCCTTGACTTCTTTCCATTCTTTGTCAGACAAAAGAACTTCTGGAGCTTCCACAAGACCAAGTTTCTGAGCTGAAAGAAGGCAAGGGTATAGTTAGGGAAACTTTGGGTATAATTTCATTATTATTAATTTCTTTTGGGAGGGCGGTCTATTCATTTGCTTAATAATATTAACCCCTAGCTGCCCCTTCTCTGGCCAACCCTGTGTACTATAATTATTGGGGTAGCCAAAACAAAGAGATTAAAAAACAGAGTAAACTGTTGTTTGTAGCAGTCTTGAATATTACCCCTAGCCTTTGCCCTGATGAAGGAGTTTCATTAAAAACGACAACTTTTCAATCTGTTTTAAAAGTGGCCAATCTTCCTTTCAGCAATATAAAAAAAAACAATTAATTAAAAAAATATTGGATTGAACTCTGTAAAACAACATAATTACCAGACAAAACATGATTCTTCAAATTACTTTTAATCTAATAATTCTGATTTCTTTACAGGTACAGTTATAAAAACTGACTGAAGGAAAACGCAACCAGTAACCAGTATTTATCAGTTGTGAACTTCAGTCAGTTCAAAATACACCTGTAAGTTACTGGAAGCCATTGATACATGTAGTAGATATTAAAGGGAACCTCCACTCTTACAACAAATTCACACTGAATTGATGGAAATAATTACCAGATTTCAAATTTTGCTTTAAAACATGGATATACATTTAAGTGTTCAAAAAAATAGACATTATCATAGCCTATTTTCACTGTTAAGTTTCACGGGCGCCGCCATTTTGGATTTGATGACGCATGATGGTTGTAGCTATTGTCAGGAAGCAAATGAGGCAGAAAATCCTTTGTGTTAAACAATAGGGCAAGCATCATGCATCATCAAATCCAAAATGGCTGCACCCATGAAACGCAACAGCGAAAATGGGCAATGATGATATCCATTTTTTGTACACTTAAATGTTATATCAACGTTTTAAAACAAAATTAGAAATCTTGTATTATTATTACCTACAATTTAACATCAATTTGTTCAAAGAGTGGAGGTTCCCTTTAAGAGGCAAACACATAGCATCCACAAACCTAAAGTGAGGGGTGCTGGTTTGGGATCAAGATTATACTCTTGTTTTGCATCATCTTCCTTACTCATGGGCCTTCCTTTTTTCTTGGAGATGTGTTGATGTTTTTCAGTTTTTCTTCCAGCCACTGGTAGGCTATGATTAATTTTCTTTTTCTTGAATGGATCTTGAAGGGAGAGTGAACGAGACATGTGATCTTGCAGTGCAACAGCTGCAAGGGCCATGGTGGACTAAAAGTAAACACAACAACACCAATGAATAAAATGTACAAACTGTACATTGAATTGTACGAGTCTTTTTTTAGAAGAAATTAAGGAACCAAAAGTTAAAGTAAGTGTAGAAACCATACAGCTGACTTACATGTACTTAACTGCACAGCTGTGCTTTTTAATAATAATATTAAAATAATTATTAGAGTCTGATTTGAGCCTACAGCTGTACATGTATATTATGTAACAGCAGTGATGTTAATTTGTTAATTTAAGCCTCATCTCCATCACCTCCACCTCCACAAGCAAAAACTTGAAGGGGACATAAAAGACCACAAACACTTACTGAAAAGATTAGAGAATGTAGTTTGCGGTGCTGTGCTCAGTGTCCTATCAAACAACTCTGGGTTGGGTTGAGTCTCCTAGCCTAGTATAGTGATTATAGAGATAAAGATTTTGAAGATCACCTTTCAATTATAATTTGTGATGACTTTAGATGAAGGAACAAAAGAAAAAGGAAAACTTGCATTTTATTGGCATCAGGATAAAAATGACATATTGAGGTGACTTGAGGAGTCTGAGTAAATGTATCTGTCAAAATCTTTGAGTCTGAAACATAAATTGAGGATTCGTGTTGCACACCTCTTACCAAAAAGGTTGACAATCAATTTGGCCATGTGATTGTGTTGGTACTCTGAAAATGCAATGGTGTCGAAATGTGATAAGAACAAAGAAGTATGCTATGACTGTTGGCATCAGTAGCATCACTGTCATGATCTCATGTATGGGGGGGGGGGGAAGGGGGGTCTGACGTAATTGTTTGGGTTGAAAATTTACACTCTCTGTATTTTTTTGGGTCAAGAGATCGGTCACGTCTTTTTTTAGGTCATAAAAAATACGCATATTTTTTGGGTCACATCTCTGAGCAAACTTTTCGTTGTGATCTGTGGATCAGAATAATATTCATTCAAACTTTTTTTCAGCGACATGTGCGAATGTTTGATTGAATAAATCAGTATTGAGGTATTTAAGTCTTGTATTTTTTTGGGCATTTGACCTTCAAAACTGGAGACACAGCGTTGCATTTGATCAAAATTTTTCAAAAATGTCAAATGCCCGGGTGTTCCCCCGGGGGGGGGGGGGATGGGCACTTTTGGAATTGACTGATACATAACAACTTAGTCTATCTTAACGAACATTGTAAATGTGATTAATTTCTTGGGAAAAATTTTTATGAGAGAGGAGCACCTTTCTGCTAATAATGAACGAAATTAGCACGACTATACTTAAATCAAGAAGTCTTCTCGACCACTCGAGCTCAAAACGCAAGTCGTACTTGAACAGTTTTGTGTTGTGTCATAATTTTACGGCACGTAACTCACCGAATTACTTCCTGATTTACTCGAAGATGCTTTCTGTGGCTTAAGATAGGCCATCAAAGTTCAATTTGCTCACGACCCTCCGCAAGAGAGAAGAATTGTTCTAAAACAAACCAGTTTCAATGTGTCAAAATTCCTCGCTGACAGGGTCGCCATCTTGGAAAAAATGACAAATGACGTCACATGATCGGAGATACCGCTGCTCTTAACGCACCGCACAAGATGGCGGACGAAGAGAAAAATAGCGGAGAGGCTGAGAAGAAAGAGACTGTCATCTCTTTATTTGCCTCTTTCCAGGAATATTTGTCGTCTGATCAAGAGATAAGAGAGGTAAGATTAGTTACGCAAGGTTTGCGCTGTGTAACTCTATAGCTTTTTCGTGCTTTTCACTGTACGCTTGGCAGTGGCTTTACGTCTGCTTGCGCACGTGTTTCAGAAGTACATTTACAGCTTTGGTTTAATTTTGACTTGCGTGGTTTGTATTTCTGTGAAATAAATAAATTTGTGAAGAATTTAAATTTCGTGGCTGGTATGACGCGGCGTTTCGTCTCGGCCAAGAGACTCATCAGATACTTTTCGAATTCCAGCAAACTCGTTGAGCATCGCGCTCAAAGTCCCGTTCGCGAAGTCAAGATGATTAATTGGTTAATTTTCCGAGAGATACCGAAGAAATCAAGCCCCTTAAATAATCTACAGTGTCAAACTAAACCCCCCAAGATGGGGGATGGGCGATGCCGACCACTTGGTCCACGTGTCCCCAAGAGCCTTTGCTGGTCATAGAAACCTCGGAGGCCATATATATGAGTTTGCCTTTTGGTCGAGGGTCGAGCGTTGAGGGTAACTAGTCGGGGGTCGATGGTAAATGGTCGAGGGTCGAGGGTAACTAGTCGACGGTAACGTGAAGGGTCGAAAAATTCTTCAAAATTAATGGAAAATTATTTCTGAACGTTGTCAAATCAAAATTTCATATAGGCTCGCGTTTACATGAGTTTCTGGTGCTTGTTTTCGCTGCATACTCATCATATTTGTGTTTGTGATCGTGTCTAGCCGTGTTGTCCTTAACTTTTACATAATTTATTTCCCGTGGACTATAAAAAAAGTAATTAAAAAAGAAATACAACTTAAATAGCGGTTAAGAGGAAAAACTGACAACAAATTATGCGAGACACCCCTTAGCAACAAAAGCAAGCAGTTGTGATTTGTAAAAGATATTTGTGGTCTTCACGTCTTGGAGCTTTTGGGTGATCTAAGACCTGAGCACAGCACGGGAAATTAATTTTTTTAGCTTTTGGTCGTAAGAAAAAGGCTTAGATCTTTAAAGATTTTTAGAGCCATCCCCCCAAATGAACTGAAGCTCATGTAAACACGAGCCTATCTGAAATTTTGATTTGACGACATTCAGCAATAATTTTCCAATAATTTTGAAGAATTTTTCAACCCTCGACAAGTTACCTTCGACCCTCGCCCATTTACCCTCGACCCTCGACCATTTACCCTCGACCCTTGACTAATTACCCTCAACCCTCATCCAAAAGGCAAACTCCATATATATACATGTAGACGCACTGCTTAGCGTGGATGTGGACTAATCATGATGTTAATGATGATGTACTTATACCCCCAGCCCACCCTATCCTCAAATATCAGACGCAGACATACTTCTGATAATAAGCAAACCCGAAAATAACTCCATGAGCTGTTGGGGTTAGGACGAGTTCCTATGGGACTATTGCGGAATTATCATTGACAGTAATTACCGGTATATGTTCTTTTCAATTTGAGACCTACCTTATTTGAATGATAGAGCACTGCATCACCTTTAAATGTTTGCACTGCCAGTTTTGCACATTTTGGGGAGCCTTGTTTATTATAATGATGCCTTCCAAGGGGTGGTCTGGTGTCGCATTTTTGCTTGTTTACGACTCTGTGTTAGGGACAAAATGTCACTGTCACAAAATAAACAAAGAGGAATGGAAAGTGAATGGTCCCTCTTGCAAAAAACTGGGGTTGTCAGTATTTTGGGAGAAGATTACTGCCTGTTTTCAAAGCAGTGCTGCTTGTTGTTTCTACCACTTGAAAGCCTCTTTAATTTAAGGTGGGTCCACACAAGGGGAAATGTTGCAGGAGCATGTTGCTGAAACATGTAGCAGGGACAAAATCGTGTTAAGTACACACTGAGTGACATGTTGCAGGGATTTGTAGCGGGGACATGTAGCAGGGACCAAATCGCAGAATTTGTGCACTTGTGTAAAAGTTCCTGGGATATGTTTCAGGTACATGTTGCAGGGACACATCCCCTTATGTGCATTGACACCTTTTTCACTCGTGCAACATGAATTTTGTGCAAAATGTGTCCCTGCAACATGTCGCATTGAGTTCAACTTGTTGAACTTCATGGGACATGTTGCAGGGACAAATTTTGCACAAAATTTATGTTGCACGAGAGAAAAAGTGTCAACACATACAAGGGGATGTGTCCTTGCAACATTTACCAGGGATATGTTCCAGCTACAACAACGTACATTTTCGTGTGTGTGAGCAAGTCGTGATCCTTCCCCTGATTCATGTCCCTGCTACATGTCCCAGCTAGATAACCCCTAATGTGCACAGTTTATAAATGTGTCCCTGCTATGTTTTGCAGCAACATGTTCCTGCAACAAATCCCCTCATTGTGGGCCCACCTTTAAACTTCTCATTTGCAAATAACTGTATAGGTAAAGTTAGTTTTTATGGTGTATACTGATGACTCTTTTGAGATCCATTAAGTCAGTAACAATGAAGAGTGTTAAAACAACACTTTGAATAAGTGCCGCTCTGGAACTTAATTGTTCAAAATAAGTGCTACATTGTTGTTAAGAAGTGTGGCACTTATTCAAGGGTGGTGCTTATTAATCTTTTGACTCCTTAGTGCAAGGTGAAACCAGCTGAGATCAAGGAACTTTACACTCAAATAACAAAAGCATAAAAACTTACATATTTTCTGTTAATATGAAGTGCACTTCTTGTTTCTGTTTCTTATTGTTCATAGAGGGGCTTGTTTATTGATAATGAAGTAAATGGTTTTTCAAAACTTCCCTGCAAATGCTACTGAAATTTTCATTAGCATTTGCAGAAAGAGACAAGATCTATTATGAAATATCTGTATTTTAATGTAGGTAAAATACCTGGTTTTAACTTAGTGTCTGTATTGTCTTATGGTCTTTTGTGGTTCTGGTATCTAGCACTACATAAAGACTAGATACACCTGTAGTTGTTCAAAATCGTTTTTTTCGAATCTTGCCATGTTTTTGCCCTGAAATCGTTGTTCAAAGTTCTTGCTTGAGCCATGCCCATCAAACTTTGCGGAGCTAGTAAAGGGCATGGGTGTTTTCCTGGTTTGATGTCACAAACTGCTTTGCATGCATGTTTACAAAGACTTTATACGATACAAATCAGTTTGTGATGTCAAACCAGGAATAGACCCTTGCCCCTTACTACCTCAGTCAAGTTTGCTGGGCGTGGCTTAAACGAGAACTTTGAAGGGTGATTTTGTGGCAAAAACATGGTGGAATTCTTAGTGTACATACCAGAACCACAAAAAACAGGTACTTGTACTTGCATACTTTATTAAAATTTAATTTGTATCTGCTCAAACACATTTCAATTTGTGATGGCACCACTGTTGTATTGTATGCAATGTATTCTGTTAGGAAATCCGCACAGTAATACGTGAGTTAGAGCAAGCAGCCAGAGAAGTCCTGGCTGTTTTACAAGGAGTTCACCAAACACCAAACCCTGAGGGTAGGTACATGTAAGCTAGGTTCTGTTGAGTAAACGACCCCCCCCCCCCCCCCCCCCTTCCCCAAAATAATACAGTTCTTTGATTGATCAAGCGTCTTCTAATTCCTTTTTTTTTTGTATTCATTTAAGTATAAATCGACTAATGCTCTTTCAAAAATGCCATTCAATTATTGGCTATGCTACTCACTGTCTATTCCATTGCAGATAGTGAGTAATGGTTATCAATAAAATGACAACCACTTCTTTGCATTTTTGAAGTGTCTGTGAGGATGATTTATATAATAAAGAACGGATTTATACTAAAACAATAAGATTTTTCTCTCTCAATTTCACTGCATGATACAGTAGCTGATTCAGTCTGTGCCCTCATCAGCTATCACGCAATAGAAATCTCAGCTCGTAATCTAATTATTTAATATTGATTTATCTCTTTGTTCACACAGCTGTGAAGAAGATTTGTATTAAAAGCAGACAAATGTTTACTGTTGTAAAGACACACTATACAAACCTTGTGGCAAAAATACCAGCAGGACAGTATTACAGGTTAGCAAGAGCCTCAACTTCTTGATTTATAGTGTAAAAGCCAGCATCATTTTCACCAAGGGATTCTCTCGGTAACTACCAATACTTTCAGTTAGTTTGAGGTCGAAATGTTTGTCATTTTTATGTAACAATAAAGGTAGCCACTTGAAAATCGAAAGTGATTGTAGTCAGATGGTGAAATTGGATGCGTTGTGTTGGTAAAACATTTTTGTTTCTTCAACCAGGCTGATTTTTTATACAATAATCATTCTGTTCCAGATTACAGAATATTTTGTTTATGGTTGCATGTGTGCATGTACTGGTATCAGAGACAAATAAAATTCACTTGATTGATGTTATGAAAAAAATTCTTTTGTGGAGATCCAGAAAAGCTTATTATCGAGAAATAGCCCACTGGCTGCCCAAGGTGATTGCCATTGTAACAATTGAATTGACAAAGTTTTTTGTACATGTACACAAAATAGTGAGCAAGGGATGATACTGTAGTACATTAGTACGGTATGTGATTTACAGTCCTGGGTGTTTCTTGTCTGTGTCTTAATTATGTGAATAATTTACACTACCATAATATTAACGGCCGTGATGTTCATTCATTTGTGGATTGACTTTTCTTGATACCATTGTGTTTGGATTTATTGCGCTCAATAATCACCTACCTTGTAGATTCTGCGACCACTGGCGTTTTGTGAGCCAGAGATTTGCGTTTCTTGGAGCATTTATCGTGTACCTGGAAAGTGAAAGATTAATAACGAGGCCAGAGCTGGCAGAGATGCTTGGAGGTTTGTCTAAACTGTCATTGTTATTGTCACTGTCACTGTCACTGTCACTGTATTATTATTATTGTTATCATCATCATCATCATCATCATCATCATCATCATCATTATTATTATTATTATTATTATTATTATTATTATTATTATTATTATCATTATTATTAGTTGGTGTTGTTGTCGTTGCATTTAATCATTGTTTTTTATTGTTTTTACGCTGTTTTGTTTTGTTCTTTCAGTGCAAGTAGATCGAGGGTCTAATTGCTTTCACGTTGATTTGGACGATTTTTTAACTGGCCTTCTTCTTCTCGCAAATGAGCTGGTGAGTTTTAGCCTCTTCTTCTTTATTTAGGAAAATAGGTAAAATGCTAACGTCCTCACTGGCACTTTATTTTCGAGCCTTGTGGGTGTTCACACTGATGATGGTAAACGACTTGATAACCAGGGACGCATTTTCATTGTAAGGCTCTTTAGAAACCATATTTTCGGTCTTTTTTCGTTTTCGTAGTGGATCAGTTGATGTTAGCGTTTTTGAGAATCGCCGTTTTCGCCCATCCACTTTTAAAACTAACAACAGACCTGTGTTTGAAAGTCTCAACTTGGTAAAGTGTTCCGTTTTCCATCCTCTTAGGTACATGTAGGTGATTGATAAAAACGCATCAATGTGCTTTCAAAGACATAATGGATTGTGTCGAATGAAAGGTGCTGTGAATCGTTACGGGGTAAGCCTGCAATAGCCATACATCCCGTCTAATGGCAGGAACTACTAAGTCTTGAGCTTGGTATCCTTGTTCCTGTCCAGCATAGGGTACTGTCCTACCAGGGTTAATAATTTTATTGCTGATCTCTATTGCAGTCACGGTTCGCCGTGAATAGTGTGACAGCTGCAGATTACGGCCGGCCGTTCAGAATCGCCACGTTTGTAGCGGAACTCGACGCTGGCTTCAGGCTGTTAAATCTGAAAAATGACTCTCTTAGAAAGAAGTTTGACGGCCTGAAATACGACCTCAAAAAGATCGAGGAAGTGGTTTACGATTTGACGATCAGGGGACTAAAACCAGTTCCTGAGGAAACCGGTCAAACCTGATTTAGTGATGACGTCAAGATAAAGTCTGTGGGGAGTGAAGAGAGGGAGGAAGCTTTGCGTTTATTTGAACCGTGTTCATTCCAGAGGAACGTATTCTCCGTTTAGTGCCGGACGTTTGCAGAGAACAGACGGCGCTGCCCATCCTAACAATTGAGAGCTCTTTCATTGGTGTTTGCCAGTTGTTTGGTTTACTCCATAGCAGCCAACGCTTGTGTGTGAAATGTAAACGTTGCGCGGATGCTCTTGTAAGGAAGAATCTTTCTCCGATGCATGCATGCATGCTATGCCTAGAAAAGAGGCCTACAGTGTTATTGTTCTCCGAACATAAGACATAATTTCATCTAATAAATTTCTTAACAGGTTCCAATTAATTCACGCTGTTTCGCGTTGTTACAGGTAACACCGAATGTCTTTGCAACAGACGTTTCTTAATCATTTAGTTTTGTTAATCGCTAAGTAATGAGGATTCGCTTACGTCAAGGCATTTCCCCTTTTATCGATGCTAACGCCTCAAAGACAAAATTCAAGAAGGACTCTTGAATTGTTTGTGGTGGAATTGTGTATCTGCGACATGGAGAGCGTTTTCGTTTCAGAAAACCTTGAAAAAATAGACTATTAGCAGTCTCTCTTTCGCCGCTAAGTTCGTCAAGCGTGAGGCTAAAACAAAACAGGCGCCGAGAGAAATCTGAACGCAAGGGGCAGCGCAGTTTTCTGGCGCTCCCACTCGCGTCCAGATCTCGCGTGGCAATATTTTCTCGCGACGGTTTTGTGTTAGCCTCACGCTCGACGACCGAAACGTCGAAAGAGAGACTGCTCGTAGTTTGAAGAATAAGCCTGCGGCGTTTATATCTACGCAGTTCTTCTCTATCCAGCGTGTTGGCGGAAATTTGAAAGATGCATAAAAGTGCTTTTTGAAAACGTTTCTTCCAGATCTCGGCCGGGTTGTTTGAAAGCCAATTAACGTGGATCCGCAATGAGAAGTTAACCGAGGCTTCCACCTCTGCACTCGTTGTGAATATAACAACAACAGCAACAAACAACTTTATTACAATTCACGACAGGTATTACAGTTTCAGTTTCTGCATACATTTCTTCACAATTAGTATACTATAATTTAAAACTGTTTGTCCCGTAAATAGCAACAGAACTAATCGGGGCGGGACAAAAACAACCACATCTAAAACAAAATAAAAAAAGGTAACAAGACATTCAAATTACAGGCAATTATGGCTATGAACTAAGACTGAAGTGACAAAGAGGAAGACATGGAAAAAATATGTGAATGAAACTATTTAGCTAATCCTACTTTATATTTCTAAAGCAAATTTTGAGCTTGAGATAAAGAGAGGCATCAGAGTTCACAGTAACCCGAGATTAGTCTAATTATGGTTTCAACTATTGTGTCCTGTAATCTGGAGTCTTATTTTTGCTCTGAAACGTCTTCGTATCCGCAAGGGTCGTATTTAATTGTGCACAACCATATTGTCATCCTTATACTAACACGTGATTTTTGGCTCTTCATGGTACTCCACTTTTCTTGCGCGCCCACGAGCAACCTCTCCAATTGGCGACTTGAGTCCTGAAACCAGCGCGCGCTAAAACATGGACCGGTCCAGGCGCGTGTTTCTCGAAACTCCCGAAAACGCTTCGGGTCCGAAAAAGTATTTTACGTACATTAGGTTCATCACCATAAACTCGATTTCTAATATTTATAATGATTATTTAAGAAAGCATGCAAGAAAACTGGGAAATACATTGGGCGAGTTTGTTCAAAAAGCCAGTACCAAGTGATATAAAACCGACTTGAAAAATACTTTTCGGGCCTGAATTGTTGCGCGACAAGTTGCTTGTGCGGGTGGTAAAACGGGGAACATCGCTCTTCAACTCGTACCGCAACAATGTTGCGCGGAAAGTTGCACGAATTTGTTGTCCGTTTTACCGCACCTTTAAAGTGTTCCTAGCCTCAAAAATAATTTTTCGCTAAAATAAATCTTAGCACCTGTTCGAAATGCATTGCGCCTTTTTGCGCCCTTTTAACCAACTCTTGACTTGGACAGGCTGTAAAAGTTACGAAATTTAGCCATCTGTCACATGACCGAGCTACTAAAGGGAGTACGGTAGGTCTCATCCTGATGTGACGTCACAAACTGATTTCCATCGCTGTAAGTCTTTGTGCATGCAAAGTACTTTGTGACGTCAAATCAGGAATGGACCAATACCCCTTCTGAGTCGGTTGTGTACCAAATGATCCTTAGTTTATGGTAAGTTTTGAATCCCATAAAAAGTCCAAAACTGGAAGTAAAAAACGTTTAAGGACAAAGTATTATTATTAGCGGAAAAAATAATTTAGGTGCCTTTGAGAACTATAAAGTGAAGTATAATCATTGCTACAAATATTCTATGTATTTAGCCGTCCAGATGAAATAAAGTCAAGGATATTCTGGTTGTGACTGTGTCCCGGTACTTGAATTACAATGAGCTGTGTTATTCTACGACTGGTCGTGAACGTCAAAGCCTTTCCGATAACAAATAAGGGAACCTGTAACATCGGAGAACACAAGTGTTCCACTGTGTAAGGCTGGAACTCTTTGTTTTTGGCAATCGCTTAGATAATACCATTGGGAATAATTCGTGAAGGCTAGTTACCATTTAATTTGTATAATGTTTAAAATAACAGCAAAGAATATTTTACCGCATTAGATTTGTGACTAGCATCACTTTATCTTTTACTAGCTTACTAGAAGCAGACCGGAATTAAATTGGAGACAAGCTGCCATCGTAACCATGTAAAACGAACTACAGAACGTTAAAACATCGGTGACAGCAGAAAAGCGCTGTAGTTGGTACTAAAGTTTAAATCAGACCTTACTCGTCAAGAGCAAGCGCAAGAGAGGTAATATGCATGATGGCCTGACTCTTTAAGGCGCTTGGCTGATATAAATATTTGAAATGTTCATAGTTCATAGGCCTTCCAAGGGGTGCGATGGTCTGATGTCACTTTGTCGGTCGTTTACGACTCCGTCTGTCGCTTGTTTCGCTGAAATAAATGCCGCTGTCGCAAAAAAAAATAAATAATAATAATAATAATAATAACAAAACAGAAGAATGGAAAGTGAATTGTCCTGCGCTGTCGCAAACTGTCGAGGTTATTCTGTAGTTCGCGTTTCCCATAGCCTCCTTCGCAGACGTCTTTGGGCTCGTCACGAGTTCCTTGCCCACGAACGTCTGCTGAACTGAACTGCCACTTCCGTTCGTCGGCGGTTAGCCTTTGTTTTGAAGAAACCAATGACGAGCTGCGTAAGAATGGAAATCGACACCGATTCACGTGCATCCGTCTGTGAAAATAAACCAGGGGTCGAAGTCCTACTTTCCATAAATTGGAAAACGAACTATGATTGGCTAACCGCCGCGAACGGAAGTGGCAGTTCAGTTCAGCAGACGTTCGTGGGCAAGGAACGCGTGACGACCCCAAAGACGTCTGCGAAGGAGGCTACGTTTCCCAGGGCGCGTTTCAGCAGTTTTGATCGTCTCCTTTCAGTGGTTTTGTTTAGCAACCTCGTTCCCAGGGTCTCGATGAAAGACCCTGAGAACGAGGTTGTTTGTTTAGTTGTTTCGGGTTTTAGTACATCATTTTGAAAAGAGGGTCCTTGGCTACGCGAATCAGTTGTCGGAAAAAAATTACATCCCGCTAAGACAGCCAGTATTTCATGAGAAGATAACATGGTAAGCTTGTTTGAAGAGAGCCAAAGCGCACGCAAAGCTCATCGGACGCTCTTTTGTCTTCTGTGTTCGTGAACAATATACACTTAATGTATGGTCCCGAGGGAAACAGTTAGTTTTGTTTTCCCGAGAGTCCTGATGTTTCCCGAGACGAAGTCGAGGGAAACATCAGGACTCGAGGGAAAACAAAACTAACTAGTTTCCCGAGGGATCATACATTAAGTGCTTTGTTATATACCGAGACTTTCCCTTCAACAATCACAGCAAAATAAACTGACAAACAAACAAAGACGGCATTACAAAAACACGTCTTTATTCACAAGCCTGCCGAATGAATAATTTACAAACGTTTAAAAGTACCTGAAAAAGTAGAACATGCCTTTGTTGTATTTTCCGAATCTTTTCCTCCTATTAGATGCTGAATTTCTTCGGCTGATACTTGAGAAAAACGTTTTCTTTTAGTCTCGGGTGTTGTATTATCGTTGGTTTATAAAACTGAAAACTGGCAGTGTTCTCAGGTCCGCCTCGTCAATCAAGCTGACGTGAGCACGCGCTGAAGATCATGCCACTTTTTAGTCATGCACTAATCACGTGCTGCTGTATCCGGGCGCGCGGGCAACAATTGCGGAATTGTATCCCGGTCGGGATACATTTGAATTTGGTCAGGGGCACGTGACCAAGAATCAACCAATCGCAGTACTCCTTTTGTTGAGTGAAAGTGTAGGTATATAACAATATACACTTAATGTATGGTCCCGAGGGAAACAGTTAGTTTTGTTTTCCCGAGAGTCCTGATGTTTCCCGAGACGAAGTCGAGGGAAACATCAGGACTCGAGGGAAAACAAAACTAACTAGTTTCCCGAGGGATCATACATTAAGTGCTTTGTTATATACCGAGACTTTCCCTTCAGCAATCACAGCAAAATAAACTGGCAAACAAACAAAGACGGCATTACAAAAACACGTCTTTATTCACAAGCCTGCCGAATGAATAATTTACAAACGTTTAAAAGTACCTGAAAAAGTAGAACATGCCTTTCTTGTATTTTCCGAATCTTTTCCTCCTATTAGATGCTGAATTTCTTCGGCTGATACTTGAGAAAAACGTTTTCTTTTAGTCTCGGGTTCCATAACGTTTGTATTATCGTTGGTTTATAAAACTGAAAACTGGCAATGTTCTCAGGTCCGCCTCTTCAATCAAGCTGACGTGAGCACGTGCCGAAGATCATGCCACTTTTTAGTCATGCACTAATCACGTGCTGCTGTATCCGGGCGCGCGGGCAACAATTGTGGAATTGTATCCCGGTCGGGATACATTTGAATTTGGTCAGGGGCACGTGACCAAGAATCAACCAATCGCAGTACTCCTTTTGTTGAGTGAAAGTGTAGGTATATAACAACAACGAATGTTTCAATTTTAATGAGGTAAGCTATTCACAAGCAGCTAATGTGTTGAGTCACGCTCCCCAGTTTTTTCAACGTGCGAACGTGCCATAAGAGTACGTTCACCTTATTCACTGTTTTCACGTGGAGAGTCTCATATACGAATGTCAACCAGTCCTAATTATTACCCGACTGCTCAGTTGCTCGAGGTAAAAAATTTAGTGTTAATTATTGCTAGCCTGTTACAGGTGTTCAGAGAGCGATAGTACCGGCAGAGAGAAGCGAAAATAAAGCGGCGGAAAATGGCGCGGGGCCCCCTTCCATTTTTCGCCGCTTTACCAGTTCGCCTCTCTCTGCCGGTACTATCGCGCTCAGTTTACTATCTGAACGCCTGGAACAGGCTTATTATTGCGAAAGAGTTATGTGGGGTATGATTGCTCCGTTTGCTAAAACTTGAATGCATTAACCGCATTGCGGATATTATTTTGTATGAGCATGCATAACGTTTTCATGAAAAATAACACAACAAACATGGACAATTTGCTTACTTTAGCCTGCACAAGTCAAGATTGGGTTAAAAAGAAAAAAAAACGAGAAATACGCAGTGTCTTTCGAAACAGGTGAAAGACACAACAAACATGGACAATTTGCTTACTTTATCGCCCATCATGGGCGATAAAGTAAGCATGATTTGGTAGCCCGACCGAGTCAGAGGAGCGTGGGTCCATTCATGATTTGACGTCACAAACAGCTTTGCATACATGTTTACATGTTTACAAAGACTTACTGGGATGCAAATCTTACGACAGCCTGCACAAGTCAAGATTGGGTTAAAAAGGAAAAAAACGAGAAATACGCAGTGCCTTTCGAAACAGGTGAAAGACTTCTTTTAGCGAAAAAAAAATATCTTGGGGTTAGGTGGACTTTAACAAATGAATCCAATTTGCGATTTACTCTTATTATTTAAATGATGTCTTGCAAGGTTATGTATCGATCATTAAAGGTTAGAAAGTACGTATTTCGCTGTATTGCCGCCAGCGGTTTTGCTTTCTGTTTTGTTTGTTTGTTTGTTTGTTTTTTTCATAGAAACCTAGCGATCTTAACTCATTAGTGGCGCACAATTATTTAATTGTTGTCTGAACCGTAACTAGGTGAATGCATCCAATCAATTAATGCCGTGTTATTGTTTTCATTTTCATTTCCATCAAATAGTCTGTATTTTAAGTACCTGTCCTTTCTTAAAACAATAATTGCTGTGCCTGTAGAAGAGAAGCCGGATCATTAATAAGCTGGAGTTTCGAGAGCTCATTGCACTTTTATTTCATTGCTGTCAAACACTATGCGCTTTTTTAAAAGACCTTTTCGGCTTCCTTCCTTTGTGAAACACAGAAGAGTAATTATTGAAAACCCACAGCAACCTCCGCCATACATATTGAAGTCTGTTGACCCGTGAAAACGCCTTCATCATATGGCGTTTCTTTTGAAGAAAATATTTTTCCATAAATTGTCCATGTTTGTTCTGTTATTTTTCATGAAAACGTTATGCATGCTCATACAAAAAAAAATTTTTTTTCTGCAATGTGGTTAATGCATTTAAGTTTTAGCAAACGGAGCAATCATACCCCACATAAAAACTAACTCTTTCGCAATAATTAGCCTGTTCCAGGCGTTCAGATAGTAAACTGAGCGCGACCGCTGAGTAGTACCGGCAGAGAGAGGCGAACTGGTAAAGCGGCGAGAAATGGAAGGGGGCCCCGCTCCATTTTCCGCCGCTTTATTTTCGCTTCTCTCTGCCGGTACTATCGCGCTCTGAACGCCTGTAACAGGCTAGCAATAATTAACACTAAATTTTTTACCTCGAGCAACTGAGCAGTCGGGTAATAATGAGGACTGGTTGACATTCGTATATGAGACTCTCCACGGGAAAACAGTGAATAAGGTGAACGTACTCTTATGGCACGTTCGCACGTTGAAAACAAAAACTGAGGAACGTTACTCAACACGTTAGCTGCTTGTGAGTAGCTTACTTCATTAAAATTGAAACCTTCGTTGTTTTTCACGCAAGCTGAAGACAACAGAGCGAGCAATGAGCTTTGCGTGCGCTTTGGCTCTCTTCGAGCAAGCTTACCGTGTTGTCTTCTCATGAAATAATTAGCTGACTTATCGGTATGTAATTTTTTTGCGACAACAGATTCGCGTAGCCAAGGACCCTCTTTTCAAAATGATGTACTAAAACCCGAAACAACTAAACAAACAACCTCGTTCTCAGGGTCTTTCATCGAGACCCTGGGAACGAGGTTGCTAAACAAAACCACTGAAAGGAGACGATCAAAACTGCCGAAACGCGCCCTGGGAAACGCGAACTACAGAATAACCTCGACAGTTTGCGACAGCGCAGGACAATTCACTCTCCATTCCTCTGTTTTTTGTTTTTGCTTTTGCTTTTTTTTTTTTTGCGACAGCGGCATTTATTTCAACGAAACAAGCGACAGACGGAGTCGTAAACGAGCGACAAAGTGACATCAGACCATCGTACCCCTTGGAAGGCCTATGAACTATAAACATTTCAACTATTTATATCAGCCAAGCGCCTTTAAAAGTCAGGCCATCATGCATATTACCTCTTGCGCTTGCTCTTGACGAGTAAGGTCTGATTTAAACTTTAGTACCAACTACAGCAGCTTTTCTGCCGTCAGCGATGTTTTAACGTGTTGTAGTTCGTTTTACTTGATTATCAGATGATGACAGGTTGTCTCCAATTTAAGTCTGGTCTCAGTGCTTCTGGTAGCCTAGTAACAGATATAGTGATTCTAGTCACAAAAATAGTATGGATTATTTTGTGAAGTCAAATATTTTTTGCTGTTATTTTTAACATTATACAAATTAAATGGTAACTAACCTTTTACGAATTATTCCCAAGGGTATTATCTAAGCGATTGCCAAAAACAAAGAGTTCCAGCCTAACACAGTGCAACACCTGTGTTGTCTGATGTTAAAGGTTCCCTCATTGGTTATCGGAAAGACTTTGACGTTCACGACCAGTCTTAGAACAACACAGCTCATTGTAATTCAAGTACACGGACACAGTCGAGTCCAGAATATCCATGACTTTATTTCATCTGGACGGCTAAATACATAGAACATTTGTAGCAATGATTTTCAAAACGTACGGTAAACTAAGGATCATTTGGGGCACAACAGACTCAGAAGGGGTATTGGTCCATTCTTGATTTGACGTCATAAAGTGCTTTGCATACACAAAGATTTACAGCGATGCAAATCAGTTTGTGACGTCACATTAGGATGAGACCCACTCCCTTTAGCAGCTCGGTCGTGTGATAGATGGTTAGATTTCGTAACTTTTACAGCCTGTCCAAGTCAAGAGTTGGTTAAAATGGCGCAAAAAGAAAGATTCCTTACAAGAGCACCCGCGTAACGTTTACATTTCACACAAGCGTTGGCTGCTATAGAGTAAACTAAACAACTGGCAAACACCAATGAAAGAGCTCTCAATTGTTAGGATGGGCAGCGCCGTCTGTTCTCTGCAAACGTCCGGCACTAAACGGAGAATACGTTCCTCTGGAATGAACACGGTTCAAATAAACGCAAAGCTTCCTCCCTCTCTTCACTCCCCCACAGACTTTATCTTGACGTCATCACTAAATCAGGTTTGACCGGTTTCGTCATGAACTGGTTTTAGTCCCCTGATCGTCAAATCGTAAAGCACTTCCTCGATCTTTTTGAGGTCGTATTTCAGGCCGTCAAACTTCTTTCTAGGAGAGTCTTTTTTCAGATTTAACGGCCTGAAGCGGAGGAGTTGACAAACTTGTTTAAACCGGTTTTTAACCTGTTTCTCATGTGATCTGCCTCCAGGAATTTGGAGTTATCTAAAGCGCATGCTCAACGGGAAATGTAAGCCGCTCGTGGCAGAGGTGTCTCTCGGGGAAGTAAAGAAGCCGACTACGCGAAATACAAGAGATGCGAACGACATGCTAGAAGACTTGCCAGAAATAAACCTCTGCTAGCAGGGTACACTTTGCGGACCTTTAAGGAGACAGGTTTAGATATGCTGAGTTTTATAATCAAGAAGCCAACAAATAAAAGTTTTAATAACCAAAAATAAATAAAAAAGGGGGAAAATCATCATATAATAAATAAGAGCTTTCCCATTTCTTTTAACAAAGCTGTGTTTAAAAATGATGTAGTTGATCTGAACTGCGTCATGTATTTTGAGAAGCAACCAATCAGGCTGTTGTTTACCTGTCGTGATGTACAGTGTTTTATTGCAAGTATTTAACTATAGGAGTTCTTTTGTATACTGGCATACTCGAATTTGGTTTTGCACTGAAATACTCGTTTTCTTCCAGAACGGGTTTTTGATAGAAATAATTGGGGTTTTTAAACATATTTACAAAAGTAGCTTTGGCCTTCTTTATAAAAAAAAATATCTTTTAAAAATTTAGGACGCAAGGTAAAACGAAAAAAACAAATTACAAACAAACAAAAAAACAATCAAACAAAACATATAACAACAGCAATAAAACACTGCAGCAACCAAAACAGAATTAAGAGATTCAATGTGATAGTGGCCACTGGCGATGTGTAAACGAAAATTTTAGAAGCATAAATGACTGATGTAGAAAATAGCTACATACTACACAGTTACTTTATTTCTATTTCTTTATTTTTACTCGAAACTACTGGGGCTTGCTAGCCGCCCAGGATAAACAGCTACTACGTCAAGTTTACAAGCAAAAAAATTAACTAAAAGGAATAAATAATTGTTGTTTTCATTTATATAGCAAAACGAAAAAGACTTAGCGTGGAGAAATGAAAAAAAAATTAAAAGTAATGAGAAAAAAGGCAAAATTACTTAACGGAGCAATGAATGGCGTGAAAGTTATTTAAAGATGATTTGCTTAACGTTACTGCCGTATACTGAAGGGCTTTTAAACATTTTCGGAAATAACACGAAACATCAGCCATTGCGCCACATACATATTTATTCAATTCTCCACTTCCACATTTTCCACGGTTTGTTTGCTCCCTCCCTCCCTTTCGCTGGGGAGAAAGATCTTGAGGGATGGGGCGGGTTTGGATAAAGCGAGGTTGGTGTTCTTTGCCTCGTTCTACGCAGTAAAACAAATACCTAGAATAAATTTAAACACCCATTATCACCCTTGATTCAACGCGGCCGTTTGTTTTTGTTTTGAAATAGCGCCATTGTTAAATGATGCCTCTGATTGGTCAATTATTTTTATTGGGCTTTTGATCTGGTTCGTCGCGCCGAGTTGTCACTTGTCGCCGGTTTCGCAAAACAAATGGCTACAAATTTAACTTGCATATTTCTTCATATTTCTTCATTGAAACCGTGAACAATCCGTTCACAGATTTAAAATCAAAACAGCAAAGTATAGAGCGATCCGTTATTGATAAAACTTGCTGATTATTTGCCGAGGATGGCGACAAAATATCCACAAGAAAATATTGTCGGGTAATGGTTTCAAATTTGCAGTAAGAAAAATACTTATACGTTCTCATTCAATTCTCCTGTCCTTTCGCTTTATATTGTGTTCAAAATACAGTCGACCATGCGGCTTGACGAAAGGAGGAAAAGGTTGAACTCCGCATTAAAACACGGGAGGAAACAAACGCGGTTTATAGTCCTCATCGATCACCGACATCTCGGCGAGAAAGAGAAATTAATTATCACCAGTTTAGGCAAGCTGTGAACTGGTCGAACGTAAAGCTAGAATGCCCGATGGGGCATAAAAATAGAAGTCGATTCAAGACTTAGCGACAAGTCCGATTAAAAACACTGAAGAGTTGACCACAGCTGCACAACCCATTACACAAATTGACCTTCAGCTACATGAAAAACATCAAACATCCAGACACGTATAATTTTTAATACTCGCCATCAAATCAGTTTCCAAATCGCAGTGAGCCGGCTCCAACAAGCTCACCAAATTCTTGAAAGCTCAGAGGTAAAAAGCACCAAACTTGAACAACAAGTCTCTGTAAATCCTCCGCCTTGAACCTCATTTTGCCGACAAAACAACGCTGCGAAGTTACCGCTACCGACTATTGCCACACTGACTCTTTTGACTTTACACGGGCCAAAATTTACATACATACAAAACGGTCCCAAAATAATACAAGGAAAACGAAGAAGAATAAACAGAGAACATATTTACGACCGTAAGTTTGGAGATTTGTCCACGATGCCATAAAACAAGAGCTTCGAAGTCTGAGTAATTTCGTGTTACACGGAATTCCAGAATTAACGGTCGCGGCGCGCGATGCATCAAGGGTGACAATGGGCCTTAAACATTCACAAAACTTCGAATAAGTTTAAGGCTGAAAGGTGTGACGAAAGAAGGCCGGACTCATAAACAAAATGTGTTAGCATTCACTTCAGACACAGTCTGAACAGTCTTTCACAACCTAAACCTGGGGACAAGGTATGGAACAGCCTGTCAAAAGCCGTGAAGTTGTCTGGTTTTTTTTAAATAAATAAACAACAACAACAACAAATATATGGCGAATTCTTTTTTGTATCATAAAATTGTTTTGACTTAATTGTAATAGACCCAGAAATAGATCAAATATTAGCAAGAGATCTTTATAGTGATTAAAAAGAGCCGTTGTAAATGCATTTTTATCGTGCTTCTGAAAAGAAAGAATTACTGGAATGTACGATTGATTTGCGCTGTTTGACACAAAAAGAGAAATATTTAATATTGCAAGAAAAACAACTTTTTAGTCACTGGCTTGAACTGGTTAGCTTCACGCTTGACTGTTATGGAGAACTAAGCACAAAAACAGCATTGAACGATGATTGAAGGGATTTGCTCTCTTGGACAAACATAGCAATTTAATGATTCCAAAATAAAACAAATCAGACTGCGAGATTACTTTCGACAGTCAACTGAGAACTATTCTATTTGGAACATAGTATAATGTAATTTGTAGAATAAAATAAAAGAACTTAGTCCCTTCACACGAGTGTCATCGACATCAACATACACAAAGCCTAGCTACTTCAAACAATGTCACACTGAGTGGTTAGTTAAATAGCGCTTTAGCTGAGCCTAACGTTTACACCATAAAGTTTGCGTTCATACACAGATGATGTTCGTCAATCATCCAAATCATTTGTAGATTATAATTACCGCTTGTTCAGGAGTCAGCATTTTTCTCCCCTTGTCGTCAGTGATGGTGGCCTCCTTTATGAAATCCACCATTTCTTTGTACAATCCTTTGTCAGCCGTTTCTCGGAAGTTGATCTTATGCGTCAGAAAATCCAGCATTAGGCTTCCGGAGTGTGACGATTTGTCAAAGCAACTGGTGATGTCAGCTTCGTATTTAACCTTGGGCAATTCTTCGTAACTCCAGTTGTTCCGCTCAGCAATGGCGACGATGTCTTTTCCAGTGTAGAAGCTGGGGACAGGATGCCATTTCTGGTTGCTTTGTTTTGCAAGTTTCGCAAAGTAAGAATCTTCTCCAGCGACCACGCAAAATATGGCGCCGCCGCTAGCGAGCTCCTTGAAGCACTTCCCCAATGATTCTTCCGCGTCCACATAATACAGGGAGCAGACAAAATGTACCAAATGATACTCCTGCCTGTGATCGGATTGTTCTGAAACCGCGTGAAAATCCTGAAGCGTCATCTCCCGCCATTCAAACGAAACATCAGCCAGGTTGGCCAATTCTTCTGGTAATGGGGCAACCGACTGCTTGAAATCTGCGATTAGAGATGGGCTTGGCTCGACGATACAGGCGTGTATCCGTGGTTTGTACTCCTTTCCAAGCAATGAGCGAAGGCTCCTGGCAATAATCTTAAGAACTTCAATATCGTGCTTGCCGTCTCCGCTTCCAACGCCAAGCACGTGGAAGACATCAGTGTTTCGGACCTTGTGGGCGAGCGTCTGCATAACATGGGCTGCTGCATCGAGCGTGTAGTTCCTGACAACTTTCTTTACAGAAGATTTTTTCAGGAATGCTTGATTAGCATTAAAGTAATCTTCGTGGGAAGACGATAGCGGCTGCAGCTCCATATTCTCTTGCGTCCAAGATAGATTCAGTTAACTTACTGAGAAATGGGATGAAGAAAAAAAGCTTGATTTGAATTCCAACACCTGCAGTTGTCCCCTGGGACATTCTTTTAAGTAATTACTTGCATTTGGTAAAACATCTACATATCATAACGTTGTCAAATTGATCTGTAAAATTCATTAATTATTCATGATGTTTCAGACCAATAAATTCATGGTATTCAAGTCACAAGTTAAAAGTAAATAAATTATGGATTAGTAAATTAACTTTCGATAAAGCTGTCTTCATAATTACAATGCATAATCGAACTCCTAAGAGAGGTGGCTCTCCTGATTCGATAATAAGTGTGTGCAGCATAAACGCAACATTCCATTGTCTTAGAACGGTGCATGCTGTGAGATAGGACATGGTCTAGAGACTACAACGGCGTCGGTGACCACAAAGCCAATACAAAAGGCAATTGCAAGAACAATACAATAGACCGATATCACATTTCTGATGAACAATAGATTTTGCCCGTCCAGACTCGTCATCAGGATGAGTTCTAGCTCCCATTGGATTAAGATCGTTTGTGTTTGCTCGTTTTGTGGACGAGGCTGGACGGGCAAATCTATTGTTCACAACAAGTGTGATATTAGTCTATATAGGCCTTGCAAGAACTATCTATTTACACTAACACGTCCGTAAATTTAGATTGCCATCATCTGAAAAACGAGTACATTACAGGACCAAGTTCAAGGTTTTGGTGAGGACGTGAGCCCTCAACGGTGAATTCCTAATTCTCTACTTAACTTTGTAAACGCCGTTTATACCAACTTAATTCCTGGATAACTAAGCAACTTTTTGCCAGTTAAACGATTAGGAATAAACACAAAGCACTCACCAATAACTCTGCGTTGTTAAACGAAGTTTTCGTTGGCGTTACAACATTGTCGTTGCCAAAAGTCCTTATAAAGTGTTTTCACATGACGTCACGGCGGCCATGTTGGTGTCCCAAACTAAACCTCTGGGAATTGAACTCTATTTTTATGCAAATACTTTCTTTTCTCTCAGTAAACAAATGTGGCCGGTTGTCAAGTGAATGAAAACGCTCTACATTGCCAAAATTGAGACGTCAAACTATGCTGTCGCTATTTTTTACAGCAAACTTATCTGCCTGGACCCTTAACGTCGCCAGGCTACGCAATAAATCATTTTCCAATCGGACTACGGAAGCGTATGAAATCTCTCCCAGCTATTCAAATCGCGTGAGATAGGTAGACACTACCTTCAAGATCAAAGCTACAACCAGACTGCGGAATCGATCAGGGTAAATCATTCCATAAAAGCTTCTGAAATACTGTAACGTCAAAGAACTCGACGAAATTGCGAAACACTGACTCAGCACACAAATGCAACGAAACACAACTAACATAGTATTTAAATATTCTTTTCTTCCTCTTCTTCTTCATTTCTGGGATATCCTTAGTAACAAAGAATTGTAAATTATTTGAGTGTCTTTCTTTTTTCTCTTATTGTACTGCGTTCCTTATATTGATGTTTGTAACACTGCTTTAATAATATAACTTTCTCTAATACACTGTATTTGTGTGAGTTTAAATAAAATTGAATTGCATTGAATTGAATCGAATCAACATCCACTCCAGGAACACAGATCAGTCTACCACTACCAAAATCTGGGGAAAAGGTATCGAACAGCTTGTCAGACAACGTGAAGTTACCTTTTCTTAAAACGGTATGGCGATTTTTTTCTCTCAAGTTAATTTAACAACTTAATAATATGTAGATGTTTCATCAAATGCAATTATCGCAATTCTTTGCAACAGGTTCCCAGGGGACAACTGCAGGTGTCGATCCTTGTACCAGTAAAGCTTCTTTTCAGAGAAAATGGAGCCGCGGCCGCTATCGTCTTCGCACGAAGACTATCTCAATGCTAATCAAGCGTTCCTAAAAAAATCTTCTGTAAAAGAAGTACACCCTCGGTGCAGCAGCCCATGTTAGGCAGACGCTCGCTCACCAGGTCCGAAACACTGATGTCTTCCACTTGCTTGGCGTTGGAAGCGGAGAAGACAAACACAATATTGAAATTCTTAAGATGGTTGCTAGGAGCCTTCGCTCATCACTGAGAGAGGAGTACAAGCCACGGATACACGCCTGTATTGTGGAGCCAAACCCATCTGCAATCGCGATTTCAAGCATACGGTTTCCCCGTTACCAGATGAATTGGCCAATTTGGCTGATGTGTCGTTTCAATGGCAGGAGATGACGGTTCAGGATTCACGCGCGTTCCACAGAACAATCCCAACACAGGCAGGAGTATCATTTGGCACATTTTGTCTGTTCCCTGTATTACGTGGACGCGGAAGAATCACTGAGGAAGTGCTTCCAGGGGCTCGCTAGCGGAGGAGCTATCATTTGCGCGGTCGCTGGAGAAGATTCTTACTTCACGAAACTAGCAAAACAAGGTAACCAGAAATGGCATCCAATCCCCAGCTTCTACACTGGAAAAGATATCGTCGCCATTGCTGAACGGAATGAAGCTGGCATTACCAGTTGCTTTGACAAATCGTCTCACAACGGAAGCCTAATACTGGATTTTTTGACGCACCATATCATCTTTCGAAAAACGGCTGACAAGGATTGTACAAAGAAATTATGGATTTCATAAAGGAGGCCACCATCACTGATGACAAGGAAAGAAAACTGTTGACTCCTGAAAAAGCGGTAGTTATAATCTACAAATGATTTGGATGACAGGCGAAGGTTTTAATGCAAATGCATCAGTGTATGAACACAAACCGAATGGCAGAAATGTTAGACTCAGCTCCAGAAGCGCTATTTTAACAGTCCGTTTAATGTGACACTGCATGCCTGAAGCTAACGACTTTTTTTAGGTATTCTATTCGATCGTGACTAAAACACCATACGAGTACTACGAGTATCATACGAGTAACATACCAGTACATACGAGTGGCATACGGGTGGATACAGATACATACGAGTAACATACAAGTAACATACGAATACATACGAGTAACACACAGGTAACATACGAATACATACGAGTAACACACAGGTAACATACGGTCAAACAAAGTAAAATATGTAAGAAATTGGATCCTTCTCGAAATCTTCGATTTGTTTTTACTGCTCGGTGTATTCATTAATTCATGAAGGGTGTAATTGTATGTTGTTTGCGTGTAATTGTGTGTTTGTGTTTGCGTGTGTGATGGAGGAGAGGGGGGGAGGACAAAGACCTCTAGGGCGAAACAGGTTATGTATGTGTTACTTATTTTATTATTATTTTAGTATTTTTTATTTTTTGTCTCTTTTATCTTCACTTTATTTCTTATTATTACATATGGGTTATTGGCCAAGCGTGAGGTCAAGATGGCGGGATATTGGCCAAGTTCTTTTTTTGCGTGTTTATGGACCGAGACGAAGTCGAGGTCCATAAACACGCAAAAAAAGAGCGAGGCCAATATCCCGCCATCTTGACCGAACAAGCTTGGTCAATAAAGGATTTATATTATATGACTCAAAGGATGCTATTAAAAGACAGTAAAACGCGGGACGAACGGGCTATCCCGAGCTGTCAAGATGGCTCCATCTTGACCTCGCGGGTAGCCAATCACAACAGGAGAATTGATTCATCTTGACCGCTGAAAGAGCCAGTCATATAATAATTTATGTTATTGCTATTTTATGCAGCAATAGGCTCACAGGAAGCACCAATGAAGCCGCCTCCTTCCCCCCACCACACACGCAAACACACACCTTCAAATCTAAAGTGCTAATTTCTTCCCACACTACACCCTTACATTAAGAATTACACCGAGCAGTAAAAAACAAATCAAAGTTTTCGGACAAAGATCCAATTTCTTGACTCAGGGAAGATTTATAATCCCATCCCATCACCCCCCCCCCCCCCCAACTACACGCGCAAACACACACACCCTCAAATGCTATTTTCTCCCCACACTACACCCTTGCATTAATAAATACACCGAGCAATAAAAAAAACAAGTCAAAGATCTCGGAGAAAGTTCCGATTTTCTTGACTCAGGGACAACTGAGAATCCCAGCAACCACCTATGTGCATTACGCACATTTGACCGTATGTTACCTGAGTGTTACTCGTATGTATACGTATGTTACCTGTGTGTTACTCGTATGTATTCGTAAGTTACTTGTATGTTACTCGTATGTATCTGTGTGAACCCGTATGTCACTCGTATGTACTCGTATGTACTGGTATGTTATTCGTGTGTTACAGGTAGTACTCGTGTGGTGTTTTAGTCACGATCATTCTATTCTACATGTTACATTATACTGTATTATACATATTATCATATTGGACTGGGTGCAGAGCAGCGCCGGAGCATTCTGACAAGGGAGGAGAGGGTAGTATGTTGTGAAGTTGATCTTAGAATATTTACATAGCTGTTACATAAGTTAGTTTGGAATAAATTTTGGATTTTTTTTTATCACACCATCATTGTTAGTCTTTTTGGTGTTTTCACCTTGATTTTTAATCAGGAACAGAGGCTCGCGAACCGCGCCTCGCACTTGCCGTTCAGTCACGGCTTCGCCACGGTGAGATTTATCTACCAAATTTGAGAGCGTTCAAATATAAATAAATCAGAGTCAATAATAAGTGTGCATTAAAACCTGGATAACAGTCTCCTCCCACAATTTGTTTGTCGTTCGCATTCGCCGCCATGTATAATGATTAGTCCTTTTTTCTAATAACTCATACCCCCGGGGGGGGGGGGTACTCCCATAAAGTCCGGATAGGTGTGTGCCGCGAAGGGTCTTAAACCCTGACCCTATTTAAGGAACAATCCAACGAAAATTGATACCCTATTTAAGGCCCAAATCCGAAAAATGACACAAAATCGTTTTGGCAATACTTTAACTTTGACAGATCATTTGTTTTCCGCTTAACTGGGTGTTTACACCCTGCTATTTTTGCTGATACAAATTTAGGCACCCTATCTAAGGATCACACCGGGACACTATGCCAACATAGCCGAAAAGGATACCCTATTTAAGGATCGAGAACCTCCAAAAACCATACCCTATTCCGCGGCACGTACCTATATAGCCCATATAGAGGAGTACCCCCCCCCCCCCCCCCGGGCTCACACCGAGATTATATTTGCTTCAGTGTTTCGTGCTTGTTTTTATTTCGAGTAGATCAAAGACGATAAAAAGTAACTGCTTCATTTACGTCAAAAAGCATCGCATACAGTCGAAAACCCTCGATACGAGAAGAGCGCGCACTTTTTCAATCAAAGTATTTGCGTGCAGTAACGTCAGTAACCTGTGACTCATATTTGTTTACTGACGCTTTTAATCTTCCACACCTTCCTAACGTGCCGCGCTTTCGACTAAAAAAAACAGTTAAATCATATTGCAAGAGCTCTGCGCAAAGCTAGAAAACAATTTCTGATCAGTGTATCTTCTACAATGATTGTTAAAACTATGGCAAACTTCACGTAAGGCGGACCATTTAGAAAAAAAATCACACCTTCGTTACCAGTTGGGCGCTCGATTGAAACGAAACCGATGAGTCATAATGCATGAACTCTGCGTAATACTAGGAAAAAACTCTTTTTACAAGCTCTGTACAAAGCTAGGAAAAATGTTCCGAGAAGTATATCTTTTGAAATGATGGTTTAAAACGTTGACAAACTTAACGAGCAAGACCTAAATGAAAAAAATTCACACCTCCTTTGCCAAGTGCCGCCAGGAGCCCATGAGCCGCGCGCTCGATTGAAAAAAAAAAAAACGGAAAAGCCATAATTCCCGCGCTCTTTGAAAACTTGAAAACATTGTTTTGAGCAGGTTCCAGCTTCTTTTACAAATAATCTCTAATGGTAATTGATAGGCGTATCAAGAAATGGCCCATTGTAGTGGGTTAAATTGCACTTCACAAGTCCAAACAAAAGCCTTTTGTTGTTTGTTGCGCTGAGGGAATTTTGCTGAGACTCGGCGAAGATGAATTTCAAATCGTCGCAAAATTTTCGGCGTGTCAAATTAGCGGCTCTAGGGGAGAGGGGTTTGGAAAGTCGCACATTAGGGTGCTGTTAACACAGGGTTACCCAAGGGAGAAAATGCGCTTCACTATGCTTGGTCTATCTATATGTTCTGTGCATCAGCGAACCAGTTGATCTTAGTGTTTATCGAAGCACAGAAAAAAATTATCACTGTACGTAATACTGTTGTCTGTGTTGTGTGTAATGATAGCGAAGTCTTGATCAGTTGTCGGAATGCCTCAAGTGAGTGAGTATTAAAGACGTTACACCTGACGTTATTTGTCCGTTCAGCTGATTTCTAATGAGGTCCTCATTTTTTATAAACCAACACGTCTTACCATTAGAGATTATTTGTAAAAGAAGCTGGAACCTGCTCAAAACAATGTTTTCAAGTTTTCACAGAGTGCGGGGATTATGGCTTTTCCGTTATTTTTTATTTTTTTTTTTCAATCTAGCGCGCGGCACTTGGCAAAGGAGGTGTGAATTTTTTTTCATTTAGGTCTTGCTCGTTAAAGTGCCGCTAACCCCCCAAATTTTTTTCATCTTAAATGATTCGTCTCTGAATTAGAAGCACAACCGTGAAAATATTTTTTGATTCGGTTGAATCTTCGCTTTTCTGTGCCCCAGTAAAGTCTCGAAATTACGACCAAAAACGCCGCCATTTTGTTTCACGACCGAGTTATGGGGAGAATGGGTTCAGCGCTTGTTTGACGTCATCCCGGGAACGGAAGTTCTGTTGCGCTTACAAAGTTCTTTGAAGGAAGCTCAATAATTCTAACTCTGAGGGCAAATAAGACATGATTTTAACCGATAATTTATATTCATAGTATTGTCACATGTAACATTTCTCTCCTAAGAGAAGATTTGATGTTTTGCAAACGAATGAGCCAAAAACAGACCGGCTGTTCCTGAAATAAACATATTCCCATCGGCTGATCTCACAAGCATTTTATGCCCTTTTATGCGGTGAAAACAGAAAATTCCAAAGAGTCCGTTCATTGAAAAGAATGTTTCGGCTTTCATGAATCGTACAGTCTTCGACACAAGCGCTCTAAAACCGGTTTCCAAATACAGTCAAAATATATTTCAGAGGTCATGCTAATTCACTGACAGAAGCCCATGTCACTGATCAATACATTGTAGACTGCTAAGAAAACTTGAAGTGTCTACTAATCAAATTGATTAACTTCACCGAATTCACGGTTGATTTAGACGATGGTGCCACTCGAACTTCATGTTCAAATGGAGCTACATGTAGTAAAATATATCCAATCGCGTCTAAATTTGTGTCATTTTGTTTACATCGGGTAAAAATTACTCTCCGCCGCATCGCGAAGTTGCGTTCGCTTATTTCTAACCAACTTTAGACGGATACGTAGCCTCAGATTTTAATTGCAGTGAGCTATATTTATTTTATTTTACCTTGCCTTGACTTTGTTCACAGTAAGGCCTGAGGATAACTAGAAGTTCAGCTCATCTTCAAGTCACGTAATTCGCGTCGGCTGAGCTCATTTTCCGTTCTCTTGTCAAATCTACCTTTACCTTCTTTGAATAGATACCATAAATAAAGATTCTCCCATAAATAGGCACTTCCACAATTAATTGCTGATGTTCGTTTAAAAATACCGATATAAAGTTGGATGTGCGCCGTTTATATAAAATACAATTGTTTTCAAACCGCTGCATGATTCGCATTGCCGAATGCACGGGTACTCTGTCGTTCACGAATGAAATGTTAAAGCAAAGTTTTTGCTCACCAGCAGCGTACACAAAACCACGAGGTACGGAAGATAACACTTATAAACGAAGTTAATCTTTTTCGCCTTCCCTTCTTCCGCGAATCTTGCTGTCCATTCCTGGTCTTTATAATCATGAGGTTCCTTCGAGCTCCTCGCCGATTCTGTACTAGTTCCACTTCAGAAATGAAGTTAATTTGGTATTCACCCTACACATAGCCTGATTCTGACTCCGAGGACGAGGAGGACATGAATCCAACACAATTTTGACTACTGCCAGGGTTTCACCCTCCAATATGTGCTTCGATGGGCCTAACAAACGCTCCCAAAAACAGAGATTAACTGAGACGCTATCTTGCAATCGTTCCCCAGATGACGTCACCAACCTCGCTGGACCCAGACTCCCTTTTACTCCGCCGTGCAACAAATTGAATGAGATTTTGGCTGTCCATAAAAAATCGAGGATTCAACCAAATGCAATAATTCTTTCACCGAAATACTCTGAATGATAAGGAGATTTATTTAGGCGAAAAAAAATTTCGGGGGCTAGGTGCACTTTAAGTTTGTCAACGTTTTAAACCATCATTTCAAAAGATATACTGCTCGGAACATTTTTCCTAGCTTTGTACAGAGCTTGTGAAAAGAGTTTTTTCCTAGTATTACGCAGAGTTCATGCATTATGACTCATCGGTTTCATTTCAATCAAGCGCCCAGCTGGTAACGAAGGTGTGATTTTTTTTTTCTAAATGGTCCGCCTTACGTGAAGTTTGCCATAGTTTTAACAATCATTGTAGAAGATACACTGATCAGAAATTGTTTTCTAGCTTTGCGCAGAGCTCTTGAGTCACAGGTTACTGACGTTACTGCACGCATATACTTTGATTGAAAAAGTGCGCGCTCTTCTCGTATCGAGAGTTTTCGACTGTATTCGATGCTTTTTGACTTAAATGAAGCAGTTACCTTTTGCCGTCTTTAATCTACACGAAATAAAAACAAGCACGAAACACTGAAGCAAAATATAATCTCCGTGTGAGTTATTAGAAAAAAGGACTAATCATTATACATGGCGGCGAATGCGAACGACAAACAAATTGTGGAGGAGACTGTTATCCAGGTTTTAATGCACACTTATTATTGACTCTGATTTATTTATATTTGAACGCTCTCAAATTTGGTAGATAAATCTCACCGTGGCGAAGCCGTGACTGAACGGCAAGTGCGAGGCGCGGTTCGCGAGCCTCTGTTCCTGATTAAAAATCAAGGTGAAAACACCAAAAAGACTAACAATGATGGCTTGATCAACAAAAATCCAAAATTTATTCCAAACTAACTTATGTAACAGCTATGTAAATATTCTAAGATCAACTTCACAACATACTACCCTCTCCCCCCTTGTCAGAATGCTCCGGCGCTGCTCTGCACCCAGTCCAATATGATAATATGTATAATACAGTATTATGTAATATGTAGAATAGAATCGTGGATCGTGACTAAAAAACCACACGAGTACTACCTGTAACACACGAGTAACATACGAGTACATACGGGTACATACGAGTGACATACAGGTACATACAGATACATACCAGTAACATACAAGTAACTTACGAATACATACGAGTAACACACAGATAACATACGAATACATACGAGTAACACACAGGTAACATACGGTCATATGTGGGTAATGCACATAGGTGATTGCTGGGATTCTCAGTTGTCCCTGAGTCAAGAAAATCGGAACTTTCTCCGAAATCTTTGACTTGTTTTTTTTATTGCTCGGTGTATTTATTAATGCAAGGGTGTAGTGTGGGGAGAAAATAGCATTTGAGGGTGTGTGTGTTTGCGTGTGTAGTTGGGGGGGGGGGGGGGGAAGGGGGTGATGGAATGGGATTATAAATCTTCCCTGAGTCAAGAAATTGGATCTTTCTCCTGTTTTTTACTGCTCGGTGTAATTCTTAATGCAAGGGTGTAGTGTGGGAAGAAATTAGCACTTTAGATTTGAAGGTGTGTGTTTGCGTGTGTGGTGGGGGGAAGAAGGCGGCTTCATTGGTGCTTCCTGTGAGCCTATTACTTCATAAAATAGCAATAACATACAGTAATAATAAGAAATAAAGTGAACATAAAAGAGATAAAATACTAAAATAACAATAAAAATACTAAAATAACAATAAAATACGTAACACATACATAATCTGTTTTGCCCTAGAGGTCTTTGTACAATCCTTTGTCAGCCGTTTTTCGAAAGATGATATCAGGGTTCGCACGCACCTTGAAAGTCCTTGAAAGTCCTTGAATTTGTAAATCAAAATTCAAGGCCTTGAAAGTCCGTGAAAAGTACATTGTGCCCTTGAAAAACCTTGAAATTTGCTGTTTGACTGTTTCCACTTAGTGGAAGAACTAGAAAAGACTTAGACTTGAACAAATCTCGCAGTTATCCCTTAAACCCGATCATCTAGTGTCACATTTTAATGGCATTTTTTGCTGGATGGAGTGCTTGAGAAATTTGAATTGTGCTCTGGAATGTCCTTGAAAAGTCCTTGAATTTTTAGTCCAAAAAAGAGTACGAACCCTGTGATATGGTGCGTCAAAAAATCCAGTATTAGGCTTCCGTTGTGAGACGATTTGTCAAAGCAACTGGTAATGCCAGCTTCATTCCGTTCAGCAATGGCGACGATATCTTTTCCAGTGTAGAAGCTGGGGATTGGATGCCATTTCTGGTTACCTTGTTTTGCTAGTTTCGTGAAGTAAGAATCTTCTCCAGCGACCGCGCAAATGATAGCTCCTCCGCTAGCGAGCCCCTGGAAGCACTTCCTCAGTGATTCTTCCGCGTCCACGTAATACAGGGAACAGACAAAATGTGCCAAATGATACTCCTGCCTGTGTTGGGATTGTTCTGTGGAAAGCGCGTGAATCCTGAAGCGTCCTCTCCCGGCCATTGAAACGACACATCAGCCAAATTGGCCAATTCATCTGGTAACGGGGAAACCGTATGCTTGAAATCGGCGATTGCAGATGGGTTTGGCTCCACAATACAGGCGTGTATCCGTGGCTTGTACTCCTTTCCCAGCAATGAGCGAAGGCTCCTAGCAACAATCTTAAGAATTTCAATATTGTGTTTGTCGTCTCCGCTTCCAACGCCAAGCAAGTGGAAGACATCAGTGTTTCGAACCTGGTGACCGAGCGTCTGCCTAACATGGGCTGCTGCACCGAGGGTGTATTTCTTTTACAGAAGATTTTTTAGGAACGCTTGATTAGCACTGAGATAGTCTTCGTGCGAAGACGATAGCGGCCGCGGCTCCATTTTCTCTGAAAAGAAGCTTTACTGGTACATGGATCGACACCTGCAGTTGTCCCCTGGGACCCTGTTGCAAAGAATTGCGATAATTGCATTTGATGAAACATCTACATATTATTAAGTTGTTAAATTAA
This sequence comes from Pachyseris speciosa, assembly GCA_016490735.1. NCBI lineage: Eukaryota > Metazoa > Cnidaria > Anthozoa > Scleractinia > Pachyseridae > Pachyseris > Pachyseris speciosa. The sequence goes on along the minus strand of JAEMWC010000304.1, from coordinate 375,458 downwards.
CTTGAGAGAAAAAAATCGCCATACCGTTTTAAGAAAAGGTAACTTCACGTTGTCTGACAAGCTGTTCGATACCTTTTCCCCATATTTTGGTAGTGGTAGACTGATCTGTGTTCCTGGAGTGGATGTTGATTCGATTCAATTCAATGCAATTCAATTTTATTTAAACTCACACAAATACAGTGTATTAGAGAAAGTTATATTATTACAGCAGTGTTACAAACATCAATATAAGGAACGCAGTACAATAAGAGAAAAAAGAAAGACACTCAAATAATTTACAATTCTTTGTTACTAAGGATATCCCAGAAATGAAGAAGAGGAAGAAAAGAATATTTAAATACTATGTTAGTTGTGTTTCGTTGCATTTGTGTGCTGAGTCAGTGTTTCGCAATTCGTCGAGTTCTTTGACGTTACAGTATTTCAGAAGCTTTTATGGAATGATTTACCCTGATCGATTC
>JAEMWC010000304.1:317500-372500 GCA_016490735.1 Pachyseris speciosa | reverse complement strand
GAAGTCCTTTGGGACAAATTAAAAGATGTCGCTGCGTGCGAACTTGTGCGGTGGATTTCCACTGTCGCATAATTTTCACGTGCGCAAGGACGTAAATTTGAATTGGCTTTACCTGCGTAAATAAAATAGCGGCGATGTGTGAAAAGCCGCGCGTAAACGTAAAAGTTGAATCTCGCTCAACTTTTTAGTTCGATTCGCGGCCCGCCTTTAACTAGAGCGCCTTTGTTATCTACATCGCGTCTTGGGATCTCAGTTCACGCATCCAAGCGTTTGATTGACAGCAGCAGAAATCTTGAAGCAACTCGAGTATTCCCAAAGCGGACTCTATCTACCAATCACAGCCGACTTTTTCTGGATCTGCAAATCATTATGCCGCGCGCTGAAAAACTGGGCGCTGTAAGTACATGTCGCGAAAGACAATAGTATTCTGGGCGATGGATTGCAAGGCCTATATAGACTAATATCACGCTTGTTGTGAACAATAGATTTGCCCGTCCAGCCTCGTCCACAAAACGAGCAAACACAAGAGATCTTAATCCAATGGGAGCTAGAAATCATCCTGATGACGAGTCTGGACGGGCAAAATCTGTTGTTCATCAGAAATGTGATATCGTTCGATTGTATTGTTCTTGCTATTGCCTTTTGTATTGGCTTTGTGGTCACCGACGCCGTTGTAGTCTCTGGACCATGTCCTATCTCACAGCATGCACCGTTCTAAGACCATGGAATGTTGCGTTTATGCTGCACACACCTATTATCGAATCAGGAGAGCCACCTCTCTTAGGAGTTCGATTATGCATTGTAATTATGAAGACAGCTTTGTCGAAAGTTAATTTACTAATCCATAATTTATTTACTTTTAACTTGTGACTTGAATACCATGAATTTATTGGTCTGAAACATCATGAATAATTAATGAATTTTACAGATCAATTTGACAACGTTATGATGTGAAGATGTTTTACCAAATGCAAGTAATTACTTAAAAGAATGTCCCAGGGGACAACTGCAGGTGTTGGAATTCAAATCAAGCTTTTTTTCTTCATCCCATTTCTCAGTAAGTTAACTGAATCTATCTTGGACGCAAGAGAATATGGAGCTGCAGCCGCTATCGTCTTTGCAAAAAGATTACTTTAATGCTAATCAAGCATTCCTGAAAAAATCTTCTGTAAAGAAAGTTGTCAGGAACTACACGCTCGATGCAGCAGCCCATGTTATGCAGACGCTCGCCCACAAGGTCCGAAACACTGATGTCTTCCACGTGCTTGGCGTTGGAAGCGGAGACGGCAAGCACGATATTGAAGTTCTTAAGATTATTGCCAGGAGCCTTCACTCATTGCTGGGAAAGGAGTACAAACCACGGATACACGCCTGTATCGTCGAGCCAAGCCCATCTCTAATCGCAGATTTCAAGCAGTCGGTTGCCCCATTACCAGAAGAATAGCGACGCGCACTATTACTATAAATAGATTTTGTCACTTTAGTCCCCCGCCGTGACTCGGACAAACATTGCAGTTCGCTGAAGGAAAATGTGTAGGCGCGAGTGACAATTTTCGCACAAAAACACGAAAGAATCGGTAAAATCGTGGTATTTGCTTTCGAGAAGGGCGATAAATGGTCAGCACCAAACACTGCTGTTTGTGTGAATGCAAAACGGACTGGAGGTATCCAAAAAAATGCCAAAAATCCCTCAGACTGACAAGAATCTGGGTATTTATTCAATTCCCAAAATCTTCGCAACATATTGGGAAGTGCGAACGTTGGCTAATAGCTTGTTCACGGGAATTCTTTACAGAGAGAAACATCTCCTGGCCAGAAATACATACATTTGTGCCAGAAGCATAAGCTTCTCTTTGTTCCCTTCACTGGCCCAGAGAAAACGGTCCCACCACTAAATTTTCCGATCAACTGAGCAAATCTCACACCAAACAAATGCGCGTGTCTGCCCCAACTGAGAAAAGCCCCAGAAAACAATACCAGAGCCACTGGCAAAGATAGAAAACCTAATCGAAAGAATTTTGCTGAATCTATACCAACTAACGTGTTAGGAAAATCTATAACGGCCGACAGCGAAGGTAGCCTGCGAGCAAGTCTCTCGGGGCCTGTTCGCAATAATCCCAGAGTCGTGAGTAGTCTGCGCTACGATAATATCGCCGGGGCGGATTCCAGCTCTTATGGAACACTTCGTTGCGAAGATCACACAAATAAATTCTGCTTAATTTTCTCGACCACGTTTGCCCTTTGCATATCATCAACTATTGGACTTGTAAGGATTCTTCTGCAATGGAAAATGAAAAAACTGGTCGAACAAGTGAGTTTTCGATAAGATAGAGACTACATGTATTTATCTGTTTCCAGAAAGGAAAATCGAACAATCATATGTGCACAAAATTTTCACTGCGTTCATTCAGCTGATTTATGCAAGCTTAACATTTAGAGACATGCAAAATGCCATTTTTCCGCAGTTAGCCCAACTCAGGAGGTTCCTTTAATACTCGGATCAAGCGTGTGGTGATGTCCACTCTTTCATTCTCTGATGCAGTCGGACACAAGTTCATCGCATTTTCCACTCAATTTGAAACCCCGGCACTTCAACCACCGTTTTAACTGCCCCACAGTGTTGTCTTCTGGTTCTCTTCAAAATCTGGAGAAGGGAACATCGTCATCTTCAGTCAGAACGATTAAAGAGGGAAGAGAACTGCTTGTGAACGACATAATTTCAACTCACACTCTTACAGAAAAGCGATTTGTTTGTCCGCGTCACCCAGGGGGCTCCAATTTTGTGACGTCATTAGTGCGCGTCGCTATTGGCCAACCTGGCTGATGTTTCGTTTGAATGGCGGGAGATGACGCTTCAGGATTTTCACGCGGTTTCAGAACAATCCAATCACAGGCAGGAGTATCATTTGGTACATTTTGTCTGTTCCCTGTATTATGTGGACGCGGAAGAATCATTGGGGAAGTGCTTCAAGGAGCTCGCTAGCGGCGGCGCCATATTTTGCGTGGTCGCTGGAGAAGATTCTTACTTTGCGAAACTTGCAAAACAAAGCAACCAGAAATGGCATCCTGTCCCCAGCTTCTACACTGGAAAAGACATCGTCGCCATTGCTGAGCGGAACAACTGGAGTTACGAAGAATTGCCCAAGGTTAAATACGAAGCTGACATCACGAGTTGCTTTGACAAGTCGTCACACTCCGGAAGCCTAATGCTGGATTTTCTGACGTATAAGATCAACTTCCGAGAAACGGCTGACAAAGGACTGTACAAAGAAATGGTGGATTTCATAAAGGAGGCCACCATCACTGACGACAAGGGGAGAAAAATGCTGACTCCTGAACAAGCGGTAATTATAATCTACAAATGATTTGGATGATTGACGAACATCATCTGTGTATGAACGCAAACTTTATGGTGTAAACGTTAGGCTCAGCTAAAGCGCTATTTAACTGACCACTCAGTGTGACATTGTTTGAAGTAGCTAGGCTTTGTGTATGTTTATGTCGATGACACTCGTGTGAAGGGAGTAAGTTCTTTTATTTTATTCTACAAATTACATTATAATATGTTCCAAATAGAATGGTTCTCAGTTGACTGTCGAAAGTAATCTCGCAGTCTGATTTGTTTATTTTGGAATCATTAAATTGCTATGTTTGTCCAAGAGAGCAAATCACTTCAATCATCGTTCAATGCTGTTTTTTGTTAGGGGCACCCAACAGCAAGTTTCGGTAGATATCTGTTCGGTGGAGGGTAATTCGGTTTGTGCTTTCGGCGTCGATATAAGAGTGATCTCGGATTTTCGTAGCTAAAACGTGGCTTAAAAGATTCGCCATTGGGAAATCATAGCCCCTGAGGCTTTCGAAAAGGTCATAATTGCTGTTTTTGGCAGTCAAAAACGTCGACTAGCATTTTCGGAAAGAAAATAGTTCCCTAGAAAGTTCTTGGCAAGTTCATTTCGGCTTGCATTTTCTCAAAGGAGGATTTTGTTCCCTAACATTTTCGGGCAGTTACAATTTCAGCTAGGGAATCCGAACAGATGAACTTCTTGTAGCTTTTGGAAACATCACTTTAAACAGACTTCTAACACCATAAGACACTTAAAAATGTCTTTACAGCTTTTGGTTGATTTGGCTCGTTGGGTGCCCCTGTTTTGTGCTTCGTTCTCCATAACAGTCAAGCGTGAAGCTAACCAGTTCAAGCCAGTGACTAAAAAGCTGTTTTCCTTGCAATTTTAAATATTTCTCTTTTTGTGTCAAACAAACGCAAATCAACCGTACATTCCAGTAATTCTTTCTTTTCACAAGCACGATAAAAATGCATTTACAACGGCTCTTTTAAATCACTATAAAGATCTCTCGCTAATATTTTATCTATTTCCAGGTCTATTACAATTAAGTCAAAACAATTTTAAGATACAAAAGAGAATTCGCCATATATTTGCTGTTGTTGTTGTTGTTTATTTATTTAAAAAAAAACAGACAACTTCACGGCTTTTGACAGGCTGTTCCATACCTTGTCCCCAGGTTTAGGTTGTGGAAGACTGTTCAGACTGTGTCTGAAGTGAATGCTAACACATTTTGTTTATAAGTCCGGCCTTCTTTCATCACACCTTTCAGCCTTAAACTTATTCCAAGTTTTGTGAATGTTAAATTTATCCTAGGTATTTGTTTTACTGCGTAGAACGAGGCAAAGAACACCAACCTCGCTTTATACAAACCCGCCCCATCCCTCAAGATCTTTCTCCCCAGCGAAAGGGAGGGAGGGAGCAAACAAAGCGTGGAAAATGTGAAAGTGGAGAATTGAATAAATATGTATGTGGCGCAATGGCTGATGTTTCGTGTTATTTCCGAAAATGTTTAAAAGCCCTTCAGTATACGGCAGTAACGTTAAGCAAATCATCTTTAAATAACTTTCATGCCATTCATTGCTCCTTTAAGTAATTTTGCCTTTTTTGTCACTACTTTTAATTTTTTTTTCATTTCTCCACACTAAGTCTTTTTCGTTTTGCTATATAAATGAAAACAACAATTAATTATTCCTTTTAGTTAATTTTTTTGCTTGTAAACTTGACGTAGTAGCTGTTTATCCTGGGCGGCTAGCAAGCCCCAGTAGTTTCGAGTATGAATAAAGAAATAGAAATAAAGTATCTGTGTAGTATGTAGCTATTTTCTACATCAGTCATTTATGCTTCTAAAATTTTCGTTTACACATCGCCAGTGGCCACTATCACATTGAATCTCTTAATTCTGTTTTGGTTGCTGCAGTGTTTTATTGCTGTTGTTATATGTTTTGTTTGGTTGTTTGTTTTTGGTTTTGGTTTTTTTCGTTTTACCTTGCGTCCTAATTTTTTAAAAGATGTTTTTTATAAAGAAGGCCAAAGCTATTTTTGTAAATATATTTAAAAACCCTAATTATTTCTATCAAAAAGCCGTTTTGGAAGAAAACGAGTATTTCAGTGCAAAACCAAATTCGAGTATGCCAGTATACAAAAGAACTCCTATAGTTAAATACTTACAATAAAATACTGTACATCACGACAGGTAAACAACAGCCATTTTTGTTGCTTCTCAAAATACATGACACAGTTCAGATCAACTACATTATTTTTAAACATAGCGTTGCTAAAACAAATGGGAAAGCTCTTATTTATTTTATGATGATTTTGCCCCTTTTTTATTTATTTTTGGTTATTAAAATTTTTATTTGTTGGCTTCTTGATTTCAAAACTCAGCACATCTAAACCTGTCTCCTTTAAGGTCTGCAAAGTGTACCCTGCTAGCAGAGGTTTATCTCGCGTCTCTTGTGTTTCGCGTAGTCGGCTTGTTTACTTCCCCGAGAGAAACCTCTGCCGCGACCTGCTTACATTTCCTTTGAGCATGCGCTTTAGATAACTCCAAATTCTTGGAGGTAGATCACGTGAGAAGCAGCGTAAAAACCGGTTTAAACGAGATTGTCAACTCCTACGCTTCAGGCTGTTAAATATCAAAAATGACTCTCTTAGAAAGAAGTTTGACGGCCTAAAATACGACCTCAAAAAGATCGAGGAAGTGGTTTAGGATTTGATGATCAGGGGACTAAAACCAGTTCATGACGAAACCGGTCAAACCTGATTTAGTGATGACGTCAAGATAAAGTCTGTGGGGAGTCAAGAGAGGGAGGAAGCTTTGCGTTTATTTGAACCGTGTTCATTCCAGAGGAACGTATTCTCCGTTTAGTGCCGGACGTTTGCAGAGAACAGGCGGCGCTGCCCATCCCAGCAATTGAGAGCTCTTTCATTGGTGTTTGCCAGTTGTTTGGTTTACTCCAAAGTAGCCAACGCTTGTGTGTGAAATGTAAACGTTACGCGGATGCTCTTGTAAGGAAGAATCTTTCCCCGATGCACGCATGCATGCTGTGCCTAGAAAGGAGACCTAGAGTGTTATTGTTCTCCGAACATAAGACATGATTTCATCTAATAAATTTCTTAACAGGTTCCAATTAACAAGAAATAACACGCAAACTTCGGTGATAAACATGACAATAGAACGCATTGTTGGAAAACAAAAATAAAACTATATCGTTTAACTTGACGTTTCGTATGTTTCGACATAAAAGAATAAAAGTAACAATTAAATTCAGAATAAAAGTAACAACTAAATTTTAAATTTAAGATAAGTAACTAATTAACAATAACCTTGACAGAAGCTAAAAATAAATTGCATATAAAAGTGCAAACAAATAGAGATACAGCTTTTCGCTGCTTACATTTTCATTTAAGGTAGGTTTCAATTCTCTAATTAGTAGAGTCTCCTTTATCTTGCAACGGTCACTTCTGAAGATGTATGTCGAGACATACGAAACGTCAAGTTAAACGATATAGTTTTATTTTTGTTTTCCAACAATGCGTTCTATTGTCATGTTTATCACCGCAGTTTGTATGTTATTTCTTGTTAAGCTACGATGGCCAAGGACAAAGAGGTTCCAATTAATTCCCACTGTTTCGCGTTGTTACAGGTAACACCGAATGTCTTTGCAACAGATGTTTCTTAGTCATTTAGTTTTGTTAATCGCTGAGTAATGAGGATTCGCTTACGTCAAGGCATTTCCCCTTTTATCGATGCTAACGCCTCAAAGACAAAATTCAAGAAGGACTCTTGAATTGTTTGTGGTGGAATTGTGTATCTGCGACATGGAGAGCGTTTTCGTTTCAGGAAACCTTGAAAAAATAGACTATTAGCAGTCTCTCTTTCGGAGGCGCCACGCAGCTCTCGGAACAGCTCACAGGATTGGCTGAGAAGACAATAAACAAACAACAGAAACGATGGACACTAGCCCTGAAATAATGGAGCTGCGTGGTAATAAGAACCAATGAAATAAGAGGTTACTGAGAGGTGCGTGGCATCTGCTCTTTCGCCACTAAGTTCGTCGAGTGTGAGGCTAAAACAAAACAGGCGCGACAAAAAAGTGGCCGCGAGAAATCTGAACGTAAGGGGCAGCGCAGTTTTCAGGCGCTCCCACTCACGTCCAGATCTCGCGTGGCAATATTTTCTCGCGTCGGTTTTGTGTTAGCCTCACGCTCGACGACCGAAACGTGGAAAGAGAGACCGCTCGTAGTTTATCGAAAAAAAGGCCTGAAGAATAAGTCCGCAGCGTTTATATCTTCGCAGTTCTTCTCTATCCAGCGTGTTGGCGGAAATTTGAAAGATGCATAAAAGTGCTTTTTGAAAACGTTTCTTCCAGTTCTCGGCCGGGTTCAGTTTTAAAGCCAATTAAGGTGGATCCGCAATGAGAAGCTAACCGAGGCTTCCACCTCTGCACTCGTTGTGAATATAACAACAACAGCAACAAACAACTTTATTACAATTCACGACAGGTATTACAGTTTCAGTTTCTGCATTCATTTCTTCACAATTAGTATACTATAATTTTCTTCACATTGAAAACTGTTTGTTCCTTAAATAGCAACAGAACTAATCGGGGCGGAAAAAAACAATCACACCTAAAACAAAATAAAAAAGGTAACAAGACATTCAAATTACAGGCAATTATGGCTATGAACTAATACTGAAGTGACAAAGAGGAAGACATGGAAAAATATGTGAATGAAACTATTTAGCTAATCCTACTTTATATTTCTAAAGCAAATTTTAAGCTTGAGATAAAGAGATAAAGAGTGGCATCAGAGTTCACAGTAACCCGAGATTAGTCTAATCGTGGTTTCAACTATTGTGTCCTGTAATCTGGATTCTTATTTTTGCTCTGAAACGTCTTCGTATCCGCAAGGGTCGTATTTAATTGTGCGCAATTGCGCAACCTTATTGTCATCCTTATACTAACACGTGAATTTTGGCTCTTCACGGTACTTTACTTTTCTTGCGCGCCCACGAGCAACCTCTCCAATTGGCGACTTGAGTCGTGAAACCAGCGCGCGCTAAAACATGGACCGGTCCAGGCGTGCGTTTCTCGAAACTCCGGAAACTTTTCGAGTCTATTTCGAGTGCCACGATTTCCTTCATATCTTAAAAACGAAGACGTTTCCGGGCATGAAATTTTGCAACAAATTTGCCCTTTCATATCTTGAAATCATAGTTAAAGGCCAGCTTTTTAGAATTGATGGATCTTAGTTTTTGAAATGGCTTTTCGGGCACGAAAAGTTTACGGGACTTTTGAGAAACGGCCCCCTGGCGCGTGTTTTTCGAAACTCCCGAAAACGCTTCGGGACCGAAAAAGTATTTTACGTGCATTAGTTTCATTACCATAAACTCGATTTCTAATATTTATAATGATCATTTAAGAAAGCATGCAAGAAAACTGGGAAATACATTGGGCTAGTTTGTTCAAAAAGCCAGTACCAAGTGATATAAAACCGACTTGAAAAATACTTTTTGGGCCTGAAATAGTTTCCGGAGTTTTGAGAAACGCACGCCAGGTTTCAGGCTTGGTGCCGTGCCGCTCACGATTTTCCCGCCAAAACGTTCACAAAAGAATGCTTGTTCCGCGTATTCTCCCTGATTATGTGCGAGCGTCGAGCGATGCAAGCCCCAGAGGGATTCAGACCCCATGAAATAGATTGCGCCCGCACCCCAAAAGAAGAGTTATGCTCGCAGGCTACAACGCGCATTTTGAACATTGAGAAGTAAATTTGCGCACGCTTTGTACGAGGTATTTACGACCTCAATTAAAACCTTTTGGTTGAGATGCCCAGAAATTCCGCTCTTTTAAACTGCGGTCCGGGCGCAGATTTACGTTGTATTGTAGTTTTCATGGCATGGTAGCTGTAAGACCTCATTTAGTTGAGAAATGTTTGAGAAACTCCATATTTATTTCTTCTTCTTCCATATCACCCCACCCCCTTCAGTACTGAAGATTCTTGAGGGGGTTAAAAGTACCTCAATTATCGAATTAGGACAGACACTAGGGGTGGTCACTGCCCGAGATTTGTTACGTCCCTAGTGGTTCTTTTACGTCCCACAGGGGCAGATTAAGTGAAAGTACTTTGAGACGGCAGCTACGGTTTATCGACCTTATCCGAGAAGACTAGAACGTCTAACCGTTTGTAGATGTCATTACAAAGGCAGGACTTTCTCCTCAATTATTTTAAAGAGCCTGAGTGTTGGTCCGGCCGGGGTTTGAACCCGCGACCTCCCGCAGGATAGTCCGTGGTGTCCTACCTACTGAGCCAACCGGTCGTTGGTTAGCTCATCGATTCAAGATCTAGTCATAAAGAAACGTCTGCAAAACTCTATTGCTCACGTCGGTCTTCTGAAATAACATTGATTAAAGAAATTAATCCGTCCTAGGTAAAAAGGAAAAGACGCAAAAAACTCTGACATGCGCAAAGTTCAAATGTTTGAATCTCGACAACAAATTAGAAAATCTGGAAGCCTTCTCTATCCCTTTGCCGCACAAATCCTTGCCTACTTTCTTCTTGCATTAACAGGCTTTTCACCTTTCCGCTCCGCAGGCAATTTTTTTCCTGCAGAATAACTTGTAGATTCCCAAGGGACTCTAGCTCCTTCTAATGCTTGATTCTCGTTTTCTGTCTGTTCTTTTTTTCAGTTTACCCATCAAACCATTCCACTTCAACGGCGAAATTTTTGACCGGAGGCTGTTCGGGCGATCTAAAGCTTCCCTGAGATGATGAAGTCCCGGGTGCATGAAACTCATTGTTGCCACCAGAAGCTAACGTCGTCTTGTTTCCTTTCTTGCCACGGAGACCGTTCCAACTAAACGTCATTCGGGATCGAGGGCCAGACGGCTGATGTAACTGCTCCGTTGGTTCGAGAGAAGAAGCTGTCCCGTCCTTACTTTTACCATAATAGTGCGGCATATACAATTGAGATTTTTGCGACCCTCCTCGTTTCTTAAGACCCCTCCATTCGCAGGAGATTTTTGAACGTTTGCTGGATGAGAGATTTCCTGCTTCTTCCACATTGATTTGACTGGGTGTGTTGTCCTCAGATTCTTGCGAGGACAGCCCCGCTTTGGCTTTTTTCCCTTTCTTGCCACGAAAACCTTTCCATTTGTAGTCGATTTTAGAACGGTGCAGGATGAAGGATCAAGGCGATCTTCTTGCTTCAAATAACCGCAATTGAAATCGCAACCTCGCGTAGATGGCCCAGGCTTGGCTGCTTCCTCGCTGATCCTTTTTCCTCCAGTTTCAGTTCAGTTCAGTTCTTTACTTAGTTTGCATGTTTGAAAATTCCTCTCTGTGGAAACTATCGTCTGCAGCCTGTCCTTCCTGTCCTGAGGTCTGAGAAGAATTTGCAGCCTCGGGAAACGTGTGATCGCCTTTACGTTGATGTCATGGTCTATCAAATTCGCTCATAAACTTGGAAGCTTTAGCCGATCGCGAGGTGAACAAGGAAGCTACGCGTCGTTTTCCTGTCACTGCTCCTTTTGCCCCAGTGCCGTCTGTCCAAGCACGCCGTTTTTCCATCGGCGAAACCTTGTTCTTTCTGAAACTTCCCTTCTTTTTCTTGCTTTGCCATTTCTCTCTAAAACTAACCGCACGACTTTCGCATTTTCCCGCTTCGAATCGGTTAAACGCTATCGGCTTCTCCTCGTCCGCCGGTGCGCTGCAAATATTGAAAACTTCGTCTTTGTCTGCGATGGAAATCTTCTTTTACGTTCATTCATTCATCTGCCATTCTTGAAAAAGGACATTTAGACCTGTTAATTTGTGCAAAAATATTTTTAACTTCATAGGCACTTTAAACTATGAAGACCGTAATCATTAGGGTTATAACCCAGCTTACTTAAGCAATCTCTAAGAATTTCCCTACACTAGTATAAGAAATCTTACCATTTCTCAGGGTATAACTTGAATTACTAGGATGAAAGGTTTGAGGCCTAAATAAAGGAAGAGTACTATTGCTATCAATACCAGAAAGGTTCAAATACCTTCTTAAAACATCGACAGGACAGTACTTTGAACTGGAAGCACTAATATAGACGTAATTCTCTTCCCTATATATATCAGTCTTTCTTCGAGGCAAGAAGATCCTTATATAATCATTATGGAACTCAATATGCTTGGGAACGACATTACATAAATCATCGTACCTAAGAAATCAGGCGAAGGCTAATGAGCATAACACGGCAATGCGAAGATCCTTTAAATTAGAATACTTCTTGTTATAAACATCTAAAATATTTCTAATGATCTCTGTGTTAATGGGCTTCTTTTTCATTATCGGTTGTGACCTTTGGCGTTTGGCAGACTCGATAATATTCCTGCAAAAGTCACAATTCAGCGGATTACAATCGACACTGGGAACAAATGAGTGCAGCCATTTAGGGGCGGCATGGGTCAAAATCACAGAAGAACCGGAAGTACAGGACTGCTGGACTTCGAATAAATAAAGAGATACAACACGTAAAGGAAAAGGTAGCTCAATGCTTATATGCCTACTTTTACACCAGCACAAAACCATCCGCTCTGGATTTCAACATCACGTCTAGAACCTGATTGGCGTTCATTGAGGAGAGAATTGGGGAACCTTTCCATGACTGGCTTGAAGAAATTAACTGAAAGAAAACAAGAACACAAGATACAAACCAAAAGGAACAAACACCATCGTGTCGTGACCACAAGATGGTGATACGCAAAATGCCGACAAATCAATGTTTGTGCCAGCGTCTGGGCCAGTGCCCCATAAAGACAACATTAATTGGCCAGTGCCACAAGATACAAATCATTGCTTTGGCCAGTGCCGCATAAGGTTAGGGGTGTACTAGAGCCAGCCCTTCAGCTTATAAGATCATATTTGCATGATCGCAAACAAAGGGTAATATGCAAAGATTCAAGCTCTAACTGGTTACCCCTACGCTGTGGTGTCCCTCAGGGCAGTCTTCTTAGTCCATTACTGTTTAACATCTTTATGAACGATATGAACGAAACAGTTACCGTCTCGTCACTCCGCCTCTACGCAGACGATATTACCCAATATGCGGTGGACAACAGCCCATTTCTACTTCAATACACCTTAAATAAAGACATGGAACTTATTTCATCCTGGCTTGACCACAATTATCTTCAGGCGAATGGGGGCAAGACGCAAGGGATGGTCCTTGGAAACTCGTCTTATGTTTATGACCTAGTATTTAAGGGCACCTCTATCAGTCTCAAAGAACACTTAAAGATTCTTGGAGTACATGTGGACAATCAATTGTCTTTCAAGGAACATATAAATATATTGCTAAAGAAAGCATACGCTAAGATAACTGCGCTTCGACGCCTTAAACGCTTTGTTCCAGCAAATATTTTATTGGTCCTTTACAAGAGCTTTGTATTGTCGCATTTTGAATATTGTAATTCGCTACTTATTGGCGTTAACAAGAAACTTAAAAAGAAATTAGAAGATGCTAATCATTACGGTTTACGAACAACAATGGATATGGGAAAAAATTCTGATTATGAGTCTCTCCTTAAAATTGCGAACATGAATTCTCTTGAACATAGACGCATCGTACAATCGCTGACAATTTTCTTTAAATGTTTTACGAAGGATGGTCCTCGCTATATAGGCAATTTATTTAAACCTCGTATCACTCCTTACAATCTTAGAAATAGTGAGGTAAACGTGGAACAAAGCCCTTATAATAGCAAGTTCCTCCATGGCTCGTTTTCTTTTATTATATCCCGTATATGGAACCGTCTACTGGCATCCGTAAAGACGGCACAGAATGTTGCATCTTTCCGTAGCCTTTTAAAGAAACAAAATTTTGTTGGATGTCAATGCAATAACTGCATTTGATATTTTTTCTCAATTAATTAAATAATTATGTATTTTCTTTCCCTTTTTTTAGTATTTCAAACATAGTTTAGGGATTTTTCTATTTGTATTTTTTAATTAGCCTTCCGTTTTTATCTATTTTATCTTTACTTCAATATGCGGCAACCTATTTTAGATTTTAAGCCTTCTTAATTCATAGTTTTTTAATTGTCAAACACTTTTAACATGAGCCTCCGGCTCGGGAGACTGGGTAACCACTCCCTGTGTATTTGACATTAAATAAATTATCTTATCTTATCTTATCTTATCTTAGCTCAAAGAAGCGATCTACATCAGCCGCTTAAAACCAGAACTAAATGCGCAATTACAACACAACAACAATTTTTGCTTCTTGTGAGTCGATTACGTAATTCACACTCATGCATTTGCACGCGCATAACTGTAACTGTTACTGTATTTTAAATTTCAAATTGCTAACGTACTCAAATTGTAAACGTACTTATAAACACTGGAAAAGGAAACAACACATTAAGCTGATGATGGCATGAGTCATGCCAAAACATGTCTTTAAAAAGTTGTATCGTGAGCTTGAAATTTCTGTTAATACTGTTATTGTCACGAAGTTATATATATATATATATATATAGTACAAGGTAGGGAGGGGACAGATTGGCAACTGATTGCCTTAATTACTTAGGATCACCAGCCTATTCCCGTTTGGATGACGATTCGTTAGGGATTTCTGAGAAATACAAACAGACAAGGTTAATTTGGGAACAGAAATCAACAACTAAGTAATTAAGTGAAAATGGCTGAGCCACATTTTCACTTAATTACTTAGTTGTTGATTTCTGTTCCCAAATTAACCTTGTCTATATATATATATATATATAATTTATATATTTATATATATATATATAGAAAGGTAATGAATTGAAGTCTTCATCAGCTATTAAAGTGCTCAATAGATGAACTAGAACAATACGCATATTTTCAGAGTTGGATTATTTGGTCGAATAAATGTCTTCGACCAAATAATCCAACTCTGAAAATATATATATATATATATATATATATATATATATATATATATATATATATATATATATATATATATATTCTGTATATGAGGGAAACCCTAACCCTGTACAACCCAAATAATCATATTTTCATTGAATAAATGTTTGAAAGAAAATTTGCCCTGAGCGGGATTTGAACCCACGTCCCCCCGTACTAGTCAGGACAACCATGCTGGCAACACGGCAATCAAAGATGTGATTTACGTGATCGAAGACGTGGCATCCCGGGAAATTTTACTTTCTTAGGTGACAAGGCAGGGGAAGCCTATAATTCCATTTGAAACCCAACTAAGGATCAATTACTGATACACGACCGAACGTCTTCGATCACGTACTAGGTCACATCTTCGATTGCCGTGTTGCCAGCATAGTTGTCCTGATGGTGTAGTGGTCATCACACCCGACTAATAACGGGGGACGTGGGTTCAAATCCCGCTCAGGGCAAATTTTTTTTCAAACATTTATTCAATTAAAATATGATTATTTGGGGTGTACAGGGTTAGGGTTCCTTCATATACAGTATTAATTAATTGAAATAAGCCTGTATCCGTAATTGGATCCTCCTTTGTCATCCGCTAAGTTGACTTCGGTCGTGCATCAGTAATTGATCGTTAGTTGGGTTTCAAATGGAGTTATAGGCTTCCCCTGCCTTGTCACCTAAGAAAGTAAAATTTCCCGGGATGCCACGTCTTCGATCACGTAAATCACATCTTTGATTGCCGTGTTGCCAGCATGGTTGTCCTGACTAGTACGGGGGGACGTGGGTTCAAATCTCGCTCAGGGCAAATTTTCTTTCAAACATTTATTCAATTAAAATATGATTATTTGGGGTGTACAGGGTTAGGGTTTCCTTCATATACAGTATTAATTAATTGAAATAAGCCTGTATCCGTAATTGGAACCTCCTTTGTCATCCGCTAAGTTGACTTCGGTCGTGCATCAGTAATTGATCGTTAGTTGGGTTTTAAATGGAGTTATAGGCTTCTCCTGCCTTGTACCTTGAAAGTAAAATTACCCGGGATACCACGTCTTCGATCACGTAAATCACATCTTCGATTGCCGTGTTGCCAGCATAGTTGTCCTGATGGTGTAGTGGTCATCACACCCGACTAGTAACGGGGGACGTGGGCCGACTAGTAACGGGGGGACGTGGGTTCAAATCCCGCTCAGGGCAAATTTTCTTTCAAACATTTATTCAATATATATATATATATATATATAAATAGAAAAAAGCTACTCTTAAATCCCTACAAGCCTGTTTCGTGATTGCTCACTCATATATATTTGCAGAGTTGGATTATTTCGTCGAAGGCATTTATTGCTACTCAGAGTTTCATGCTTCTTACGAAGCAATCATCAAGCATCTTCCAAAAATAACGGATAAATAAGAATATCCATTGCGTTTGTTAAGTGACCTGATTTGTGATCACTTAACAAACGTAATGAACCTGTATCTTCTAGCCGCCACAGGAACAAAGCGTTGCTACGCAACAACTAAAAATTTAATCATTTGAATTAAAACACTTGATCATTTTAAAGCGAACTTGATCGTCAAAAACGGGACTTATGATTTCTGGCCAGAAATTGACTCTGTTTCGTGTGATTTCACATACAGTTCAGTAAAAATCTGCTTTTTTCTGCTCTATTCACATACAGCATGCTACCAGTCTTTCCTTTTTTGCAGAAATCCACATACTTTGCAAAAATGGGCTTACTATTTTCTTGATATTTTCCATACTTGCTCTTCAGTGATTTGGTATGAAATGGTATAGTTTTTTCCCTTGTTTTTCTTATACCTTTAATTTTATAATTCTCGATCCGATTTTTTTCTACTAAACTCAATTGGATTCCACATACCACAGATTTTGTCTACCAAACAGTCAATCCAAAATTACGAAATGTATGGATGTGTTTCATCGAGTATGTGGATTTAATCCAATATCACAGCACTCGAGGATGCACGTACCGACTTCATAGTACCGTAGTATGGATGTTATACCCAGGGTATGGAAGTTATACCAAAGGTATGGATGTTATACCCAAGGTATGGATGTTATACCCAAAGTGTGGATGTTATACCTAAGGTATGGATGTTATACCCAAAGTATGGATGTTATACCCAAGGTATGGATGTTATACCCAAAGTATAGATGTTATACCCAAGATATGGATGTTATACTCAAAGTATGGATGTTATACCCAAGGTATGGATGTTATACCAAGGTATGGATATACCCAAGGTAAACGCGTTCCAAAGTAAAATGTGTTTTTCCACAAAAATCCGGAACTTGTCTGTGAAAAAAGCTCAATTTCGCTCTACATATAAAACGTAATTTCCTCAAGAACATGAAAATACTTGACTGCAGGCATACATTTCAGTGGGATTATTCCGTGTTAACACGCGATTAAAGCACAGTTGCATAAGGTTGGTCATAATTACTGACATTTATTCAGAACAGAATTCCACACTAATAATCTATAGTTAATAACTACGGGTAATGTGCGGCGACGAAATTTAAACAAGATTACTCAAGAAGTGTTGGATGCATAAATTCTGCACAATATTTTCTGCCGCTTAATTCATTACTCTATCTACAACAACTGTAGAAATCCTACATCTCAACCTGCTGGCTGAGAAAAATGCATGCATTTGCTCATATTTTAAATCCCGAAAGAAGCCACATTTCACTTGAGCTAATCGAGCCATGCTTGATCTTTACTTGATAACCATGATAACCCCTCGGGACTCTGTGCCGTACTACACACACGTAGGGCTCGTTTACGTCGCACGTTAATTCAAGGTCCCTCAAGCAATCCTGTGTACTCAAACAACACTGCCTTCACCTGCATTTGCAACGGCTTAAACTGGCCTTCGATTTCCGCCGCTCACTCAGGAGCGAGACTCCTCAGCGGTGAAGAACGAAATAGGTCGTTTTACTGAGTGTAAGTTCTACAACAGTTCCACTTACTTCAGTGACTCCTGGCTTAAACTGAGTGTCGCAAAGAAATACCAAATACCCATAACTTTTCCGTTGTTTCCAAATAGCCCGGTCTTGAGGCAAAGGCTCTCGGCTTTTGATCAGCACTTCTGAGCACATACTGGACACACTATAAAATATTTTGGCGCACTCAGTTGGAAAGTCGTTATTCGGTTAACCACGAGGTTACGTCAGCATAGTTTTGGCAACAAACGCCAGATATTACAAAAATTCATTTTGTCACACTAGCGTCTCACTCATGATCTCATGAAAGCAGAACTCGAGCCATTAGTAAAAGTTAATCAAATTTTCTGTACACCCTAAAAAGTGTAGAGATGTTAGTTATGGTTATGCTATTTGAGGAGGCAGGATGGCCGAGTGGTTTGGGGCGCTGGATTTCAATGCGGTCACCCCGGGTTCAAATCCCGCCCTCGCCACTAGCTGGTGTTGTTCTGGGTAGTCCCTGGTTCAACTCCTCGGTTATCCTTGTAAATAGCCAACTGGTTTGCCTCCGGTCAGTTGGGATTCTTATCATGTTTATTTGTTTATTTGAATTATTTGTTTCTGTATTTGCTCAGCCCCACTAGCCTTTGTGCTATAATT
Organism: Pachyseris speciosa; assembly: GCA_016490735.1. Lineage (NCBI taxonomy): Eukaryota > Metazoa > Cnidaria > Anthozoa > Scleractinia > Pachyseridae > Pachyseris > Pachyseris speciosa. The sequence goes on along the minus strand of JAEMWC010000304.1, from coordinate 354,625 downwards.
ACTGCCGAAGGTAAATAAAGGTTATTATTATTATTGTAAAGGGTATATCGAGTTTTAGGTTGGGCTCTTTCTATTTCATGCACTCGCCGTAGCTTGTATACGAATGTTGTCAGGCGGAGAGCACTTCGCTCTCCCAAGATGTTTCTTTCGCTGTGTATTTGAGATTTAAAATGCGAATGATGGTGCATTCTTTTATTCAATTTAAAGAAAACATGGTCTGCAAATAGCTAAATGTAGACTGCCAGACTTTTGACAAATTGCACTCGTACCATGGCGAGAGACAGTACAAGACAAGCCGTGTCGGTGCAAACGTAATATTTCTAGCTTCAGTCAGAGCGGATGTTATTACCCCGGCTAGTCTCACGCTTATTCCAAGAATTTGGTATTATATTATCTGTTTGAATACAAAACAGGCACAATTATAATTATGTACAATCTCCTTTCTACTATCTTCTCTTTTATTGACAGGTAGGCACTGAGAACTTGCTACTGAACTGCTGTCTTCCACTGGATCGTAACACACTTTGCACTTCCTTTCTGCTACTATAATTACGCCGGCCGTAAGAATGCGTTCCGTATGTTAGTTTTAGCTTTTCCCTTGGTCTCCCGACTTTTGCATTTCTTTAATATGTGTGGAAAATTTCCACTGAATTCAAGGTGTAGATTCAGAACTGTTAATATACTGTGACTATTAAATTGACCTAGTGGTTAAATAAAGGCTTATTCATTACTGTACTAGTTTGGTTGTTGCTGGAAATATTAGATTTACAATGAAAAAATTACACGCTTCGAGGCGTATCCACGTGGTCGACGGAAAATGGTACGTTTGGAAAAACCCATTTTATTTCGGAAGGTGTTGGTATTGATGTTATACCACAGGTATGGATGTTATACCCAAGGTATGGATGTTATACCAAAGTTATGGATGTTATACCAAATGTATGGATGTTATACCAAATGTATGGATGTTATACCAAATGAATGGATGTTAAACCCACGGTATGAATGTTATACTCAAGGTATCGGTGTTGTACCTAAAGTATGGATGTTATACCCAAGGTATGGATGTTATACCAAATGTATGGATGTTATACCCAAGGTATGGATGTTATACCAAATGAATGGATGTTAAACTCACGGTATGAATGTTATACTCAAGGTATGGGTGTTATACCTAAAGTATGGATGTTATACCCAAGGTATGGATGTTATACCAAATGTATGGATGTTATACCCAATGTATGGATGTTATGCCCGAGGTATGGATGTTATACCCAAGGTATGGATGTTATACCAAAGGATGTTATACTATGAACTAAGCTAATCTCAGTTACAATTTTCACACCAGCCCCAGATGCGAGATTTATGCATACAGCAGAACGGATGGTAAAAAATGTAAAGATATTTACTATGATTTTTAAAGCTTGAAAATTACAGTCCAGAGAAGATGTCCCAAAACTATCTTCTGAAAAATTGGGTCAGTGTTGGTATGTGAAAACCGCCAAAATTTAAAGACAGATAAGACGGGTATGGGAAAATCCCTCGAGTTTAAGCTTGAACCCACTGAAAAAATGGGACTTGATCAAGTTCATTTTTAAATGATCAAACGTTTTAACCTCATCATCGATAATGTAAATCTTATAATATAAGAACGACGGTTATGAATAATCTTGTCATTAAAATCCCCTGAAGAGTCAGCAATCACGAAACAGGCTCTTAGGGATAAAAGAGTAATATTTTTTCTATTTTTTCTGAGGGCTCATGCTTTGCCCCCCTACCCTCCCCCTCCCCCCATCCCACTCTATTGAAATCGGTCCCACTCTCTCTCAAACAAATTAAGTTAGCACGGTCGGCGGACAGTTAATTGTGAACGGAATCAGTAGATTTAAATTTCCTGTTGGCCTCCTAGTGCAAGTCTTCCTTAGGACATCACAACGTCCAGTGAGGGAAAAAGTCTTGCGAGATGCAGTGCCTGCCTCGTCTAATATCCTTGCTTGAGTAGTTATTTAGCTAAACGAGTGCTTTGTACACGCGGGCTGTACAGTTTAACAAAGCAACGATATTTTAGCGCTTTGCCTTGCAGGTAACAAATCTTTAGCCTCAGAACGTAGGTGTAGGGGTTTATGTCTAGGCTGTGAGGGTGCAATTGGTTTTGAATTTGGATCAAGCTTAAGATTTAGAGAAAATTTTCTTGGATAGAATGCGGTGAAGAACCCCTCGCTCACACAAAGAGTATACATCCGGGACTTCAAGAAATTGATGTCAAAACACACGGCATGGTTGGGAATTTTGTCTGCAAACAGCGTAAGTTTGAACATTTGTTTGACTAGTTTCCGCCCTCGCCACTTTTTTCGATCTTATGCTAGTGATTTCATAGTCTGAAAGTGTCATAATGACTAGTTTCCGGTGTTAGAATTAAGTCTCAAAATCAAGCGATAATTTACACAAATAAAATTTGCCTATGATTAGCTGTGATCACGAAGGTTCGGTTGAAAACGCTACTAGAGTTCGCCTAAATCGATGCCGCTAATTCGAAAGCTAACTTTGCTGTCAGCAACAGCTAATTCTAAGAGATTGGGCTGACAACATTGACGCTTTAGCACACACAAAATTCTCATGTCACGTCAATTTCATGTCCAATTGCACTGCAAAATTCTCATGTCACGTCAATTTCATGTCCAATTGCAATGCAAATAACATGTATTCTTTGCCCTTCCTTTGATAGGAACTGTAGGCTCACAATGAGCCTAAATTTAAGTCTCCTTATTGATAAACGGAGGTATTGGTAAAGAAAGCTCTAAAACTACTCCAATTTTCATGAACATGGTTATTAAAAAATCAGCTAGATGTCTCAAAGGAATAACACATGTGGACCGCAATCAGTTCCTCAGGTTATGGCCAAACATGTCCAAATCACAACGCTTTCGGCGTCAAATTGTCTTAGGACTCTTCAGTTGAACGAATGATATCGTATAAAGTAGAATAGCAGCCTTTTCTGTGCAATTGCACCTATATGCTTACAATAATTGTCTAAAATACATCTTAGCACCTGTTCGAAGTGCATTGGGCCTTTTTGTGCCATTTTAACCAAATCTTGACTTTGACAGGCTGTAAAAGTTACGAAATCTAGCCATCTGTCACACGACCAAGCTACTAAAGGGAGTGGGTCTCATCCTGATGTGACTTCACAAACTGATTTGCATCGCTGTAAGTCTGTGCATGCAAAGTACTTTGTGACGACAAATCAGGAATAGACCAATATCCCTTCTGAGTCGGTTGTGTACCAAATGATGCTTAGTTTATCGTAAGTTTTGAATCACATAAAAAGTCCAAAACTGGGGGGAAAAAGTTAAAGGAATAGTTACAAAGCATTCTTATAAGCAGAAAAATAATTTAGGTGCCTTTGCGAACGTGCGATAGGAGTGGGGTCACCTTATTCACTGTTTTCCCGTGGACAGTCACATACACGAAAGTTAACCAGTGCTAATAATTACCCGACTGCTCAGTTGCTCGCGATTCAAAAAATTAGTGTTATTACGAAAGAGTTAGTCGGTTTTTATGTGGGGTATGATTGCTCCGTTTGCTAACACTTGACTGCACTAATCGCATTGCAGATATTTGTTTGTATGAACATGCATAACGTTTTCAAGAAATATGACAGAACAAATATACATTAGCTGAGACAATTCGTCAAAAAATTTTGTTCTTTAAAAGGCGTTAGGTTTTCACGGGTCAACAGACCTCAATATGGATGAAGTTGCTGTGGGTTTTGAATAATTACTCTTCTGCGTTTCACAAAGGAAGGAAGCCGAAAAGGTCTTTTAAAAAAGCACATAGTGTTTGAGAGCAATAAAATAAAAGTGAAATGAGCTCTCGAAACTCCAGCTTGTTAATGGTCTCTTCTCTTCTACAGATATAGCAATTATTGTTTTAAGAAAGTACACGTACTTAAAATACAGAATATTTGATGGAAATGAAAAATAGGAAATTTAAGAAACGAGGACGCGACGGAAACAAAAACGTCATTTCAAAATATATCTTCTCGTTATTGTAGCACTTTCGTGATTATCCTTATTTGTTCAACTTCTAAAATGTCGTCGAACTATCCAGGAACTAAATTTCTATGAACGGCGATAAAGTAAAGAAAAAGAAAGAAAAATTTGGCATCAGGTGTTCACTTTCTCACCAAAACCGCAAATTTGGTCATTTCGCGTTGTTGTTTAGCAGAGGACGGCAAAGAAATTAACCAAAATGTAAAACGCACGTACAGAGCCATTGTTTGTGCTCATTAAACCTATTGTTTTGTGAAGTTCTCGTTGACGTTCCCGTTCACGTTTCTTAAACTCACTAATGAAAACCGTAACACAGCATTGATTGATTGGATGCATTGACCTAGTTACTAATGAGTTAAGATTGCGAGGTTTCTATGAAAAAAAAAGAAAAAAAAAACGCAGTGAAATACATACTTTTTAACCTTTAATGATCGACACATAACCTTGAAAAACATTATTTGAATGATAATAGTAAATCGCAAATTGGATTAGTTTGTTAAAGTCCACCTAACCGCAAAATTTTTTTTTTCGCTAAAAGAAGTCTTTCACCTGTTCGAAACGCACTGCGTCTCTTCCTTCTCTTCTTTCTCTTTTTTAACCCAATCTTGACTTCTGCAGGCTGCCGTAAGATTTACAGCAGTAAGTCTTTGTAAACATGCATTCATAGCAGTTTGTGACGTCAAATCAGGAATGGACCCACGCCCCTTCTGACTCGGTCGTGTACCAAATCATCCTTAGTTTATCGCTCATAAACAAGTCCAACTCAGGAAATAAAATCGTAGTGTTGCAGGAATAGGTATAAAGTATTGTATTAGCCGAAAAATTAATTTGGGGTTGGGTACATGCACTTTAACCTAATTTACGGTGCCTTTGAGCTGAACTATAAAGTGAAGTATCATCACCAAAATTAAAACTCACTACCTGCTATGTATTTAGCCGTCCAGATACAATAAAGTCATGGATATTCTGGTTGTGACTGTGTCCCGGTACCAGAATTACAATGAACTGGGTTATTCTAAGACTCGTGAACATCATTGCCTTTCGAATAACATTAAAACTATGTCAAGAACTTTAAAGTGATATTCCGATAACCGAAGGCTCAATAAGGAACTTTTAGCATGGGACAGCACAAGAGTTTCACTAAGTTTGGATGGAAATCTCCGTTTATGTTATTATTAAGGTACTGTAGATTGACATTCCTTTAAATAATACCCTTCGGAATAATTCTTAAAGGCTAGTTACCATTTAATTTGTAATGTAGTAAAAAAAATAACAGGAAAAATATTTGACAACACTAGATAATATATACTATTGTTATCTGACTAGCATCACTTTATCTGTTACTACGTTGCTAGACGCGGACCGGACATAACGTGGTGATAACTTCTCATCACAGTCATGTAAAGCGAATTAGAATACGTTAAAACATCGTTGACAGCAGAGAAGCTGCTGTAACTGGTACTAAAGTTTAAATCAGAGCGTATTTACTACGAGCAAACGACGTGATCTGCATGACTGACTTACTCATAACTGAGGCGCTTGGCTAATATAAATATTTGAAATGTTCATAGTTTACGAATGCTATACATTTAACTCAGTGCAGATCGAGCCTGTAACGTCTCTCAGACCAATAGCTCATGCACACAAACCCACATAAATGCGGAAATTTAGGTTATACTTGAAACTTATATGACCTCTCGCAAAGCCAAGAAACCAGAGGGGATCGTTTCGAGGGAATGAAAAGCTAACAATGTGTATGCCCTATTGCACACGGAAACACACACGTTAACGTTTCGTTATCAACAGTTCAGACGTGAGAGGTCCACAAGCCCCTTTTCAGATGACGGGCACGTGTTCTGTCGCTAAAAACGTTGATACTTTGAAAACGTCTATACGTTGCAGGCCGCCAAAAGATTTCTCTGAATTCCTTAAGCTGGAGGTTTGAGCTACATGTTCTAGTATAAATACAAGTTAGAGTCCGAATTTGATCTGATACACGGACTGAAAACGAGAAAAGGAATTTTCAAAACCTATGTCATACATGTATCTACCCTATTACGGAGACAACAAAAAGATAATTAACGGATATATGTGTTTTACATGCGCATGCCCGTGAAATTCAAACCATGTGATTGTAGGCTGCTCTTGATAGATCTAATGTCGATCAAAAGACCAGTTGCAACGCAAATGGCAACAATAAAAAATGTAACCCAAAAGCTAATCTTTAGATACTTAATCAATAATTGGCGGTCTTCCTCTCCTCCTCGGCCGTTGGTGTAATCTTTTACCAGCGTAATGCCCCTCCTCGTGCATATTTTTTGAACGCTTTCGGCGATGGCCGGTCTTCCTACAAAGTAGCAGCGAGAACTTTTATTGGCAGACTGGAGAGCTTTTTCGAAATCTATTCTTCCACTGATGAGTTGTATCTGAGACTCTGCGTTGTCGGATTCCCTTTGTAGGTCTTCTGGACTGGTTACGTAAAACTGGAAATTTATGTCAGCAATGTCCTTGTCTTTGATCTCTTTCAAGAGATAATCGATTGGTTTGCGTAAAAACTCGTAAAATGCCTTGCATCGGACGGAGTAGAAAACTTCAATCTTGTCGCGTTTGCAGTTTTGGCCTCCTCGTTGAAAGGATGGTTGTGTTCTGTGGGCCAGGCAGCTTAAGACATCCAAAACATAGCCGCATCCAGATCCTGTTGCGAATAGAACGTAATGGGTCGATGATTGCATCCCATCTGACTCTTCAGTTAGCTGGTTGTAGAGCTGCCAAACCGACGAACGGTAAGGCCCCCACGTGTGCAGGGTGAGAGCGGTATTGTCTTTGGCCAGCCAGTTAGTCCAAGGCAGGAACAATTGTTCTTCGTCTTCCATTATCGACACAACCAAACCAATGTCCCATGTGGAGTCTTGCGATAGATTTGCAAAGGTGGTGAAGGGGTGCGATCGCTGCGGTACAATTCCTGAGCTCTCTTTCACCTTGTGATGGAGGTAGTAGACATCGCCAACGCCATGTGTCACGTCCTTGTCGAGTTTGACATACAAGACGACGTACTCGTTGTTGCCTATGACTTTCTTTTGCACAACGCGAGCGTGGTGATGTCGGTAAACCCAGATTGATATAACCCGGTCCAAACACCAGATGATGAGCATGGGCAGGTTAAAAACATGCGCCAAGCCGTGAGTGATCTTTCGAATGTTGTCAATAGCGTACCAGATCCCAGCAAACACGTGCAAGGTCATCGCCAGCGAGTAGCTTCGTTGGTTAACGTAATTTGATCTGCTGAGGGGGAAGAACATGCAGAACAGGACAATCATCAGCAGGAAGCGGTAGATCTCGTCGGAGGTGAGGTGGACTCCGGTGTGGTCGTTGAAAGTCCAGTCCTGGACGGCTGCAGGATCCCAGATCTTTGTCCAGTTCAAGTGACACGGGTAGCTACTGTAGTTGAACGTACTCGGAGGGTAATATTTCAATGCCGTACCGTCAACGAGAGGCGGAAGAAAGATCACAAGGACGTGGGCAAGGGAGGGAATGGCGATCAGGAAGATGCCAGCGAATCTGTGAATTCGCACGTGAACATCACGGATACCATCAATTGTTATCCACCTCGGAGCGATCTCGCTGATGAAATTTGGGAAGCACCACAGCATCGTGTAGAACATAAGATTCTGAGAAGTAATAATAAGGCGCGCAGTGACTGCCCACACGATGTTGGTTACTGTTTCACCAAAGTTAGTGCCCCAGATGCGTCTTGGTAGCTTCCCTCCCCTTTTAAGCACTACGTCACCTTTAAGAACGAAATGGTCAACCACACATAGTACAGTCACTACCAGGAACACAATCCAAACCAAGGTTTCATAGGAGATGGAAAATCGCCTTCGACTGCGTCGGATGTCGGAGAAGCCTCTCTTCGGCGAGGACCATGTTTGATGTTCAGGAATTTCCAGTGAAAATGCTGTAAGGGATGGCGATACTTTGGTTATTCGTGAGCCTGGTTGATGATTTTTCATACGAGAATGTTCTCTCTCCTGTTTAAGGAAAAGAAAAGAATGAAATTTTACTGGAAAGAGTTTAATAGGTGATGCTACTACGTCAACTACCACTATCACTACTACTACTGCTGCTGCTGCTACTGCTACTGCTACTGCCACTGCTGCTGCTGATGCTGATGCAGCGGTGGCGGCGACCACGACCGCGACCGCGATCACTATCACTACCACTACTCTGACACTACCATAACCACCACCACATTATCCTTTTACCTTTACCTGAAGATCGTTTTGGTTTGGGAGGATTCCGTTATTGGAACTTTATAATCAAACTTAAATACTGTTTCTATGTCGTCAAAAAGGTTTAAAGTCTTATCCACATTAATGGAAGGGTATAAATCACCATGTGTAAAAGTCGGGAAAAAGGAAAAACTTACTTCTAATAACGAGAGGCTTTCCTTCAAATCATGCACAAACTCTTGGTATTTGAAACCCATGCCGTCTGTGTAAATGTCCACGATAATCTAAAGAAATAAATATAACTGATGTAAGTGACAGCAACTAACTATCAACGGACGTCGATTAGGACTTTTCATCGTTCCACCCAATACGTCAATTATCAGATACAATACAGCTCTCCAAATGATATGGACATTACCTAGCTCAAATCTCTACCAAAGAGTAGCGAGCGTACTAGCCATCTGGCTATTCGCAATCTTTCCCTGGAGGATTCGGTTAAGACCAGACGAGTAATACTACAGACCGCCAGTCAGAATCTCCGGCCAGGTCTAATTTCACCATCAACTTGGAGAGTGCTGTAAGTCCCTGGAACGCCTCGGCGAAATTAACTAACTCACCTTTAGATCATCTTCTTCGGTAACCTCGCTAAGAAGCTGAAATAATTCGTCTGATTGGGTGTCTAATGCATCACCGTCAATTGTATTTCTTTAAACACAAAAAATATGAAATATGAATTAAGAAAACAAAGCATCACCAAATGCATGGCATAAGTGCACAAGTTGCTTTGGAGATTATATACAGTTATCTATAAGCTTTATTTGGGGCAACAAAACGCACGCGTATTTTTTCCTAGGGTGTTAGCTGAGCCCATAAGTGACAGTTTTCCAAAATCAAAGCTTGATAAAGTCTCAAGGATAATTGTCCCTTTATTTTTATACAACTTAAGGTCATCGTTTTTGTTACTTTTTCTTGAAAAAATGTCGACTGAAAGTTAGCATTTTCTGTTAAATGGAAGGTGATCTCCGGTGCCACCACTGGTAGCCACTGGTTCATCTTTATAGTCATATCATGAGCAAATTGCACAACGTGACAGAATCATTTTGACGAATCACACCCACAAACGATAGAAATGCGTGGGGGGTACATTACGTTCAAGCTACATCAACATATAGATAGAATAGATAGAAAACTTTATTTACGCACGGTAATGGAGGGAGGGAGGGATGAACGGATGCATGGATGCATGAATACTAGATGTCACAACAAGCTTGTACAGGTACCTATTGGGTTCCCGCGACGAGGCTTTCGCCAGCAAGTTCGTGATGTCGGCTCTTCCCTTCAACGACTGGGCAACTCTTTTTAATATCACCTTCTTTTGGAGGTTCTTGGTGGATTTACCGATCCGATTATCAGCAGCTGTTCCTGCTAAAAAGACCACAAGAACTAAGAAACTGGCTATTCATTACTTGAATTAAAATTTGTTTTATTCTTGGAAGCAAGCTTTTGATAGAGTTTAAGTTAACAGATTGGGATGCCATGTAAAGACACTAGAAGCCTTACAGCATGCGTTTTTGTATTTTCTTCTAATGTCCGACTGTTGTACTTTAATTTACTTCGATTATTTTTAAGGTAACATGGTTTTGTTATCATAGTGATATACTTTTCAAGTGCCAATTGATATCCTTACCAGATTCAGCATCGTGTAGAAACTTTGACCAGTCGCAGCAAGTAGGTTTGCCCTTTTGGCAATAATGGGACTGGATTTCTTGTACTTGATCATCAGTCAGTATTTCTTGGAATATCTCCTTGCAAGCTTTCCAGAAGTCACTTACGCTGACATGGCCCTCTCTCAATGGATCATATTCGTGAAACTTGTCCTCCATCTATAAATGAGGAAATTGATTATTTTAACACGTGAAGTGGAGTTTTTTTTCTGTTTGTTGGAAGCATGCTACTTTACCCGATCCACTATAGCAGATTCGAAAGAGGCCTTGCCTATGACTTCCAATATTTATTCTGAATGTTCTAGTTTCTAGGGCAACACCTCAAGGTGGTTTAGAGGTTTAAGTTGCGCCAGCAGCCTCTTGTTAGGAGACCGTAATATACCCTTTACATGTAGTTTTTGATAATGGTGATGGCGATGGTGATGGTGATGGCGATGGTGATGGTGATGTTGATGGTGATGATGATGATGACGACGACGACGACGGCGATGATGATGATGATGATGATGCATGGATGGCGAAATGGGGCTGAAACAACGTTCAAAGTGCACCAAAAAATGAAAGATAAGCGCATCTACATAGTTTCCGTCAAACTGTTTTGGAAAAGAAAGAAACCTCTTAACACCCTATACCTTTTCTTATGGTCAGATTCCAGTTGTGATTTTAAGGAATATCAGTATATTTACTGGACACACACTCGCGAAAGTTGCAAAAGCCTTAGCACCAGGTCTCCAAGGTTCAGTTGGAATCTTACCATAATTCCCCTTTCACGAACATAGTCTCTGACTTTGTCCATTATTTCGTCAAATGTCATGCTGATCGAGCTCGCAGAAGATGGTTCTTCGGTTGATATTCTCCTGCAGAGCGAGAAGGAGGAAATTTAAGACCATGTAGACCGGGAGTTGTAGGCAGACTATGCCAAAAATGTTTTACACCGCAATAAAATATGTACCTCGAAACTTCATAAAAATATGCCAAGTGCCGGCCACGTTAAATTCTAGTCATCAACAATTAAATAAAATGAATAAATTTCTAATTTATCAATGATATCGATGATTCAAGTGCGATGATCAACTATTCCAAGAATGCGCCTTTGGATGTCTTAATGGTGATTCATTTTTTTTAAATTTCCTTCTTAAGGAAAGTGAGCGATATAACATCACAATCTCACTAGTGTCTTATTCCCGAGGAACTAAAATGTAAGGTAAAGCAAAAGGGGAAAAAGTAAACAAACTTGAGGCACTCACCTTTCGCTTCCGGACATATCCGTGAGATCAATATAACCTGTGTGGTTAAATACAGTCTTTTAGTTTTTTACCCCAGAACAGAATCGTGACTTGCGCGTCACTTGTGTGACGGAAGCGTGACTTGTAAATGAGTTGTATGCCAGAAGGGTGACGTGTGTGGCACATAACTATAACCAATTATGTGTTTGGTACTTCAGCAATGGACGGTCCTCGTCAATGAACAAACAACGCTTGATTTGACACCATGACACCTGTTCCATAGTTGTGCTCTCTTTTGGCAGGTAAGAGTACCAACAAGTGCCTTTACGTATGCGACGAGGGTGCGGTTGTGGTGATATGGACAATATAAATGGCAAGGACAGTGCGGGGGTATTTGTAAGGAGGTGGTAGTGACTGAAGAGGTACTTGGTGCCGCGTTAATCGTATTCTTGTTCCCGAGTCTTCAAGACAATTTGAATCATGAAAACGAAACGTCCGAAAATGGGGTGATTACGTTTTTTTTTCTTGGGGAGGGGGTCACCTTGGATCAGTAATCTTAGATTTCTTGACTCTCCAAAACCCAGTGAGAACCTTTTAAACTGACTCTGTAACATGACTCAATCCCGTTGCCATGGAAACAACCAAGTCATACATGAACAATTAGTTGTCATACGACATTGTTTCCAGATGTTTTCCAGATGGGTACTTTTAAAAATCGGAAAAACGGTATGAATCTCCATAGTAAGCCCAGTCAGCTACAACCTTGGACTTATTGTGTTGGAAAATTCCCCCGCGCCTCCGCTCAATGTTGGAAAACTATGGGAACGTTCTAAATCAACATTGAATGGGGGTGTGGGGGAAAATTTTCCAACTCAAATGACCAAAGTTGTAGCTCTGTGCTCCCACGCCCCAACAGGGTAAAGAAGGTTACGAGTCAAAGCAAACATACCGCTTTCCAGTGACATAACGGTGCAGGAGAAGCCTTCAAAGTTTCTTCAACGGTTTCTCTAAATCTGTAAAAAGACATAGCAGGGCTTTAACAAATCACTTCATTGTGTATGACTGGACAGTAGCAGGACAACTGAAAGAACCTGTGCCAGGTATAATCTGACGATACGGGCATAATGACAGGCCGGAGTAATCTTAAATTCAAAAGGATCGGCTGCTGCCATTATACCTATAAGGACATTAAAGTTATCGTCTGGAACTGACAAACCAGAGTAAAGTTAACTACCTTTTCTGCAGAGCTTCGCCACTTACTGACACGACGTTCCCCTTACCGGTTAAACTTTCGGAGTGTTCAAAAAGTCTTACTGTTTGCCATTTTTATAGTGTATTCTAAATTAGACACAAAAATAGACAATCACAAGGTAATCGTTTAAGAAACTCTCAAAGGGGAATGAGAGACATATTTCGATTTACTTTGAGAAACGACTCGTTGCAGACAAGAAGGGAAGAATAATAATTAAAGGAAGTCCGCTTTTTCACTTTTGTTGGATTTATAGAAGATGAAGAAATTCGAAAAAAAAAACGCGGGAAAAAGTCGAAACAAGGCGATAAGTGATGAATTTTCAAGAACTGAACTGACTTCAAGCTTTTGCGAAGTCAGCAACGAGAGAGAATGAATTAAGGAACAAAGAAATGAGGGGCTGGCCGAAAATTGTAATAGGTCAAGAAAACTGAAATTTGTGACATGCACGTTGCTCGATATAAAATGCGGGATACCGCGTAAATTTCCCCGCTGAAAGATCGGCAACAAAATTTAGTGTGCCAGCAATGACGGCAAGAATAGGAAAGTGAGGATGTGGTTTAGTTCAGTGCGTCAGCTAATTCCGCGAATTTAACCCCACGAAAATGGGAAACTGCTTATAACTGCAAATTCTATCAATAATGTCATAGTGTTTTGTTCTACGACAATCGATATGATGTTAGCTTCTATAGGACTCGCTCAATAAAGGCCTCGCCAGTTTTTGACATCCAAAGCAGTTTGTTAAAAAATATCCAGCTATTGAGTTGGAGCACAATTGTTTGTTTGTTTGCTTTGTTGGTTGTTCAGTTTTGAATTTTGCTTTTGATTTCCTGTTAACTGAAAACCTCTATTAGTATTCCTAGGCATGGATCTTGTTCTGAATCACGTATCGCGAATAATTGGTAGGATGCAAATGAATGAAAACAGTATGACGTGCCTCAGTCAAGTAACTCGTGACTCCTGGTAAACCTTTCCTGCCATGAGGTCTTTTTTGTCACCGTTGTTTTCAAAATATACATATTAATTATCTAACTATGAACTCATCTATAAGAGAAACTTCCGTTGTAGCAATCAAATATTGGGAAGACGATTTGTTTAAATTCATAACCTGTAACTGAGCTGATGGCTAATTATCGGAAACTACAAATTGTACGGCCAGTGATTAAGGGAAGCCTCGTACATTAGCAGTACCACGGCAGAGTGTGGGTTTTCTCCGGTAACAACAAGAGCGGAGGAAACTGAAAATAGGCCCAATCTTTCAAGCGTTGAAACAAGCCCTTAAACATAATGAAAGTGGAGAAGATAAAACCAGGCCAGTTTGAAGGCTGAAAAAGCCGCTTAACATCTGGAAGAACTAAGCGTTTAAACGTCGAAAAAGTGATCGCTTAAAGCTAGTTATTAACTATTTTACATGCAATTTGTCAGTTATTTATTCGTCCGATTCCTCGGCAAGAATTAAAGTTGTTTTTAAGAGCGTTTCAGTATGCACACCAAATCTGCATGAATAAGAATAATTTACAAGGCTTGATGAGAAGTGGCTAGGATCTTGTTCAAAGAGACAGACGAGACCCTTACTCGGACAAGAATGATAGAGGCTTGCATGGGGTGCAAATTTCGAGGTAACGAGATAAAAACATGTTGTCATGCTATATGACGGCCGTATATCTTAACTGTGCTCGCTCGTTAGCCTAGTTAAAAGAAAATGCGGATAACAACAAAAAAAAACTGGAGCTGGGAAACGACCTTTCTTTTGTGTGATATTCAGCTTGCATCGAAACACGAACTACAAGAAATAAGAGCGCTGTATTTAAAGCGCTCGTCTCGGATTAGTTATTTTTAGGGACCTTAGGCAACGACGACGGCGACGGCAACGAGAACGTCATTTCAAAATCTAACTTCTCGTTTCTGTAGCTCTTTCGGGATTATTCCAATTTGTTAACTTGGATAACGATGGCGAAATGTCCTGGAACTAAAATACTATGAACGACGTCATTGAAGTAAGGAAAAAGAAAGAAAAATTTACCGTCTCAAGAAAACCTAAAATTTGGTAATTTCACGCTGTCGGACGGCAAAGAAATGTACCAAAATGTAAAACATACGTACAGAGCCAATGGTTTTTGCTCATTAAGCCTATTGTTTTGTCACGTTCTCGTTGCCGTTGCCGTTGCCGTCCTCGTAGCTTAAGGCCCCTAATATTGACCCACTAAACACGCCTGGGACAGAGGTTGATTTAGAGAATAAGATGGCCAGCATCCCGGCATCCAATACGACCCATGGCTTCGTTTGTGGTTCGATTGCATTTGAATTAACGATATATTACCCTGAATCCGGAGTACCCGGAGAAAAACCTCTCGGAGCAGAGTAGAGAACCAACAAACTCAGCCCACTTATGACGCCGAGTCCGGGAATCGAACCCGGGCCACACATTGGTGGAAGGCGAGCGCTCTCACCACTACGCCAACCCTGCTCCCCCTTGAAGTCAGCTTGTCAGCTAGCGCGCGAAACAAGCAACACTGCGTTGAGACTGAAGCTTTTCCACGTACATTGAAAAGGATGGTACCTAATCGGACGATTTGTTCGTGAACAGTTGAAAAATGTCGGCACTTATCAAAGTTCTTAGAGGCCACAAATCGCACTAGCACAGCTCGTGCAGTTATTTTAACCTTTGCTACAAGCCTCGTGCTCATGATCAGTTTTTGATTCCAAATTTCACCTGGAGTCATATGTCATATGGGTCCATATGATCAGCTAAGTATGGAATGCTCATTTACCCAACGGGGAACAAACGGGACTACAAGATATACGCACATACTAACTAGGAATGAACAAATGGTTTTGAAGAGGTCTCGTGACACATTTGTGAGTAAACATTAACATCCAATAACATTCGCCCACTAATCTAAACACGACTACCTTGTTTGAGCCTCCTTCTCCGATAGTGTTTCTCCATGTAATCCTAGGGCTTGAATGTAACGCAGATTTTCATAGTGTATTGGATACTGCGCACCAAAAAATCGGTGCCAATCAGATAAGACGTAATAAGGACGCGAAAAAATTTAAAAAATAATAATAGTAATAACTAAAAAAAAAAAATGTGATGTAACTGAATTTTTTTGTTCTTAGATAAGAAAGGCCAGTGCAATGATTTTGTCATTGTTTTGTGATCCAAAGTTCAATTTTACCATTTTTTCCCTTATTATTGTAAAGAGATGTCGTGAATAGCTTTGCTACTGGCAGGTTTCTCCAATTGCGGCCTTGGCATTAATTCGCTGAGAACCAACGTTGCGCGGTTTGACTCTGTTTTAGTGTATAAGTGTTTTGTCTTTCCAAATATAAAGAAGATCTATTAGTTGGCAGTTGCCAGTTTCAAATGAAGAATGATCCTCGCAGTTGTTTGCTATTAAGATGTTGCAATTGCATAAGGCCACACACTGTAGTTGCCTATATTGCTCTGGTTGGAGTTGAGAAATCGGACTCCATAAAGGGCGTGAGTGTCCATATACAAAAATATATATATATAAAAAAAATAAAAAAAAAAAAAAAACGTCACGAGCTGAGTCCGGCCAACTTTAATTAGATCATTGGTTAGATCCACAAAAATGCCTGACATTTCAAAAGAAGCGTGCGGGTGTGAAATTGAAGGTCGAGGGGCACTATTTATTACTCCTCAAGCATAGCCACTAGCGTGACCTCCTGGGCACATAACGCCGCATTTGCGGCAAGGAAACTATCACACAAGCAAATGAGGCCCTCATTTGCTTGTGTGATAACGTTTAAGTGGCGTTAATGACAACTGAGGCAAATCCGTGCTATTATGCAAATGCACTTTTCTTTTTTTGAGAATGATTTCTTCCCGCATTGCTATCTGCGCACTTTTGCCTTAAAATGCTGTTTATTGGAGGATGTATATTTATTTTTAGTTAGCGATCGCAAGCAATCTGTCGTAACAGGAGTCGAACCTTTATCACCTTCCGAATGCCTTCTTGGCGGTTTTAGCACTGAATTGTGAACGAGGTTCCATAAGTCGGTTTTGTGTTTTTCATTAAAAGCCAGCTAACCTTTATTTCTCGGGCTCTAGCAGAAAGTAATATCAGGGGCTTTTCTTATCTCCTTATTCAAATTCCTGTGGTCTGCGGCTTCTTGGAGGGTGTCTGCAATGTGCTGGTAGAGAAATTGCGAAACTAAACCACAATAAACTTCCGTTTCAGCAATAACGCAACCGTTTTTGGAATTACAAAGACGTGCTTCTCGACAGTCTTTTGAAATGTGAATGCCAGCGACAGTCGCTCGTGGCAGTCGTCATGTCGAGGGACACTGTTTTATGACAATTTTCTGTTTTTGTTTTTCAGTTTTACGTTTTGTCTTTGTAGGGTATTTATTCCAGTGAACATGTACAAACAAGTCACTCTACAATGCCTTAGCTTAGAGTAGCTCAGAAATTCACAGCATGCGTTCTTTCCCAAGCCTTACTGTTCGGTGATCATATTCCAGTTTTGCGGTTAGCGCGTTCACCACAGAGGCGTTAATGAAGGGTGCGTTCCTTTGGGGTGATCCGAGTTCGGATCAGTGATCCAAGATCTGTCTGGATCTGTCTGGATCATGGTGCATCAAAGGAACCGGCGAATCCATGACCAGAGTGGATTCGCCGGTTCCTTTGATGCACCATGATCCAGACAGATCCAGACAGATCTTGGATCACTGATCCGAACTCGGATCACCCCAAAGGAACGCACCCTAAAATGAACTAGTAAAAAGGTAAATTTCTGTCGGTAAATTGCTGTCAACAAAACTTCCTGTCAAGTGAATACCTCAGGTCACGGAGGTTTTGCGAAGAGAACCGGATCTTTCTTTGCTGATTTGGAAACAAACCGAGGTTTTGCTAAAACTTAAACTGACACTTTGCTGGTCAACATTTATCAAATTGACCGAATTGGTGCAAGAACAATCAAGACAAATTTGGCTCAGCACTGGTGAGATTTTATAAACAGAAGCCTGGTAAAAAAAAAAAAAAAAAAAAAAAAAAGGGCGAGGGAACATGCCATGTTACTTAAAAAATGCGCGCTATTCATGATCAGATAAAAGATGTTTTTGGCTCCTTTGTTTGATGTGTCAATGACGTTTTTAGAGTCCAGACCTCTCTGTTTACTCTGTTCAATGATGGCGGACGGCGATTCTATCGCGGGTACCTTCTCCTTCGCTTTCAAGAGTTGCCGGTGATACATTGGCCGACAGAAAGCACTGGTATGTAGTAATCAAACATTTTTTTTGGTCTAGGCCGAAACGAAATGAAATTTGTCGTCATTTTCCGAACGAAATCCGAGAAATCTAAAGCCCGCCACATTTACACGAGGCTGTGACAGTCTTCCAGTAATTTGTTTGTAGTGTCGTCGTTTGGCCTTTGCGCTGGCTTATTCCGACAACGAGACTTTGCGGAGGATGGATTTTTACGTTCGAACAATTCTGCATCTGTGATTAACACGCTTAATAGAATTGGATTGGACTCTGGCTTGGTATGCAGTTTTAGCGGAAAAACTAAAAGTAGACTCAGCAGGAAAGGTCAGACAGACTTCTTATACATTATCTTGTTATAATCGAGCATTTTTATTTGAGTTCTGTCGAGGCAGCAATAATAAAGTAAACCCTCTTAACACTGGTAACACAGTGTTACACTCAAAACTCCAAACAAAGGGAAGTACAGGTATTCAATGCAATTTTTGAAAATACTAGATCATCAGACATGTGTCTTTTAGTTTTTTTTAACCATTAGCATTATTTTAAATTTTTGGCAAAATGGCAAGTTACCTTTTTCCACGGTGTAAAGAGCCTGAAATATTAACTTTTGAGGAAATTAAAATATTCATAGTCAAATTGGCAGAAATTGCTTAAGCTGATTAAGTAGCAGTTAATTCTGCTGTAATCTCCCCCCATTCACTGATTGGTAGTATATACCCAAGGGTTCGGTTAATTCTGCTATAATCTTCCCCCGTGCCCTTATTGGTAGTGTATACCAAGGGTTTGGTTAATTCTGCTATAATCTTCCCCGTGCCCTTATTGGTAGTGTATACCCAAAGGTTTGGTTAATTCTGCTATAATCTTTCCCGTGCCCTTATTGGTAGTGTATACCCAAGGGTTCAGTTAATTCTGCTGTAATCTTCCCCGTGCCCTTATTGGTAGTGTATACCCAAGGGTTTGGTTAATTCTGCTATAATCTTCCCCGTGCCCTTATTGGTAGTGTATACCTGAGGGTTGGGTTAATTCTGCTATAATCTTCCCCGTGCCCTTATTGGTAGTGTATACCTGAGGGTTTGGTTAATTCTGCTATAATCTTCCCCGTGCCCTTATTGGTAGTGTATACCCAAGGGTTTGGTTAATTCTGCTATAATCTTTCCCGTGCCCTTATTGGTAGTGTATACCCAAGGGTTCAGTTAATTCTGCTGTAATCTTCCCGTGCCCTTATTGGTAGTGTATACCTGAGGGTTGGGTTAATTCTGCTATAATCTTCCCCGTGCCCTTATTGGTAGTGTATACCTGAGGGTTTCGTTAATTCTGCTATAATCTTCCCCGTGCCCTTATTGGTAGTGTATACCCAAGGGTTTGGTTAATTCTGCTATAATCTTTCCCGTGCCCTTATTGGTAGTGTATACCCAAGGGTTCAGTTAATTCTGCTGTAATCTTCCCCGTGCCCTTATTGGTAGTGTATACCTGAGGGTTTGGTTAATTCTGCTATAATCTTCCCCGTGCCCTTATTGGTAGTGTATACCCAAGGGTTTGGTTAATTCTGCTATAATCTTTCCCGTGCCCTTATTGGTAGTGTATACCCAAGGGTTCAGTTAATTCTGCTGTAATCTTCCCCGTGCCCTTATTGGTAGTGTATACCCAAGGGTTTGGTTAATTCTGCTATAATCTTCCCCGTGCCCTTATTGGTAGTGTATACCCAAGGGTTTGGTTAATTCTGCTATAATCTTCCCTGTGCCCTTATTGGTAGTGTATACCTGAGGGTTGGGTTAATTCTGCTATAATCTTCCCCGTGCCCTTATTGGTAGTGTATACCTGAGGGTTTGGTTAATTCTGCTGTAATCTTCCCCGTGCCCTTATTGGTAGTGTATACCTGAGGGTTGGGTTAATTCTGCTATAATCTTCCCCGTGCCCTTATTGGTAGTGTATACCCAAGGGTTTGGTTAATTCTGCTATAATCTTTCCCGTGCCCTTATTGGTAGTGTATACCCAAGGGTTCAGTTAATTCTGCTGTAATCTTCCCCGTGCCCTTATTGGTAGTATATACCCAAGGGTTCAGTTAATTCTGCTATAATCTTCCCCGTGCCCTTATCGGTAGTATATACCCAAGGGTTCAGTTAATTCTGCTATAATCTTCCCCGTGCCCTTATTGGTAGTGTATACCCAAGGGTTCGGTTAATTCTGCTATAATCTTCCCCGTGCCCTTATTGGTAGTGTATACCCAAGGGTTCAGTTAATTCTGCTATAATCTTCCCCGTGCCCTTATTGGTAGTGTATACCCAAGGGTTCGGTTAATTCTGCTATAATCTTCCCCGTGCCCTTATTGGTAGTATATACCCAAGGGTTCAGTTAATTCTGCTGTAATCTTCCCCGTGCCCTTATTGGTAGTGTATACCCAAGGGTTCGGTTAATTCTGCTGTAATCTTCCCCGTGCCCTTATTGGTAGTGTATACCCAAGGGTTCAGTTAATTCTGCTATAATCTTTCCCGTGCCCTTATCGGTAGTATATACTCAAGGGTTCAGTTAATTCTGCTATAATCTTCCCCGTGCCCTTATTGGTAGTGTATACCCAAGGGTTTGGTTAATTCTGCTATAATCTTCCCCGTGCCCTTATTGGTAGTGTATACCTGAGGGTTTGGTTAATTCTGCT
Source organism: Pachyseris speciosa (assembly GCA_016490735.1). Lineage (NCBI taxonomy): Eukaryota > Metazoa > Cnidaria > Anthozoa > Scleractinia > Pachyseridae > Pachyseris > Pachyseris speciosa. The sequence continues at coordinate 334,260 of JAEMWC010000304.1, read as the reverse complement.
GTAATCTTCCCCGTGCCCTTATTGGTAGTATATACCCAAGGGTTCGGTTAATTCTGCTATAATCTTCCCCGTGCCCTTATCGGTAGTGTATACCCAAGGGTTCAGTTAATTCTGCTGTAATCTTCCCCGTGCCCTTATTGGTAGTGTATACCCAAGGGTTCAGTTAATTCTGCTGTAATCTTCCCCGTGCCCTTATTGGTAGTGTATACCCAAGGGTTCAGTTAATTCTGCTATAATCTTCCCCGTGCCCTTATTGGTAGTGTATACCCAAGGGTTCGGTTAATTCTGCTATAATCTTCCCCGTGCCCTTATTGGTAGTGTATACCCAAGGGTTCAGTTAATTCTGCTATAATCTTCCCCGTGCCCTTATTGGTAGTGTATACCCAAGGGTTCGGTTAATTCTGCTATAATCTTCCCCGTGCCCTTATTGGTAGTATATACCCAAGGGTTCAGTTAATTCTGCTGTAATCTTCCCCGTGCCCTTATTGGTAGTGTATACCCAAGGGTTCAGTTAATTCTGCTGTAATCTTCCCCGTGCCCTTATTGGTAGTGTATACCCAAGGGTTCAGTTAATTCTGCTGTAATCTTCCCCGTGCCCTTATTGGTAGTGTATACCCAAGGGTTCAGTTAATTCTGCTATAATCTTCCCCGTGCCCTTATTGGTAGTGTATACCCAAGGGTTCGGTTAATTCTGCTATAATCTTCCCCGTGCCCTTATTGGTAGTGTATACCCAAGGGTTCAGTTAATTCTGCTTTAATCTTCCCCGTGCCCTTATTGGTAGTGTATACCCAAGGGTTCGGTTAATTCTGCTATAATCTTCCCCGTGCCCTTATTGGTAGTATATACCCAAGGGTTCAGTTAATTCTGCTGTAATCTTCCCCGTGCCCTTATTGGTAGTGTATACCCAAGGGTTCAGTTAATTCTGCTGTAATCTTCCCCGTGCCCTTATTGGTAGTGTATACCCAAGGGTTCAGTTAATTCTGCTGTAATCTTCCCCGTGCCCTTATTGGTAGTGTATACCCAAGGGTTCAGTTAATTCTGCTATAATCTTCCCCGTGCCCTTATTGGTAGTGTATACCCAAGGGTTCGGTTAATTCTGCTATAATCTTCCCCGTGCCCTTATTGGTAGTGTATACCCAAGGGTTCAGTTAATTCTGCTATAATCTTCCCCGTGCCCTTATTGGTAGTGTATACCCAAGGGTTCGGTTAATTCTGCTATAATCTTCCCCGTGCCCTTATTGGTAGTGTATACCCAAGGGTTCAGTTAATTCTGCTATAATCTTCCCAGTGCCCTTATCGGTAGTGTATACCCAAAGGTTCGATTAATTCTGCTGTAATCTTCCCCGTGCCCTTATCGGTAGTTTATAGAGGAATCCTTGTTTACAATATTTGCCTCATTAGCATGAACAATTCAGTTTCTGATGGAGCTACAAATAAATCAGTTCTGAATATTGAAAAGTCATAGCATGAATAAACTCTGGCAATGAATATGAGCCTCATGTAGTGAATACTTTTTGTGCAACGCAGGTTTAAAAACACAAAATTTTACAAGGAATGTATGAGCTCATTAGTGCTTTTGCCACCCAGAAATTTTGCAGTTTATGGAAGACAATATCTCCTTGAATACTACACCTAAAGAGCTAAAAATTTCACAATGTATTAAATTTCACTAGCTCTTTAGTTGCCTGGAGTCAAATCACATCTAACATGTTTCCTTCTGTAAGCAAAGCCGTATGCAAATGAGCAAAAATGTAAACAATGACGTAAGCATGAATCCCCTTATACCCAAGGGTTCGGTTAATTCCACTGTAATCATTGGTAGTGTATACCCAAGGGTTAGGTGAAATTAACTGTAATCTTTCCCTGTACCCTTATTGGTAGTGTTTACCCAGGGGTATGACCTGTTTTAAGAAGGTACCCATTCGCTGTTTAAAGTTTTAACCACCTTCATTCTATTCTGGTATTTTTTTTTTTTTTCTTTGTTAACGAAACAACAATAACTTCTGTGTTAAAGGTTTGAATTATTTGGTTTAAGATACATGAACAGTTCTGGACAAAGTTTACTCTTTTAAGAGTTGATTGCATAAGGATCAGAGAAGTTCAACCCGATTTACATACAATCTGATTGCTTACGATAGAATGAATGATAGAAGTTTGACACAATACAAATCTGGTAAAGAAAAGGAATTTACGGAAAAGGAAGCGGGGAATAGAGTGTTTAGAGAAGTAGCGGAAGCTTTAAATCACATGCATACTCATGGCTGTGGATTTATTCACAATAATCTTAAGAGCATCATCAACGTCATTCTTAAACAAAGTAAGGGATGCCCAAGTCCAGTAATTATATAAGGACCCAATTTTCCTACAGGTACGTCGTCCCGTAACTGCAAAATGGAACAGGAAAGCCCTCCGCTAGCAGTGATGTCTATTCGCTGTCGTTCATGATTAAATCACTGTTCCAACTTGTTACTTTTCAACGCCCTGAACGCCACTATAAAAATAAATGCTGTCGAAAAACTTTCCGACCCTCGTCACGGTCCATCAATTTGTGACCCGTTGGTAAGGATGATAGTTTTGTTTTGTTTGTGTAATTTGTTATAAAGAGTAGTGTTTCAAGGATTGAGGGTTTCGTAGAGTCTGTAATTATGTTTCGTTTCAATACCATTCTAAAAAGTGATAAGGGGAATCAATGAAAAAAGTTAGGTTATTGTCTTGTTAAATTTATCGGCAAATTAACACGCTAGATATATGTACACAGCGTTAAATAATCATTACATTGTTTCGAATGTTTGGCTTTGTTGTTCGCGCAATCCTTTTTAAATTATAAATTCAAGCAGTGGGTAAAGGTCCTTTTCAAGATAACCGTGTTTGTTGGTGACGGAGGACATCTTAAATTAAACGCATAAATTGTGAGTGGTAAACAAAATGAATTATTCACTGTTTTACTTTTAAGACCGTAAGGGACTGTAACTCGGGAATAAAAATGGGCGAGAAAAGTGCCTATTTGACAGAGATTTGATTCGGTTTGGTGGTTCACAGGACAGAAAGTCGTGTTGCTAATTCGGTCGGCGGATAGTTCAAGCCCCTTCGGCCTTTGTAGCGCATTTTTCACAAATTTTATTCTTCCCTGAGATTTGCCGCTTAACCCCGGAGACCATGTAGTATTTATCAGCGCATTTATATTTTACATAAGAAAAAACAAAACAGACAATTTCAATTTAGTTACAAACGCTTAATTTAGCAATGACCGAGTCACACGTATTGCAGGAAGTTTGATAATATTTGTCTCACGGCTTTTTTTTATAATAGCGAATCACGCCTCGCTTCGTTCTTGTCATTCCTCAAGGTGTTAAGTCACAGCGATATCCGGCGGTTAATATTAACTGAAGGGCGATTCAATCGCCCTTCAGCTTATAATACACTCTAAGCTCTTCAGGATGTCTAATGTGCATTACGTTACAGATCTTGTCAAAAAAAAAAAACCGTCAACAACAATCAGATAACAGCATAAAACGTATTGATTCAAAAATTCTCCATTGTTCTTTGACTTAATGACTACATACTATACTGAGCTGACGAACATTAATTAGCCTGACTCCACAACTAAACGGTATGGACAATCTCTTTAAAACGTACGTTAACTATCTTTTAACTTCAAACTCCAAATCAGTTCTTATCAAAAGGAATCCCAAAATGTCAGTCCACCAAGGCAGGGAAGATGAAGATGACTTCTTATTTCTTATCGAGACACAAACGCCTTATCGCTTGCACATCATGTTGAGATTTTGTTGAGAACAAACAAATACTTGTTTTTAGGAATAAATTCAATAACAACTGATGAAATGTAAGTTTTTGTTGGTCCGTAAACTCAGTTGCACAAAGAGCAATTAAGCCGGAATTTTTTTAGATTTGCATGGACAGACTGATTACCACTGACTCAGAACACTCAGTTACAAGCAGTCGCATGCAGCATCTTAATCATTATGTACCTTGTTTGGGACTTCGTACTGAGCTTGTCAGGTGAGTTTCGTCATCCACAGGATGCCATTAATTCAGTGGTTTGGTGTGGACTGAGTTTTTGAGTCCTCTGACAGTTTGACATTTTAATATACCGACTCTTTTATATAGTACACCATTTAGATAACAAGCCAATCGCATCTCCAGCGTATAAAACAAAATTCTGCTAGGCTTAGGACTCGCCCATAGCCGATGTGTTATATCTTCCTTAAGAAACGGCCATGGCCGGTTCAGTCGAAAACTTGATCCCATGACTGACAGTTGTAAACGATAACAAAGCGCGATTTTTGAAAGTAGAGCAGTGAATATCAGTGTTTTCAAACTTCTACTCTTTATTGAAGTTATGCGGTAATTTGAAAGGGTGTTGCATCCTTAGCTGATGTTGTGAAATGTTCTGGCTTATAGGGAAGTTTGGAGAGCACTACAGACACTAGAGTTCACTCGGCAACACCCCGAGCAACTCTTACGCATCTTTCGTGCTCACCAAACTTCCCGCGTGACTCATATTTCGATGAACGCACGCTGACGCAAGAAGCAATTGTTAATTGTCGCATATTTCTAATATATAAACCGGTTAAAAACTTGTCATGGCTAAGACAAGGCATACGCACGAGGTGCCGAACCATAGTTTACCAAATAATTCTACTATGAAATGAACTGACAGAGTGAAAGGGAGAGAGTTCAATTTCCATCATTTAAGAAGAGCATTTGTTCCTTGTGTCCCATAATTTTCAATGGTGAAAGATAAGTGGTATATTTCAAAGAGGCCTTATAAGGACTAGGGTACTCTCCCTACTAAGATGACTGGTGGATTTAAACCATCATGCTGATTGATAATGATTTAAAGAGTTATTATCATGTGAAACTTGTCCATATACCTTCTTCGACCAAGATCATAAGTTGAGTGAATCTGTTTAATGTGTGTCCTAGTTACAAGGTTAAGATAGAAGCTTGAAATAAAAAAAAAAAATGCATTCCGCCTTATTTGATGTCTGCTGTACTTCATGTTAGAGATCTTGTTAACAACAACGCAACAACAACACAAGTTCAATCTACCAAGGCAGGAAAGACGATGTAAGTTCAGTAAGGATTTTGAAAGGCAGAACTGGAAATGACTTCTTATTTTTTATCAATACACAAAACCTTTATATCGCTTGTAGTGCACATGACATTGAGATTTTGTTGGCAAACAAATACGTATTGTTAAGGATAAATTCAATAATAATTGATGAAATGCAAGTTTTTGTTGGTTGTAAAACGCATTTGCAAAAAGACCAATTAGGAGAATTTGTTTAGATGTGATGGACAGATTGTTTGATTACCAATACTCAGCGGACTACTGTTCAAAAAAACAATCACAGTATCTTAACCATTTTTTACCTTGGAAATTCGTAGCTTATCAGGTGATTTTCGTCATCCACAGGATTCCAATTCAGTGGTTTGGCATGGACTGAGTTTTTGAATTCCTCAGTCCGTCATTTTTATGCTCCATTGTATACCACACCCTTAAACAACAAGCCAATCACATAGCCAGCATATAGAACAATTGTTCAAGAAATTCCTTGTGGTCCACAGCCGATGTGTATTTTATGTTGTTTCGCTTAATAAGAATTGGTCATGAAATTAAATTCAGAGCGTGACTATTACAATTCAGGGGAATAAATGGGTTGTCAGTGGAAAGAAAAAAAATTCCAAGTAGAACAGAGAAAGGTAGGTTGAACAAGTGAACATGATATGAGCTAAAATGGGAACAAAAACCGCAGTACAGACGTATTAGCTTTGCCATACATTCCAGCTTATTTCACCTCTTGATCTAATATGCCGCGTTTTGAAAAAAAAAAAAAAAGGGAGGAACTGTTTGGCGTTACAGCAGCACTTTTGGTCAACTGAACGTCAGTAGTCTTTGTAAATGGGAACAATCGATGTGGGTTTTTCCTGGTACGATTAAAAGTCGTGGTTAAACGCACGAGGACGGTTTCCGGAAAGTGTTTGGAAGCTGTGGAAATACTGCTAATAAGCCCCCATCTTCAAGTGGTTTTTTTCTCAGAAATCCATTAACTTGGACGAAAATAATAGCTCGTCTTTCAGGAGTGGAAAAATTAATTTAATTAGTTTTAAATAGAAGAGTATATAATGTTGTTCGTGTATTATCTAAATCTCTGGAAAAATTTAAAACATGGCCAAAGACTCAACCGAACCACTGAAAGATCAAGCGCAACACACAGTTTGTTCCAAGAAGCCGTGACAACATAAAAAAGGAGCAATCGTTATAATAAAAACCTTACGTTTGAGTAGAGTGGCAAATATAAAATTAAATGTGCGAAATTAGCTCATAGCTATATCTCTGAAAAAAAATTAAAACATTGCCAAAGACTCAATCGAACCTCTGAAAGATCCCTGAAGCGCAGCCAACAGTTTGTTCCGAGAAGCCGTAGCAACATTAAAAAAAATTCACGGCAAATGTTGTAACAAAAACCTAAAGTTTGAGTAGAGTGGCAAATATACCCAACAAATGCACGAAATTAGCTGAACTAGTATCAGTTAGGAATGTCAACATTAACTTAGTAATTCGTGAAATAAGAATCTGAACCTAAAACACTCTGCAAATTACGTTTTTCAACTAAAGATCCCAACAGATCAGACTGCGGGCGTTTGCTGTAAACTGTACCACGAAGGAAACACCACGAAAAATATTTTGAACATTTTGCGTAAATCGTCTCAGAAAGATATACGTCATTCAACACGCAAACCTTAGGAAAGTGGTGTGTATTGGGTGTGTATTGAAATTTTTTTGGGGGTGTAGTTATGACGTTTAGTAGCAATATTGTTGTTTCTAGTGAAACGCTATTTTAAATTAAAATATTTCTCAACTGAGTCACTTAGGAAATGCATGAGCGATTTTCGTTGAAAAATTGCTTCAATTTATTCAATCTATTCTTGCGATGGCAATTGTTGTGAAAACGAGCTTGACGCAAGTTAAGTTTAATTGAGCTTTCACTGATATTTAATTGCAACTGAGATAGATTAAGCAAGTTTAAAAACCAGCTCAGTTTCCCAGGCAGGTCGTGATAATCGATTGGTAAATGTCTTGCGTTCAATGTACTTTACAGCCAAACCACTCCCAGTTACAGACGGACGCATTAAGGTTCTTTTCGTATTTCAGGAAACTAGAACAGAATTATAGCTCGACCTAACTGACTTCATTAATTATGAACTCATCGTTCATAAGCGTGTCTTGAGTCATGCCTTTATCCGCCGAGGCTTGCGTGCATCGATCTTTTCTCGGCTAAACACATTAGTCTACCTTTCTTTAGGTTTCCTCATTTTCTGAACCTGACTATCAAAACCCAAGCAACGAGGTGCTCCCTGTGAAATCAGCCAGGAGAAACTTTCTGTTAAGTTACGTCTTCATTCCCGTAAATTAAACGAATGGAAATCGTGCAGCAATCAACGACGCATTTTTCGTGTCGTAATTCTCTACTTTACCCTTCCCACGTATTCCTCTTCTTGTAGAGAACTGATCTGATGAACCACCGAAGCACGACGCGAAGGTTGTGTTTTAACCCTAACAAGCTTCAAGCCGAAGTGTAGAGAGGTATAATTAAACTTTCTTCAACATTTTGTCGAGATCTAAATCTTACACCATTATTGAAAATTAGGTGCAATTCGCACAAGAATGACGCAATAAAATAGCCGCCAGAAGAAGAACTGGAGTTTAAGGGGGCAATATACCTGGATGTTAATGACAGAAATAAGAAATGATTTGATGAAAAAATTGTAAAGGGAAATAAGGCACGCACAAACACTCAGACTATACAACCCGGGTACATGTCAGGTTGAGGGCGGACTGTTTGGTGTTCCACCATTAATTTTTAACCTCCAAATTTAATTTTTAATCGCCTTAAAATCTTCGTTTTTCTCACCTTCCCTTAACCCTTTCCTGCCCAAGGGGTTCCCCATTGACGAGTAAAATCGTCTGGCGCTAGACAGAGTAAAATCTATAAGTGCCAATTGGCACTCACGGGCGGGAAAGGGTTAAATGGGGACATAGTTTTTGATTATGTTAACCCTTTCCTGCCCAAGGGGTTCCCCATTGACGAGTAAAATCGTCTGGCGCTAGACAGAGTAAAATCTATAAGTGCCAATTGGCACTCACGGGCGGGAAAGGGTTAAAATCACTCTCCCCTCCCACCTTTTCCTTCTTCTTCACAAACACTCTGAAAATCACCCAAACATTCTGAGACATGGGCTTATGTGCTATAAAACTATGATGGCTTTTTTGGATTGCACGAAATCTCGAGAAGATAATAAAAAAATGTAAAAAAAAGTGACAAAAATGTAGCATTCAGGTATATTGCCCCTTAAAACTTGAGAGATAAATGTCAAGTTGGATCAATACCAAGAAGGCAGGTCGCATCTGAGTTGTCATCGTGCTGTTAACGACGAGTTGTTTTCGACGTGGTTAAGATGCGGGCGAAGCTTAATACGACAAACAAACAGTGCAATTTGCAGAACAAACTGGATGGTCGGCACACAAATCGAACTTCGGTATGTCGAAGCAGACGTTTGACGCAGAAGTGCAACGCGTGAAGCGGGCCTTCTTTCAAATTACATCGGTACAAATTTTCGGAATTTTCGCCGGTCGAATGGAACGCGTCCGACCACGTCCCATAATTTGCGGTCACATACATTGATATGCTGGAGGTGCTTCGTCTGCTATTGTTGGTCTTTCGCTTTTCCACGTGAGCTCACGCTCGGTAGGGAGACTAAAACTAACATCTATCGCGAATGGAACACGAAAATTACGATAATTCTGGAGATTCCGGCCATCAAAGAAGGTGCGCTCAAAATGTATTGCGAAATTTTCGAAAACTATTCCCGGAACTTTGCCCGTTCCATTCAATTTCGGACCGGAAACCTCGTAAATTCTGCGCTCTTTGTCTTCTCTTTATTCGTCTGTACCAACAATATGCATGACTAACACTAACCAGCTGACACAACCTAAAAGCCCTGGGAAATACTGGGGTCAGGCTTGCCGCCATCTTGAGAGTGCGTAAATTGCATTTGGACACGAGCTGTTGAAGGTTTTTGCACAGTTTATACTGCCGCTGAGTACATTTAGGCTTGATTAGGAACAAAGCCGTAAAAAGATGTAATATTTTCGTCCGAGATCGTCTCCCGGCACGCGATCACCGTTTACGATACGAGACATACAGCTTTTTGAAGTGGTCAAGGCATAGGACAATAATTTACATTCCGCCGGCATTAAATACAAATCAGAAAAGAACTTGCTGCAGCCGAAGTTTTGAGAATGCAGTAGTTTGCGCTCGTGACACGGGGATGCATTTTCGTCTTTAACCAGTACAATCATGGCTTCGAGTTTTATACTGCGGTATGGAGTTTTCTTCTTTCAAGTAAGCATAGGTAAGGCACGCGTTGCTTTGCTGTGTTTTATAGTGTTCAAGGTATTTATAATGTTCTTGGTTGGTTATCAGCGATGTGTTCATAGAATATTTGATCTGACTGCAAATGTTATACTTTGTTTTGATGCGTTGTGTTACACCCTTCGTTATAACGGCGGCTTAAATTAATTTTTTGGTTTCAACTCATGGCGTGACATCTCTTGATAGTTTTGTCCTTTTGATATCAAATAGAAAACCTCAGTAATTAATGCCTATCAAAAGCTTGTCAAAACAGAAATCAATTAACGGACCCCTAAAGAAGGAACATTTGGCTTCATAATCATACGGCCGCTTCTCGTGCACCAACAGAAATGAAGAAAATTTGCTTATGATCATTTGTGTTGTTTCCTTGGATGATTCTATAGCGAAGCATCTAATATTTGCACTTCAATCAGCGGAACATTTTTAGTATACAGTTCCAGGACCTCCCAGAAAGATCCAACAGGCATAAATTACTGATGGGTGCACGATTAAATGCGGCGGAAAAAAATTGAACGTTTCAGCAGTTTTCAGACTCACTTTACAGTTGTTTGAAATTTCGGAAGTTGGTAACAAACTCGGGGGTGCGGAAGCCAGTCAATAATCTGCACTGTCTGTGTTATTTTAACCTTCACCTTGTTTCAGCGCTAGAGTAAGGGCAAGCCGTGAATATTAAACAGAGCTAAAGAAAGCACCCTTCGCCTGTATTCGTTTTCGATTGTTTTAATTTAAATACTAGCAGTTTTGAAAGCGCGTGTTTGTCATTCGTACCCATCTATTTTCATTTTACTTCGCTGTTCACATGGGAAAAATGGTTCCTAGTTCCTATAACGTCTACAGTAGTTGTTATGTCATCGTTTTCAAAAACCTCCTTCTTGGTTTGTTTTTGCCATCTGTTAGTAAGCATTGGATCTGCGTTTTCACAAAAATCGCCTCCTTGAGCAGCATTTTGCAAATCCACATTTTTCGGAACGTTATTTCTATACACTTGCAGTGTGGACGTAAGCCGTGCCTAGCTCAGAGAATAAAAATAATCCCTGTTTTCAATTAAGAACCGCGGTTGAAACCGATATTGTGAAGATTTCTTTGTAGTAGTCATGGTCTCTTGGTTTACTGAATGACTGCCTATATATGAAACGCTTTTACGGAAATCGTAGCGATCACTCACTCAGGTATTTGGACACGTTCAACGTTCAATACCCGTCCGGTGTACGGTGTATTTCCGCCCTCACTAATATGATTCCATGGGTTGGTTATATTAGTCGCGCGGTCATTAGAAAACAGTTCATCGCGGTCAGTAAGAGTAACGCTGCCACCCACAAGTTAACGGAATGGAACGCGCGTTACGGGCACAATACAGGTATTCCAGAAGTTATTGTAATATAACTTGTACTTTGGTCTCAACGAATGCCTTGTGTCTCAGTTTTGCTTTTATCGTCTTCAGTTTGCTACAGGAAAACAAATTTAATACAAACATGCAACGAACCTTCAGTTGAAGGTAATACATGTATGAACAAAGTCTCAGCACCGGAATAAGTGTGAACAGCCTATTGCTTTCGGTTTATTTAAATCGGTCGCGCTAAAGATTCGTTCCACAAAATATCAGAGTTAATTATATTGACTTGTGGTTTGAACAAGCCTGTAAAAACAGGGGCAACACGAGGACTGTGTTTTTTCTTCAATCACAAGGAGACAACAAACGAATTGACTTAAGCAGAACTTGATTTTGAGATCAGCGCCAACGATCTTTCTAAAGCATGTGCCGAAGAGCACGTTTCACTCAGTGATGTTTACGGTTTGGTCCAACCGTAAATCAACTGGACCAAAGGTGAATGCTTCGAGATCTCAATGATTTATAAAGTAGACGTTTCAAAGACGTTACGGGGAATTAAAAAAAAGTACAAGGCCTTAGGCATTCCAAGGAATCATATATCGCACTGTAGCATGTTTACAATATCAAAGTAACTCAGACCTGAAATTTTGCTGGCGAAAGCATATTAAATTAAGTTGTGGATTTCTTTGTCTTTTTTCCTTGAAAGGTTAGTTTCTCAAAATAGGAGGTTACAAATTACAATTTACCTTTCAAGCATTTTTTTTGTCAAGTACTTTCGTTTTTAAACGCAGTATGCCGGCTAGTGACCTGATAAATTTTATTCCTTTAATCCTCAAACATCAACCCGCATCTTCTCCTCACTCGTTTCCATATACTCCTTATCATAATTGTTGGGAGAATTTGAGTAAAACAAGACATTTCATCTTTTGCTATAGCTTCGTTCCTGAACAAGTGGTTATATTATTAGCGGCATGAGGCAAATTTGGTGCTGATTTAGATCACTACTGTGCTTAATACCGACTCGTGATCATTCAGTTGCCATAAATAACACCCTTCTGCTTATCAGATATTTAAACCTTTTACTTGTAAACTTCTCTTAACCTACACGAGCCACGTCATTCGGTGACCGGGGCGCCGTGTTATCAGTAATTCCTCACACAAAAGGGTTGACTCACATATTAAAATGTTATAAAGTAGCAATAAAAACACATCAGAATTAATGAAAGCACAAATTGTGGGCTACTCCCTTATATGAGCTATGTAGGTATGTGCGGCCCCAAAGGATATGGTTTTTAGCTGTTTTGGTCTGAAATAGCTAGGGTATCGATTTTTACTATTTTGGTCTGAAAAAGGGTATGGGTTGTGCACTCTAGTCTTGAATTGAGTGCTTGTTTTGTTTAGGCTTTTTAGAAAAAGCTACTTCTTCATCATTAGGCGATAAGACCATCAACAAAAGCCCTTGTTTTTTGTCCTTTAATTATGTTTACGCCAACCGTGTACGTGAAGTAGGCCTAAAATAGGATATTGAATCTTTCAGGAAGGGGGCCGCATCAAAAGTGGCATTCCAACAAGGGTGTAGTCTGGATCGTTACTGAAACACCACACGAGTACTACGAGTAACATACCAGTACATACGAGTAAATACGAGTGACATACGAGTACATACAGATACATACCAGTAACGGCCAAGTACCATACGAATACATACGAGTAACACACAGGTAACATACGGTCAAATGTGGGTAATACGCATGAAATCTACAAAGTAAAATACAAGAAATGGGATCTTTCTCCGAAATCTTCTATTTGTTTTTTACCGCTCGGTGTATTCATTAATTCAAGGGTTTAGTGTGGGGGGAAATTAGCAGTTGAGGGAGTATGTGTTTGCGTGTCTGCTTGGTGTGTTATTTGTATGTTACTCGTATGTAACCGTATGTCACTCGTATGTACTCGTATGAACTCGTACGTACTGGTATGTTACTCGTATGTTGCTCGTAGTACTCGTGTGGTGTTTCAGTAACGATCGTGTAGCCTGCGGTGCAACTGGACTTGTCACTCCTCCAAACCTAGGTGAAAACCTAAATATATATAGTGGTTGACACTGTCTGTGACGCAGGCTAAATATTTGTCTAACACCGATTAAGCGCGCCTCTTGGCCACATGACGGTATCGAATAGATCGCATTCAAACTGTATAATAAATGTGTGATGAAAGCACTTGATAACATTGATGGCTCTAAACTCAGCTTACGGGGGAGCGGGTGGGGGGGGGGGGGGTACTCCTTATAATGGCCTATACGGGGAGGCTCAGCCCGAAAGAAGTACCTTTTTCACGCTTCAGGTATATGAAAGGGCAGCGATTTCACGACTCGAAGTATATGAAAAAGTAGGGAAATCGGTCATTTAGGTATTTAAAAGGGCCTTTTATTAAAATATTTCGAACACATACCTTATGACTGTACTTTTCCAGTGGAAGATATCTGAAAGGGGTACTATTTGTCAATGGAAGGTATACGAAAGGGGTACCTTTTCTGTCAAAAATGGCATATAAAAGGGTAAGGGGTCGGACCTCGGAGCGGCGCCTCCCCGTATAAAAGTTTCTTTAGTGCCCCCCCCCCCCCCCCCCCTTCAGTGCAGCTTACTTAGTAACTTCAAAAGATTTGTGTTTTTTAGATGTACATAACATCGTCTAAGCGACGCGCAGACAATGTCAGATGTTATTTACGAGTGTCATGTGATGACCATGCATTTCACCTTGTTTCAGCTTTCTGGAATGAGGAAGGCGAATATTAAATAATGCTTACTTAGCGCGTCTATTGTTTGAAGCAGCTGTCTGACTGCTTTTCTAGCGCTTTCACGGAAATAGAAAGCGTTCTAGGAATTTGGAGTACAGATACTTTCTGAGATTAATGTTCAACTGTTGCTGATTGACATGTCACATCAGTACTTGGAAACTGGATTTTGAGTGAGGCTACTGGCAATAGGTTTGAACTCTGGAATTTACTTAATTATTGATCATGAAGATCAAAATGCGCAGTACAAATATCTGTCTGCGCTCGTTTGGGTTTACAACCCTCGGAGGCGACTGATGTACATTTGATAGCTTGTCCATGGCCAACAAACAGCGCATTGTGATTTCTAAGATATCAGTGGCAAAATAGTGTATAAAGCTAAGGACAAACAGACTTTTCAAAGCTGAATAGGTTCGCTCACTTCACGTGAGATTGGCGAGTAAAATGTCAAGTTATGAACGCACTCAGTCACAAACGCTGTCTTTTGTTAGTAACTTCTGTCTCATCGTGAAAAAAAATTGCGTTATGTTTGAAAGTCTTAAACTACAGTATTCAAAGGCCCTAAGGTATGTTTTAGAGATCAACTGTTATATTACAACCTATTAGCTCGGCAAGTTGATCGTACGGTATTCTACAAAAATACAATGACTCAAAATCAAATATGTGTCGTAATATCGAAATAAACTGACTTCTAAGATTTTTCCGAAAACAGCATATAGAATTGACTTTGGAATTCAAATATCTGGAAGTTGTTTGTTGACTGTATGCAGTTTTGGCAATTGCCAAAAGAAAGGCCTTGGAAAATTTTCCGAAGGACTATTCCGCGGTGCTTCGTAATACTGAGAAATTCAGATTGGTTTGCTCTAAATATCTTAATCTTCATTCTGTCATCCTATATTTCGACGCTCAAAAATGTATGAGCAATAATTCCTCGTGTGGTTACCAAAGACACACGCCATGGTCCCTTGCATGGTATTTAAAATAGGTAATACGATTACAAATGCAAGCTCACTGATTTAACTCTTCGTTTCTGTAGGGCTCGCGACAAGCCATGGCGCTATTACTGATTCATTACCTAAATAAATGTAAGCAGAACATCGCTCAGTAAGCTTCATTTGAATTGTCGCCGCAGCAAAACATTTTAAGCACCATGTCAAGTATATTTAATCTGGGTTGACTATTAAAGGCTGTGAAGAGGCTATTATTTTTTACGTCAAGAAAGGCAACACACCCATCGAAGTTAGGAGGCTTACTTGCGGTTTTCCGTAAATGTCTGCTAATTTGGAGATTATCGCATTAAAGTGCTGACAAGAGTACCAGGAAGTTATTCGGTTTAGCAAGCGAGGCTATTTATTTGATTATTTTATCTTGTCCGTAACCTTGACTAAACAGGGCCTTTTGAACACGCGTACTTTGAAAACCACGGAGATTTCAGACACAAAAGTCTTATTAGCAGTCAGAGGAATTTAGAATCGTTCTCAGTATATTTATAGCTGCGGCCTAGGCGTTTATTCTTTCATAGGAAAACCACAAGAGTGTCGGGTATCTTCTATAAACAGCAAACGGCCCGCAATGCGGCATTTGCCATATCGAAAGTAAAACTCCAGAGACTGTGCTTTCGGCAGCATTTTTAGTGAACCTTTGCTATTTAAAACATTTTGGGTTAAGTAAACTCTAAAGATGCTGTATATTCTTGGTAGCAATTTAGCATTCATTCACTCCCCTCGCTATGAGGTGGTTTCCAATATTCATTTCGACCTTTTAACAATTTCATCTATCTTTTATTTGTTTAACTTAGATATTTGAACAACGGCGACGACAAAGCCAAGTAGATAAAAACGAAACAGGGAGTTCCACATTTTTGTGACGTAACGCAGTCGATTTAGGTTTACGAGCGTCCTTTCAGCTTGACCGTCATTTATCTTAAACTTCTATATCTGTGTTTAAAACGTGAGTATACCTGCTGTTATTTAATTTAGGCTACTTTGTATGTAGTCTCGCCGACGGAAAGATAAGGCCACAATGAAATGTTTCAGCAGATGGGACAGAGAACTTATGTAATCACCGACCGTTTCTGATCTACAAATGAAACGTGTAACCATTTAAAGTGAGGCTAGAAAGCAGATATTTTCCTGTGGTCTTGTTTACTGTGCTGTTGAATTTCAGTTGGTTACAGCTTTGGAATCCAGCGATTAAAACTAAGTGTAGCATTTTGAAGGAAAATCATCTCAAATACTGCTTATTATTTGTAGCTGAGATCTCGTTAATGGTTTAGTGCGTAATTGTGACTTAAGATTACCGACTATCCTGTAGTGGTGTTTCTTTAGCCACAAGCGGTGGTGGAAGTTTTGAGTCTGTGCATAAAATCTCTGATTGTGTCGTACTGAGATGGAAGTCAACCTAACTCGCGACTTCCGAAATTTTGTTGTATGGCGCGGACGTTGTGCCAAGCACTCGGACAAAGTTGATTTTCCTCCCTGTAAAACTGATTTTGAACTTAGAAGGAGTCTAATAAAACACTAAAATTCACCCATTCTGCCCCAGCTGCGTTTTTCAAGAATCTCATTATCGTGTCATTTAACACAGGGCGCTGGCCCAGACCTAACAATGATCGCATGGCATGAAAACCGATCCAGAACTTGACGCTTGGTTCAGCAGTCTAAAAAAATTATTAGTAACTAGTATTAATACCGTCCGATGTGATTTTTTTATACAGCCACCTGGTATCGGTTCGGATATTTCCAAGCATTAGCGAAATAAATGAAAATCTCTTACCTTAGCCTTCGTGAAATGCCGAAGCTTCAAACTGCTCGTGTCTTCCCAAAAAAGCCGTTTGAAGTTTCAGAACTGTGCTATGTTATATTAAGGGATCCAGCTGTCACGTGATAAAGTGGTCAGTGGGACTCTCAACGTGCTGGAATGAGGAAGCAAACGCCAGGCATAAAGCTTCTATTACGGCAGCAAATCATTAACTGCTTTCATCGTAATATTCTAAATTCTTTGGCGTTGTTGCGTAATATTGAAGAGGTAATTAAGACTCTACATTACTGCGAGAGGGTAGGTAGACAATTTTGCGCCATTCAAATACTCGGTATGTTCCGATAAGTACTAAATGTGCTGCTCACAAAATCTTGAGGAGTGAGCATAAAAATGACAATGTGTCTGCTAAAATGTTCC
>JAEMWC010000304.1:307500-312500 GCA_016490735.1 Pachyseris speciosa | reverse complement strand
GCATTAAATGGTGATAGAGAAAGCCACAAAACCTTCCTTGGAACAAAAACTCAGCTTCCGAATAGGCTAGTTTCGAATTGTGGGGGAACAAAAGAACAGAGTCGAGGTTGAGGGGAATAATTTGCATTTTCCTTTGTTTTTGACAAAAGAAAATGCAAATTATTCCCCTGAACTTCGACTCTGTTCTTTTGTTCTCCCACAATTCGAAACTAGCCTATTGGCACGCCTGTTCCTCACGGTATCAACGAAAGGTTTACATTTGTTTGCTATGCACGTTATCTATTTGCACCAATAGTGAATGACACCCAGTAGTTTCATTCCCTCTGACGAAGGGCTAACACTAAGGTGTTTATAATAACACAAATTTTTACTGAGGTGATTTGTTCGATACAATTTCGTGAGAATTCATCACCGTCAACTTACTAACTGTTACTAAGCTTTAAACTGAATGCTATTGAAAAATGAGCTCGTAAGAAGATTAAAACCGGTGGTAAAGCTCGTTTTCCGCCTGCGGTTTTGTACACGGGATACAACATCTCCAGCTGTCAAAATAGTTTCCATGGAGGGATACAACAAACATTTTACAAAGAATTAAAAAAGGAAAAGAAAGGAAATTCCCAGACATGTTTTATCCCTTAGAATAAAAATCCCTTAGAATCCCGTAGAATTGTAGAGTGGAAAAGAAATTCAATGTGACCCTTCTAATGCCGGGATGATTGCATGGTGGCCACCCAACTTTATTTCATCGGCTGGATTTGAATTCACTCTTTTAAATATGCCTTATCAATGATGAAAACTTTTTCTACTCTTTTAGCTATCGCAATTTCAACCTCAATTTTGTTTCGGCCATATCAGTTTAAGGTGGATCAACTTTTGAGTCCCTGGATGAAATCTTCCCGTCTGACTAAATGGCCGTTTTCACACTAGAGACGAACAAACGTCTGGACGGACAAATCGTCTGACGATTTGTCCGGCTGTTGTTCATCTGATGTGAATTTAGGTCGTACTTTAGTCGACTTGTTCGTCTGGATTGACAAATCGTCTACTAAAAATCGTCTTAATAGACGGACAAACAGACGAACAAATTCAGACGGTTTGTTCGTCTAAAAATTTGTTCGTCCCGTTTTCACACTAAGACGACTTGTCCGTCTGAGATGATTTGTCCGTCCAGACGATTTGTTCGTCTCTAGTGTGTTAACGGCCATTCATTCTGAAAGCCAATGAGAAGACCTTCCCGCGGCACCGTTTATTTCCTAGTCTGAATTTCAGCCGTTTCCTCCCCCTAACCCAGACTATTTACTTCCCTGTACGCGACAGTTCTAAAGTGCGAGTCTATTATTAAAATTATCTGGCGTGCGTTTCTCAAAACTCCGGCAACCATTTCGGGCCCGAAAGTATTTAGCCTACGTGTAGCCGTACCCCCCCCCGAGGAAAAACGGGAGGAGGGAACGTCTACAAAAACTTGACACGAATCGTGTTATGTGACGTCACAGTAATTCATGTAAGTTATGTAAATGAATTATATTTTCTGCGGAAGTGCGTATGTTTACACGCTTAGACAAAAGTCAAAGGCCGCGTAATGAAAAGGATTACGAGCGATTTTTGGTCAGAAGCAAGAAAACAATCTTTGATGTAAACATCGCTCTCGCAAATTCTTCGTTTAGATAAGCGTACTATCAGCTTAAATTTGTTGGCAGACAAATTTATTAGAAATAATTACGTAGCAAGTTTGGAGAAAGTTAGCCTTGTTCTCCAGCCGAAGGAACGGCTATCAGAAAGCGTAAATTTGAACAATCTGCACGTCCCTTCATTACCGTTTCGTTACTCATTCACCAGTCATGACTCGTTCGATGATATGATCTTCCGAATCTTTGGCTAGCGCGATCGTTTTCAATCCCAGATCATTCAAATGTTGGACCTGATCTTCCATGAGCGCTGTCAGAGGTGACACGATGAAAATAGTACACGGTTTCTTCCAAAGAAGCGATGCGATCACTAGCTGGCATCGCCTGAAATTTAGTAGCTTTTCCATAGCCAGTTGGCAATGAAACACGGACAGTCTTTCCATCAAAGAACAAAGCTATGGCCTTTTGTTGCTCTTCGTGGAATTTCTGTAATCCAAAAGTCTCGCAAACCTCATATCTAGCTGCGTTAAACTCCACTTTAGTTTGTGTGGCTTCCGACACTCCGACCGCCATATTTCAAGTTTCTTCACCAACGAGCGAGATCCGTTTCGGCCAATCAGTGTTCTCGAAAGTATTGATCAATGCGATTAACCTATGAGAAACCATTATATATTTTCATGCAAAAGAGTGACGTCACATAACACGATTCGTGTCAGGTTTTCGTAGACGTTCCCTCCTCCGGTTTTTCCTCGGGGGTGGGTACGACTACACGTAGGCTAGAAAGTATTTTTCAAGTCTGCTTTATATCGCTTGGTACGAGCTTTTTAAACAAACTAACCCGATGTATTTCTCAATTTTATAGCGTGCTTTCTTAAACGATTATTGAAAATATTAGAAATCGAGTTTCTGGTAATGAAACAATGCACATAAAATAGTTTTTCGGGCCCGAAATGTTTTCGGTAGTTTCGAGAAACACGCGCCTGGTGTTGTCTCAATGTTGGATACGGCTGCGGATTTTTTCGGTGATGGCCTTCGAACTGAATTCCTGTGGTGTTATTGTACCTATTCTGTTGCACAAGATCGTTTGCGAGGGGAATTAATCTCTAGAGTGACCTTGAGTCGCCAAAAAATAAACGAGGGTCGATTTTACTTTACCGTAGTACTTTAACAGCTCCCAGCTGGCTTGCTAGTTCAGATGGTAGAGCAGTACATCGGTATCACAGAGGTCGTGGGTTACGTTCGACTTCTGTACAAGGGTGAAATTTTTTCAGGCTTTATATTCACTACTGCGACAACTACTCACATCTTCATTCTTTACTGTAGTGAGTGTTTGTTTGAAATGTTTCAAGAGGGAGTTTGGGACTTTCTGGTCTTGCGTGGCTTGCGTATTCACAGCTAGAAGGTCGACCAGATATCCTCAATAAGCGAGTTCGTAGACTGCGAGAAGTCTCTAAATTTCGGCGATGGTTTGTGGGTCGGGAGAAACACGCGCGCGCAAATAGGCCTTACCCCCTATGACGTCAATCGGATGCGAGCGCGCAATAAACTTTGGTCTTAGTAGACAAATATATCGCATAACAGCTTCAATATGGCGTGCTTCGACTGTTGTTGTAATGAACTGGAGGGCGACAATATCCTTGAGGACTCTAGTTCTGTAGAAAGCTCCTGCTTAGATGACATTGA
This sequence comes from Pachyseris speciosa, assembly GCA_016490735.1. Classification (NCBI taxonomy): domain Eukaryota; kingdom Metazoa; phylum Cnidaria; class Anthozoa; order Scleractinia; family Pachyseridae; genus Pachyseris; species Pachyseris speciosa. The sequence goes on along the minus strand of JAEMWC010000304.1, from coordinate 309,192 downwards.
AGCTTTGGGACACATACCTAATGTTATTTCTTGCGAAACTGACGCGACGGCTGACGGATCAAACGGCTGTTCTAACAAGAGACATGAATCCGCCGTGGACAATACTCTCAATGCTGAATCTTTGCATAGGGATAGTAGAGGCTGGACTAAATCTTTAAAAGACTTGCCATCCTTTAGCCATGCGAAGTTGGAAAACAAACTAGTCAACTGAACAACCGAACAATGCCGGATAAGATCGCTTCAAATGCTTACCGCAACATGAAAAAAGGTTATGGGTTATGGAAAGAGGGCTATGTGAGAAACATACTCGTCAAGGCAAACACCGTCGCAAGAACTCGGTTATTTTTGGTAAAAGCTAAAATTAGTGCATCAATGAAGAGCATCCAGTACTTTTTTTTTTAATTTTTTAGCACTTTATTGTGATTGTATACTGCCAATCTTATTTACAACACTCACATTACTTACAATTACTAGCAACGTTACTTAGAAATCTAACACTATTTACAATGCTAACATTACTAATAAAATTTTAAACCCTAACTTCACTTACAGTACTAACATCACTTTTTTTACAGACAAGAAATGGTTCTACTTAACAATAATACTAATAACCCTAACACTTAAACAAAAAAACAAACAAACAAACAAAAAAACAAACAAAATTACGGCAAGTAGAACTCAGGGAACAATGCTCCGTAGCAAGGCTACTTGGTACGAATTCGGCGAAAAAAACAACAAATACTTCTATAACCTAGAGAAAAGAAATCATAGAATAAAGCACATAACTTCGCTAACAACAGAAAACGACACAATCTTATCCGACCCGAAATTAATTATAGAAGAAGAAGATAAATTCTACAAACAGATTTATGAATCCAAACACACTGACCCAGAAAATAAAACATTTGCATCTTTCTTTGAATCTGAAAGCCTTGTATCACTTAACGAGTCTGAATCTGATCAATGCGACGGACTTTTAACATTGGAAGAATGTGAAAAGGCAATCAGTAGTACTTGGAAAACTAATGGTTGACAGTTTTAATTACGCTTTCCAGGCAGGAAGTTTGTCCATTTCCCAAAGACTCGGAATTATAACACTCATTCCTAAAAACGACAAACACTTAGAATTTTTGAAAAACTGGAGACCGATAACCTTGCTAAATACTGACTATAAAATAGCCACAAAAGCTATCGCAATGCGTCTGGAAAAAGTGCTACCAAAGATTATTCACCCTTGTCAAGCGGGTTATATAAAAGGTAGATATATCGGTGAATGCATTAGAATTATTTCCGATATAATGGTGTTTACAAAACAGAAAAATATACCTGGTGCAGCAGTGTTCCTTGACTTTGAAAAAGCCTTTGATTCTATTGAATGGAGTTATTTGCAAAAATGTTTAGAGATATATAAATTTGGCCCTCAGCTTCGCCAATGGATAAAAGTGTTTTACAATGACATCTCAAGCTGTGTACTCAACAATGGTTTTGCAAGTGAACACTTTACGCTATCCAGAGGAGTTAGGCAAGGGTGCCCGCTGTCAGGTTTACTTTTTGTTATAGGTATAGAAATTCTCGGCAATGCTATAAGAAAATCTACCGACATAAAAGGTATTGACATTGTACCCAGAAAAACAGTAAAACTTGCCCAGTATGCCGATGACACAACCATATTTGTAAAAGACGATCTTGCGA
>JAEMWC010000304.1:292500-300000 GCA_016490735.1 Pachyseris speciosa | reverse complement strand
GCCTTTTGCCAAACACGACATTTAGCCTCGCAAGGCCTTGATAGTTGAAATTTCCACCTTCCAGTTACATAAACGCCTTTTTAATGCAGGTGAGTTTAAAAGAGGCCAAAACTCTTGTTCCCCTGCCTAGAAAAAACATTCCACTTTCACCTAGAACACTTTCTGATTTTGTTATTCTTAACTTTCAACCCCTAAATATCCTGCCGCCAGGAACCGTTCGCTCAGCGTCATGTCATCTCCATATCCCGTTATCAGACTTCAGAAAGACCGCTTCCTATTCCCTGGTATTTCACCACAGGCTATCTTAGAATATCACCGGTTTGGGAAAGGTTTCGTTTCGATTGTTTGTCACAGAGAACACTATTTCATACGACGTGTGTCACATCGCGTCGCTATGATTGACAATTTGACATTTGCCTTTTTCAGGCGGCGAACCGGTGAAAATCCATCGAACTTGTTTTGACAACTTTGACGCGGCTTTTAATGTGGCAGAAGTCAACAAACGTTTACCTTTTCGATGTTTTGGATGTGTTCTTTGCATCTTAATTGACAATTATTTGACAGTTTTGAATTAACCATATCGTAGATGGACCTTTATTGAATAAGTCTGACGGCTTTTGGAGCAGGAGATTCTAAAGAAAACTCGCCAGTATTAAGGTTCAGTTGCATGATAATCAAGATCGCATGGCGTACACGGCAATTGGAAAGTTTCGACTGGCGCGCGGAGGCAAACAAAAACGACAAGTTAGTATTCCGGTTATTTATCTTGGAAGCGTGCAAATTTTGTGCCCACTCGGTGACGGCATATGTGGCTCAGCGGAGGAAATATTCCAGAACTGTGAAATAAGGTTGAAACACAACTTAATTCCAAAGCGAACTCTGGAGGTAAAAGATGGAGCGTTCGAGTTGTCCAATACTGACGGCGATACGGCGCAGGAGTCGTCGACGAGAGTCGTTTACAAATTCAGGAGAATTATATACTGCGGGGTGGATGGTAGGAGACCTAAAATACTTGTGTTTAATTATCACCACGGGTCTGACGAAGGAAGGAAAGTATATCTGACGCACGCTTTCATGTGTGAAACGAGAAGAGCGGCCAAGAAGCTTGCGTTCGTAGTGTCACAGCACTTTACGAGTGTGAAATTAGTCGGTGAGCCAGACGGATACGAGAATTCAAGCGATAGATCGCAACTAGTGAAGACACAAATGGATTCAAAACGTAAACAAGAGGATGAAAGTAATGATATCGAGTTAGAAAATGTGTAAACATGTGCATCTGGCAGGGGAATTATTAATTACTGTTCATTTGCATCTTCACCGACAATCAACCGGCCAAATAATAAAGAGAGCACGAAAATTTCGTTTTCCGGCTGAATCTGCAAAAACTATCGTCCTGTAAGTGGGCCATAGCAGAAGACTGAAACCATAGATCGTAATAGCTCTTGTTTTAAATTGAATGGTCTCGTTTTTGGATACGTTCCAGTGGTATAGCAATGTAGTACAACTGAGGTAGCAAGCCAAACTCAGTTTTTTCTGTGAGTTTAAAAGGTTTGATAATGGACGCTTTAATTGAACGCGGAAACTGAGTTTTGTTATGCTGATGATAACGCCTATCAACAAGTGTGCAGTGTCATTTACATAACTATCAATCGACATCTGTACATCAACAAAATAAACAAAGCATGGGACACCCACAGAATGCTGAACGCATCAGATGACAAAATGGGGCGGGTATAGACCCCACGCAAAAATGGTTGTCTTTAAAGTATTCTTTTGTTCGTATTCTCACTAACCTCGTTTTTGCCTGATCAAGATTCTATATATTTTGTTATCTCAAACGAGGTTAGTGAGGCTATTTTGAATAAAAACCAAGAAATAATTTAAAAGTAGCCATTTTTTGCGTAGGATCTATTTGTCAGACCTCAACCGAGAAGTGCGGGCAGCAGAACGCATGCGTTGCGAGGTTCAAATCAATATACTCTAATTGCGTCTCTGTAGTGTTGTCATCTACTAAAGTTAGGGAGACACTCACTCTTCCATTACTTTCTAAGTAATGTGTTTTATTCACTGGTCAATTATCTTTATAGCGTACAATGATTATTCTACTTCTACTGCAGTACTTTCACTTAACCTTAGCACTGGGCAATATTACAGTCGAATCTCCCGTAAGCGGACACCCTCGGGACCAAAGGTAAGTGTCCGCTTACGGGAGGTGTCCGCCTACGGGAGGTCTAAAAAAATATACCAGAACAAGTCTTTTAAAGAGGCTTTAAAGACCACTTGTAATTGAATTATCCATCACAGGGGTGTGGGATGTTGCTTTTTTTTTAATTACACATACAAATTTAACACCAGTTTAAACACTACGGTTCAATATTAAAAGACTTTCCAATAAGTATGCAGTTTATTTAAATGTAACCAGTAGCATACTCAATCCCCAATGTTTTTGAGGTGAACAGAATCGAACAGAAGAACGAAACAGATGGTCATACGTCCAAGCTCATGACCCAGTGGGTGACGAAGTCCCTGAAGCGTACGTCTAACGGTTGTTATTAGAGGAAAGCGGATATACACAGGAGCGAGATATGGTTAGGAATTGCTTTGCGAGTTTAAATTTCAAGGAGACAAATTTTTGTGCGACTGGCTCGAAGAAAAGCCATAAAAGGAAAACTTTGAAATACTGTAATGAAAAAATAAGCTTATATATTGGAATCGAAATGACTACGTTAGCTTCATATATGCACTGTACTGTTCAGACTCAAACACTGCTTTTGTCTTGGTAAGTCTGTGATTAAACCACCAAAACCGAACCTATTTCGATAGAGATTTTCATGATATTGTTTACTGTCCGCTTACGGGAGAACACGGTTTGGTGTCCTCTTACGGGAGGTGTCCGTTAGTGGAAGTTCGACTGTAGAAGTGCATCTTGTTGCTATAGTAAGCAATGTACTACAGTGTCTCTCCGGGCGGTAACAATTGTGCATCATCGCATTTATTGTACTTCAGCTCCGTAAAAATAGTTATCAAATCGTCTGGACAGCGGGAAGGTCACAATATGTTTTAGATATACAACGACGATTTTGAATTTTACGGACATGTTTCGGTAGAAACTTCTGCCTTCTTCAGTGTAAGTCTTAAAAGTTTCTGTCGAAACAAGTCTGTAAAAATTCAAAGCCATCAAATAGCTGTAATATTGCGTCAAAACTCGCTGTCAATACACATATACTGGAGAAAAATCATATTGAGCCGGGTTCGAATGTAGTGAAGGAAGGTCATGTAGCGACTCATTAACACCAACCGACATGCCAATGCTTAGATACAATTTTTTTTTGTATTGAGATAATTAGAGACTTCTAGGACATATGGAAAAATTCCAAACGTTAAGAAGAATGCTAAAGAATATATCCATTATTGATAGCTGAGTTAATCTTTTGTCTTACGATTGAGTCACAAAGATGTGGATCGCGACGATTCGACCGCTATACTGCTGGTCTTTCGCCGGATGAAGACCAGCAGTATAGCGGTCGAAACGTCAGGATCCACATCTTTGTGACTCAATCGTGAGACAAAAGATTAACTCAGCTATCATTTGAAACCACGATGAGAACACCTTTCATAATATATCCGTTATTGTTTTAATGTTCTTCTTATTTCAAAAACTTATTGGCGTTTAGGGACTTTTCTCTTATTATATTAAAGGGTAGGATTCAGAGGCAGGGGACCCAGTGTGTAAAATCCAAGGCCATGACTTCTGTGTTTCTATCAAATTCGAGCCCGAGACTCTAGCTCTAAAAAATGCTATTATGAGACTCTACGGGTGGGACTGACAATGTCGGTTCGATACAGTACTAAAACGGGTGATTGAAAGGTACTGGGGCTTACTGAAATCTGCAACGGAAGCTGAGCTTGCTTCGAATCTGAATCATACACCTTATTCCAAAATGGCCGCCAATTTATTATATTTTTTGTTTGCTTGTTAATTAGCCCTCTTTGCCTCATTTTCACTGCAAACTTCTTTTGTATTTTGTACATGTTGACGAGGCAAAGAGGGCTAATTAACATGCAAACAAAAGAATAATAAATTGGCCGCCATTTTGGAATAAGGTGTATGATTCAGCCCCGACGTCAATCTTAAAAAATTTCTAATTATCATTAACCAAAGTCTAGCTATTGTTAGTACTTCCTTATGTTCTATGTCCTCTTAAAGGTTCTTGCTCTTCTCGTGTAAATGCTAGCTATCTGTGAATGTATGTGTAAACCTATTTATTTATTTAGATATTTACTTATTTATTTATTTATTTTTTAACTTGATTTAATAAGCATTTATTTTGCTAAATTTGATTGTAAGTTACACAACCCGCCTCGATTAGCTTTGCTACATGCGGGTGGTGTATTTTTCTAAATTGTATATCATAAATTATTGAAATAAAGTGAAGTAATGAGGTGTATTAAGCTTACGTAATTACAGTTGCTCCTATTCATTATTTGCAGGTTATTTTTTTGCTGATTATAGAAATAAAGTAGACCAGTTGCTTTTCTTGCTCGTTGAAAGTATCTGGTACAATTTATGAGACTGCTAGATCCAAGTTATCAGAAACCGAGACTTCGAGACGTTCAAGGTGTTAGGGAGCCAAGATTCCGAGAGTCTAATTTTAAATCTTAAGAATTCGAGTCGACTCGGGCAATATTATCCGAGACACATCATTTCCGATAGATCATTCTATACCCCTAGAGGGGACTCATCTCAATCAAACTAGTCTAAAGTGGGGGACATCTTTTTTCGACGAAGGGTACAAGTTCAGCTTTGGCGTTTCAAGTGACACATGAAGTAAGGCCTATCACATGATAGGCTTCTGACCGCACAGTGGCCATGAACATCGTTATACCATGCCACACAAAATACAGCCATTCAGAATGCAGGGAAGCCATTGCATAGATCGGTGTTAAAATGAGTGTCATGACACCAAAACGGTAAAACCCAAAACAATTACTCCAGCCAGTCACAATAGACCGAAACAGTGCAGTGAGCCAATCAAAGCAATTATACGTAACTGGTGCAAAGCGCGGGAAAATAATGCGCTTGTGCAAGTCGCGATTGGTTTTGGGTTTGCTTCTCATTGGTTGAGAAAGTGGCGCAAGTTTTGCTGCCAATCACAGAGGGAACCAATGCAAAACCAAAGCAAAGCAAACGATGTTTAGTTTAAAACAGCCCTATGACATTAGTATTCTACCGAACCTTTCCATTGTGTACTGCATTGATTGTAAAAGGTATTTTCTAAGGCATTGTATAAGATAGTTATGCAAAGCTTTCCAGTAATATACCACGGATTATCCCATCTCTTGTCATTTGTATTATCTTTGCATACACACTAACTTATAAAGGCTCGAGGGTGTATCAAGAAAGTACAAATGACGCGTGGGATATTTAACAATTATCCTGCGAAGTCGCGCGGAATATCGCCTGTTATTACTTAACACATTGTGACAATGCACTAGTGGTCTACGGAACCTCAGCCAGAACTAACAACAGTGCAAGATTTTCTAGACTGATGCTACAAAAGGCGATACATGTCTGCTAGATTGAATATAAGAGCTTTATTGGAAAAACAAGACCGGAAACTTTTTAGAAAAATTTTTAAACTTAGTATACACCCCCTACATGAGCAAGTCCCAAAGGCTAAGGTCATCGATTACAATTTACGTTATAAAAATAGTGCCCGCACGTTGATTAACACAGAACGTTTTAAGAATACATTTATCAATAGATTAACTTATAAATACGATCTTCACATGTGATCTAATACTATACTTTATTATGACTTCAATTATGTAACATAAGATATGTAGTTTTTATCTTATGATGAATAAAGACATTTATTATTATTATTATTATTATTATTATTATTATTATTAATGTCCAAATATAGTGATCTCAATAGGCTAGTTTCGAATTGTGGGAGAACAAAAGAACCGAGTCGAGGTTCAGGGGAATAATTTACATTTTCTTTTGTCAAAAACAAAGGAAAATGCAAATTATTCCCCTGAACCTCGACTCGGTTCTTTTGTTCTCCCACAATTCGAAACTAGCCTATTCGTCGTGCGTACTCAACAGATATCATGCGATGTACGTAATTTTGTGTGTTGCGGAGAAAAATGGTGGCTTTTCCAGTTTGTTTTGCAATAAACGCCGAAAATTGCGCTTTGTCATTAAGGTGATGAATGATAAAACAATTATTCTGCTCAATCTCGCGGATAATCGCCTGATTTTAGCCCACTCGGCCTCCGACCTCGTCGGCTAAGTATCAGGCGATAGTCCGCGCGATTTCGCAGGATAATTGTTAAATATTTCGCCGACGAGGCCGTACACCAAGCAGTTGAGTAAAATCAGGAGATATTCCGCAAGAGGGAGCAGGATAATTGTTTTATTATTCACCACATTGATCACAAAGTACAATTCATTGAATTTGTTGCAGATAAGCTGGAAAAGCCACCATTTTTCTCCACGGCACACGAAATTACGTATATCGTCATCATCATCTTCATCATCGTCATCAAGTTAAAGTCCGCAAATTTCATACAATGTTCTCCATTCGGTATTTTCGCACCCAGTGAAGTTTGTTTGTTTTTCAACACAAGTTCCGATTGACCAATTTACTAATTTTGGTACCCCGACGGTACAATTTCCTCTTTAGGAGTTACGATGAATATGAAATTGAATTTGGCTTTGATCCTTATCGTGGTATTGTTTGAGGAGAGGAAAGGAGAAGGACCGCTGCCAGGCAAATAAAATATACCAGCAATGTTCAGGGCAATTATGGTAATTGACTCCGTACCAAGTACTTCCAGGAGCCCATAACTAGGAGCGTGCAACTCCCATACGAAGCCTATGTCACGGCATTTTTACAGACCGATCTGTTTTCTTTTCCCACGAAAAAGGGCAACGAGAGCGCCAGAGAAAAATAGTTTTAATGAGCGAAACACAAAGGCTCTGCACGTGCAGATTCTTGTGGCACGGGCAGCGACTTGTGATTGGTCATCGGGGCTCCTGCGGGAATCTGAAATTGGCGGGAAATTCAATCTAACATTAAATTGATTTGTGAACGCCGTGACAGGAATATAGGACAGTTATATGCTCCTAATGATGGGCTCCTGGTACTTAAACAAATCAGGAGCTGCAGTTCCAGTTACTTTGTTTTATGGTGGCACGTTTCACTTTGTACCCTTGAGGTGGGGGTAAATGTGAATTTGTGTGAAATTTTGAAGGAGTTTGAAGAAGGGATTGTAATGGAGAAAAATGCTTTGAAACACTTCCAGTTACACTGTAAATTTAAAAGATCTGTTTCAGCCCCAAAGTGCCGATTCAGCTTTGTAGCCCCTGGAGCTGATTTGACTCTTCGTGGGGTCATTTTGTCAATTTGGTCTATATCGACCCCAATAAAAACCGATTTGACCCGCAGTGGAAAAATGATTCAGCCCCTTGGTGCGTATCAGCCCCTATCA
>JAEMWC010000304.1:265000-285000 GCA_016490735.1 Pachyseris speciosa | reverse complement strand
TCTTGTCAGACCCGTCGGACATTTTTAGCATCCTGTACAGTGTCTTCACTGAAAGGATTATTAAATATGTATGTATGTATGTATGTATGTGTATGTATGTGTGTGTGTGCGTGTGTGTGTGTGTGTGTGTGTGTGTGTGTGTGTGTGTGTGTGTGTGTGTGTGTGTGTGTGTGTGTGTGTGTGTGTGTGTGTGTGTATGTATGTATGTACATAACTTTGTGAGATGAGCAGAGGGATTTTTGATTGCCTGAAACGCGAACGAGATATCAAGTGAACGTGAAATGCATGTTAAGCGGCTACAAAAAGATGTTTAGGTTACCTCCCGCCTTGTAAACGAGTCCAGAAATCATAACGCCCAAAAATTAGCACCCAGACTACTCACGGGTGCTTTAACAAGCTTGCTAAGGGAAGTTGTCAGGTTCCTACTTCACACGTGGCCTATTGTTTCTTCAGTCGATCAATGTCTACACAATAAGAGCGCTTTTTTCGAAAGACGAATGATCCGTCTCGGGCAAATTTCTTGCTGCATTCGTAGGTACAAGAAGACAAGCATGAAATGTCTGGTAAAAATATTTTCAGTTTGATGGGTCGTGGAAGGCTCTCTAAAGCCGAAAGTTTCTTTAATTTATATTAAGTATAATTCGCTGCGTGCCCATCTTTGTCCTAGATGCTGCATGCATTATCGTTTCATTTCATTTATTTGCCATTTATTTGCAAGCTATGAAACGGAAACAAGACACACAAGAGGTTTACCCAGGTAGAAAAAGTGGGAAATGAATGCTTTTTATTATTATGATTTCTTTCTTTCTCTTTAGCCGTTAGTTAGTTTCACTACCTTAGACGGACTTCGTATCATTAGAATTTTGCTATTATTTGAAAATCCTGACCCTTATATTACCAAGCCTTCCTTGGGGATTCCAAATCTGACTTCATATAACCTGTTTAGACCAGGTCTAAAATTTTAAGAATGAACGATATCATGACGAGAAAGAGAAGACGAAATTTGCTGAAAAGGTTTTGCTTTCGTTTTTGGTTTAATTTCCATATTCTATTTATGGCAAGTGTCATCAAGTACACTCTAATGGTCATTAGATAATTAAGCTGTTACGGAGACCAAAATTAAGGAAGGAATAACTTGGTGATTAAGGGCAGTTTTAAAAAGTTTACGTTGGCAATGGGTTTTCAGGTTATTCCGAATATTGTTTCGAAACTTCGTCCCAGATACAAAAAGACCCTTTGTGATCATATTTTAGACTTTTGTTTATTTATTTTTGTTTATATCTCTTTGCTTTCTTTCCTTTGGGGATTTTGCTTTCCTATTTGACGGCAAAGGAGCAGCCTCGAGAGGATCAATTATGGCCATACTTGATAATGGCTGGAAAACCTCTCTTAGCAGTGGTTTTATGCTCTCTTGTGGCTGGAGTCTGAAATTTAAAATGGCAATTCATGGATGCCCCTTTTTCTTTAAATTACCACTGTAAAATCTACGAAAATAAAATTACCAAAGTAGGCTTTTGGAACACAAAGCCATTTTCATATTTTACGCAGGAACAAATCTGATTTCTTATGCCGATCTTTGTAAGGGCTCGCGTCAATATTCATATCGGAAAATCTAACAATAACCTTGGCCGGTCGGAACAGCAGTTTCCTTCCTTAGCAATAAAAACTAAAAAGGAAGCTTGGCCTAAGGAAAACTATACGAGTGTTAAATGTAGATAGAATTCCATGTGATGAGTCATATCGCAAGAAGGGCGTCTATTTGTATTTAAACAAAGGACGATGCGGCTTGTAGGATTACAGGAAATGTTTGAACATCTGACTGCCGCTTGTTGTCAGGGGAAACATAAACACCCTGCCGGCGCCTGAAAATTACTGAAGAAATATATGGCTGAATTTGGTGGTGCACCCCAATGATAAGTTCAAATTTAGGCGGCCTTCTTAATTACGCCTTAATGGCTCTAAGACGTTATTGAGTTATTTCAATTTTTTTCGTGTGGCCTTAAGAAATCAAAATCAATATTTTGCGTGTCAAAGGTTTAGTTTGGAGAATGTTTCCGAGTCCCTTTGTCGGTAGGTTTAGTTTGAACTATCACAGCAATTCGATCCGGCTATAATCAAAGTTGGTCGAAGTTCCAGAAAATTCTTTCGAAAATTCAATATACAACAATATTGACAGCTGAAAAATAATTCGTTTAGAGGTATACAAACCATGGAACAAAAATATTAATAACGATCGAGTCGGCAAGTTCGTTTTTCATTAATGTGGACACAAAAGGCTTTGTGAAATCTGTGTTATTAATTCTTAATTTAATGGGAAGTGTCAAGTTAATTTTACCGACGACTCTACGCACTCGGTATTTCGCTTCCGCCCTCTGTTTATCGTGCTGAGAGCCACCTGCTATGACAAAACAAATTTAATTTCGTGTTCTATTAGTTTCGACAAACAAAAATTAAGCGATAAATGAATTTAAGAGAGATTTAATCTTATGAGTGCGCGTTAATTTGCTAATACATGCAATTATCAATTAATGTGAATAGCGTTAAGATCTTGGCAAAAGAAATCTTGAAGTTACAGTTCGCTTGTTTAAATTATTTACTTTGAATGGACCTTACGAGATAAAGGAAAACAAGGAAAAAAGTAGAAGAATTAGAGGGAGATTTTTAGTGTTTTGTTTGAATTTCATACACACAACTGGTGGCGGAAACAGTCAAGCTTCGTGGCAAGTCAAACTAATTAACAGACCACCGCTTGTGCGGGCGTCCTAACGCAGTAGATAAAACTTCAACTTTTTGTAAGGACATAATTCAATTCAAAAGCCGAATATGTTTAAACAGGAAATAGCTAAAATAGGAATCCTCTTTGGACAGACAGAGCACGCAGGTGTATGTCCTTTTGTTTCAATGCCATTCTTTGAGCTCAGTTTGCTATAAATTAACGTCTGATAGAGTCCCGAACTCGATCAAAGCTCCGACGCTTAACCCGATTTCAATCATGACGCTCCAAGTGTGGCTGTTGTGTGTTGCAGTAAGCTTTGGCTTCGTTCTTCTCTTAGGTTCGAGTGAAGGGAGGCCTCTCGACATTTCACCGATAGAGCACCAGGGGAAAAGGGAAGCTAAAGACGATTTCATGGTAAGTGAAAGTACAGAGCTGTATACGTTGATACAAAAATGTCTGTAGCCAAGGCAGAATAGACAGAAACTTGAAACAATATTTTGTACTGTCAACGTCGTTTGAAATGAAACTTTCAAGAGAGATTTTCGTAGGGTGCAAGGAACATGGTTATTTTTTCAAACGGCGATATTTCTCTTTTACCCAAGAAATTCTGAACATGTATTTCGTTGTTTCAAACTCAAGTAGAGTCATTCATTCATTCTTCCGCCTCCCTTTTAAGTTAAACGTTAAATAAAAAGGCTCATGTCGCTCATAAATAGAACAGTTACACAAACGTATTGTAATCCTCTCTTTGTTGGTATCAGTCTGTCCCAATTTCGTTCTGTGGTGATCCTCGAAAAATTATTTCGAAATCGACTTTGATTCGTTTTTAAAAACAATACGAAAGACCGGAACTAAAACGGACAGGTACAAAATGGCCCAACTCACTGCGTCTGCGCTATTCAAGCGGAAGTCCTATATTTTTGGGTTCCCAGGGTTAGATACAAATGTCTGTATATTTTTGGAGATATTTAAATTTTGTGGAATGTGTTTAGAAAATCGTGAGGTACTTAGAAAAACTATCATTTTCTGCGATGATTAGGACTTTGTAAGAACACTTTTGGGTACTCTGCTGAATTTCTGGCCTTTTCTCCTATATTTATCCGAGCCAGTAATAGAACTATCCAGCGGCGTTACTTTTCAATCATTCACTAGGCATTTTCCGATCATTCACGTATTCAATAATGTATCTATTACAATGGATGCCAGATCCAAAATGGGGGATACGGATCATGCTTGTGGCGAAAACCATGCACATCCTTCCGTTACTAAAGGCCCTGCAGTGGCTACTGTAGCCTCGGACACAGAAACAAAACGGAGTACTCTCAATTTTAGATCGCTTGAAGTCTCCATCCCCAAAATATCATGATGCATCATCAACATAATAATAATAATAATAATAATAATAATAATAATAATAATAATAATAATCTTTTATTAGGAAACTTCCAACATATGACGTGTTTTGCAGAAAGGTCCTACAAGGATTAAATATAAAAGGTTAAAAAGTACTATATATAAGACAAACTTACAAATTGATAAGGACTGCAATTAAAACAAGAAGCTAAAACTACAAAGATATTACCGATGGGGTTAAAAACTTTAAATTGATAAAAACTGATTATAACAAGAAGCTAACACCACAAAAATTATTACCGATAGGGTTAATTTAAAAATCTGACAAACTCGTTTCGGTGCATTTCTGGTCTCTCTCTCTAATTAATTCCAGTCTTTTAGAGAGTGCTTTCCCCAATTTCTGGTAGCACGGGATAGTCTGAGCATGTCTTTGTTCCTTGTATTGTAATTATGATTGAATGTCACTGTTGTTAGTAAATTCATAGAGTGGTCCATACGTCCATGCATTAATGCACTTGTACAGAAATATATATAACGAGGGTAAAATCTATATTGCTCTACGGGTTCAGCCACTTTAAAGTTACCAGGGCATCAGTAGCGGACGAATAAAGTGGCCTGTCTAGAAAAATTTTTGCGGCCTTGTTCTGCAAAATCTGTAGATCGTTCATAAAAGCCACTTTGTTCGTGTCGCCTCACACAAGATCGGCATAATCAAAAACTGCATGGAAGAACAAGACTGTTATAGAATAGTAGGCGAGCGGTGAAAGGTAACAAATGTTTGATCCTACGTAAAAGACCTAGTCCCTGATTAACTTAGGAATTACATACTCTACATGATCAGACCATGTGAAGTCTGGGGCCAGCATAATCCCTAAATACTTAAACTTATTTACACTATCAAGATCACAATCAAATATAGATAGAGACAGCGAGGAAACAGTAGCTAATTTTCTGTTGCTTTCGATTAACATGGATTTCGTCTTTGAGAGGTTTAGTGTAAGTTTGTTCGCCTTTAGCCACAATGCTACATTATAAAGACCTTCATTTAACTTGCTCTCCAGCTGGTGTGGCTCTTTTGAAAAGCAGTAGAGAACGGTGTCGTCAGCATACAGTGAAACCTCGGAGTGTTCAATAACAGCAGGCAGCTCGTTAATATATACAAGGAACAGCAGCGGTCCCAAGATGCTTCCTTGTGGAACACCGAAAGTGACGGGTAGAGCTTCAGATAATTCATTCTCACAGGAAGTTCGCTGTTTCCGATTACTCAAGTACGATGTAAACCACTCGAAAGAACTGGGAGAGACTCCGACTGATGACAACGTGGACATCAAGATCCCATGATCCACCGTGTCGGACGCCTTAGTGAGATCCAAAAATACCGCACCGCAAATGGGCCCTTTTTCCATGTTAAATAAGACTTCATCAGCAAAGCTAGACAATGCAATGGCTGTTGAGCGTTTCGAGCGAAAACCAAACTGAATGTTTGAGAGCAGATTGTTTGAATCCAGATATTCGTACAATTGGGAGTGAACCACTCTTTCTAAAATCTTGCTGAGAGTGGGCAGTATAGAGATGGGGCGGTAGTTTGTTGCATTGGTTCGGTGGCCGGAATTAAACAGAGCTTGACACTTTAGAGCACTTCCAAATCCCAGGAAACTTCCCTGAGCGAATAGATAAATTAAATAACTTCGTTATGGAATGAATTGATTGAGCGCCACACCTCAGAAGCCTTGCCCTTATATTGTCCAATCCGATTGCTTTATTAGTCTTTATTAGTCTTCAGAACTACTGCTTCACTAGTTTCTTTTAATTGAAACAATATATGGAGATATTTAAGGAATTTCACGAGATATTTAAGTATTTTTACGAGATATTTAGAGCCTTTTGTTTGGGAATTTCCGGAAAGATATTTAGCTGCTTTTCGACGGAGATATTTGTATATCTGAGCCTAATCCCTAGGGACCCAGAGCCGTGTTGCCTCTTATACCTTGGAGTAGTTTCTTAAAATGTTTTATGACGTGATTTTCCTTTCTTTTAGACCAAATTACATAATGATGGTGAGGATGGACCGCCATACATTCCACCGATTGAATTTGGAAGGAAGAAAGAAGTTATCAATGGTTTTATGGTAAATTTTTAAATATTTCAGCCACATTTAGTCAAAGGCGGCTAATGAGATTGTTCAAACAAAACAATTTAAGTAAAAAAAAAACATATATATTAACATTTAAGAAACCTGAAAACGATGGTTCTGTTTTGCTTAAAATTACTTCTCTAGTTTGAAAAAGAGGGGCAGGTAACCAGGATACAAATGGATTAAAACTTGCAAGAACTGGTCTGATCTTTCCTAGTTTCTTCTTTTTTTTTTTTCTCATGAATGTGTTGTGGGAAAATCTGCAAAACTTGATGAAATCACTTGATCTCTTTCTTCCTAGTAGTGTCCTGGGAGCCTTTTAGTTACAAACTAAATGTACCTTGGAAAAAATCAATTCCAGGCCAGCTTTGACCCCAAAATGGGCTACTCCCTTTGTCCTTTCTAATGTTCTTAGATCATCTCGTCGCCTTTTAAAAACGTTTTTCTGATCCGTTACCGCTCATTTAGCTGAAAGTTAAAGCCTGATAGGACAGTCACTCCAGCTAACATTGGCCGTCCTAAATTTAAAGAAATGATGTTAGCCGGATTTATAACGCTACTTTTACGTACCAATTTGAAAGGACGGGGTACACCGTACCGCTTATTTGAAAAAGGTGGAACGCATTTACCCCAGTTGACAAGAGTGAAAAGCTCGACAACTTAGTTTCTAAGTCTTATATTTTTGTCTCAAAAATTTAAACAACCTTTGGATATTAATTATATGACTTAATTAAATGTACTCTACTGGAGTCACAGGAGTACTTGACGAGCATTTGACGAAACACACACTTTTAAATAACCAATTTTAATCGTACCCAAGCGGGTTTAATTGTATAGTTTGCTTAGTGTTGAGAGTCTTCAGTACTATACCAAGTAGCCCCATGACTATCTCAATTTGTGAAATTTCAGGGCAAAGTTGTCAATCAACGTGACGTCCAACCACCCTACATTCCGCCGATAGAATTTGGAAGAAAACGAGACGTAAGCAACACATTTGAGGTAACAAATGCATCACGATACATTATAACCCAATGACAAGTCTTTTATTACAGATATTCAATGTCCCAGCGATTTATTCATCGGACCGACCTTATTTTAATAACCTCCCATAAGTGGACACCTCCAGTCAGTGGACACCTGCGTTCGTCATACATTTTATCCGTTGAATACCAGTTTATCCGCTGGATACTCGGTTGAATAGCAACTTATCCGCGAATAATGCGCTTTTTAACCCATTGGCTACCAGCTGTTTTTACGTTTTCGGAGTGATTTTCCACCTATAAAGGATGAATAGCAATTTGTGACTCTTGCTGTCCTAAGGCACTGGAGGCTCAAGTTTTCTGAAAACGTCATTTTGACGTAGCTATTTTTTATCCGTGAAGCAACAACAATGGCCCAAGTTCGGTTTGCTTGCGATTTTTGCCAAGTTTACAGCCATTTTTCATCTTTAGCGGCTGCCTGAAGAGCATCATTAAGCTTGACGGTAGCTAAGAGTCCACTTTTTCAAAGAATCGAGCAAGGGTATGTACTTTGTTGTCGAATTTGGCTTGTTACTCGACGAACTGGGAATTTGGCTGGTCGGACACTTAGTACCTTTGGGACTCGACTACTGATGAATTTCTCGACCTACCGCCGCATATTTTGGAATTTGTGAGCACTGAAGATGACCACAACCAGGAAAGTTTGGCGGTAGGTCGGAGTGGCTGTAGACTTAGTTTATATGTGAAAGAATTGGGGGAAGGAACGGGCGCTGTCAAAAATTCTCGTTAATTCCCAGCATGCAACGCGCTTGAGATGTTGAAAATGTCGGGAAGGCCCGAATGCACTGGAACAAAAGGCTGTATCTACGCTCGGGAAAAGAATATGAACAAAAAAAGTCATTTCTAAGCTAGAACAAGGACTGAATTTCGTTATGATGGTTGAAGTTTGGTTTTTCCAAGATGATTTCCTTAAAAAACATGAAGGGAAAAAGGGGCATTTTTGTCGTTTCTCTTTGACGTTAAAAACGGTCAGTTTCGTTCTTATCCAAACTCAAAAGGCCATATTTGGTAAAAATCGCTACGTTTCTTGCGTTTATTGGATATCCAAATTTAAAAGACATTCCATTTCGTGCTCACAACTAACAGTTAAGGCAATATTCGTGCGATTGAGAAAGTTGCGATGTTTTGAAGCATGGGAGTTTTTTACGGCCGGTTTTGGCCGGCACGGGTGCCAATGGGTTAAACAACTGTATATGTGGGGCCTGGATTGTAACTAAAACGAAGCCACGACAACAAACTTGCACTATACAATGAACCAAAGCAACACTTAGAAAAACGTCCCTGGAAACTTCAATTTAATTGGGAAATAACGTCTGTTGTTGTTGTTGTTGTTGTTTGAAGTGTGTTGGCTTTTGCTTTATAAAATCGCAAATTTCGCGTAACTCGGATCTTACAGTTAAAAGATCCAGTATCCAGTATCCAGTATGTTTTGCGCATTGAACAGCTCTCATATGGTCGAACCGCATACCTTGATTCACCAAGAAAAAAACGATTCCTAACCGGAGAAATATCTTGGCCACCAGCGTATTGTTTAACTCAAATGCAATTCCTGTTCCTAATCTCTTTTAGTGGACCAGGCTATCCTCGGCAAGCATAAACGACTCTCTTTTCAAAAAGAGTCGCCATGACCCAAGTCTTCATAAATTAGAAGTAATGTGATTTTTTTTCTTTTACATCGTACTGAAGAGATAACCTTTTTTCCCAGGAGAAACAAGTTGGCCTTCATCCAAGCGAATGAGGAAATTGCATTGATGATCGGATAAAACAAGCAAACAAACCATATTATTTTTGTCTTTGATAGTGATGTTAGTATGTGTTTGACGAAAAGAATTCGTAGAAAATTAAAGGGAGGAGATCGCCGGTTACATACCATATTTTTGTTATTCTCTTGCATTCTCGCCTGTTATTTTAATAAAGTTAGGATATTATATTGTTTAGAGGATTTATTTTTGAAATATCATTTAATGTAGCCTAACTGTAATTACAATACTTTTTTAAGACAAATTAAAAGAAACGTATTTTTCATGGCATTAAAGGCTCTTTTATTTGTTAAATGTTAACTGATCGACAGCACTTTGCGTTGAAGGTGGACGGTTCAGTAAGAGAGCGATCTTCTGAACTTAAAAGGGATCGGTGCTAGCTAGCTGGAATACACTGTCATTATTATCATCATCATCATCATAGTTGTTGTTGTTTGTTTGGTCCCTTATGCATCAAGTGATACGTTCTGTAGAGCCGAGTCCAATCTATGGGTCTACTGTACTTTACTACAAATCTACATGTACTAACGTTCTATCATGAATGCCGTTCTCTGACTGGCTACGCTATCTATTCTGTCGGTGATAGATATTGAGTAACGGTTGTCAACAAAATGGCGGCCGCTATTTAGATAATTTACTTGTTTGGTTTTAAACGACTAGTAGATTAATACTTAAAGTGCTACTACGATCAGAGAATCACTCGTCTTTTTTCTTCAAATTTGGAAACGGTCTGTTTGCTTAACAACGGACTCGCGAAATTTCAAGCTTTAATTTGGAGAAGTCAGTTTTTTATTTTGACTGAAAGATTCTATTTAGTGATCCGCCATTACTAACTTCAAAATCTTGAGAGAACTGGATCGAGGACAAAATGACGTAGAAAGCTCACAAGAGTAAGAATGCAGTGTGTGTAAACCCGGCTGATTTAGTATGCAGCACGGGAATTTTGAGCCTTCAGACTCTCAAACTCATGTTCTGCATACTTAATAAGCTGCATTCACACACTGCAATTTTAAACCAGTGAGTAAATGACGTCATTTTATCCTGGATCTCCGAGGCCTAATCGGTCAGTTATGAACGTGAGTAATGGACCGTTAAATTAAAAAGTTGTACTCAAAGTAAACAGTCTTCTGCTTGAAATTAAAGCCTGAAATTTCGCGAGTCATGTGTTAAGCAAACACAATTTTGAAATTTGAAGAAAAAAGACAAGTGATTTTCTGGTCGTAGTAGCACTTTAAAGAATTAGATTCAGTTATTCGCTCTCGACTCTATATGCGTGATAGCTGCTGAGGGCGCTGCTGAGGGCTGCGCCCTCATCAGCTACCATTCCTAAGGCCCGGTTCAGACGCCGTACTTCAGCCGAGCCGAATCGAATTTAACGAATTAAGTTCATGTGAAGTACGACGTCTGAATCAATTCGGAACAGCTGATTTAATTTAGATCGGCTGAGCGATTAATCCCACCTGGCTCAGCCGGGAAGAACGGCTAAAGAACGGCTGTAGACCGGCTTTGATTCAGACGCCGTACTTCACATGAGCCGAATCAAATGCATAAATCATTTTAATGTATTTTTCATGCTGTTTTTACATGAGAGCATGCTCAAAGGAGTGTTGCAGAAGAAAAAATGGCGGCTTGGCGGGCCAAACTCAACGAAGGTGACATGTGTACTTCGTGTTTCGGCCGAATAAAGTTCGGCGTCGGAATCAATTAAGCCGGGATTAATTAATTTACGTCGGCCTATCGTTGAATTCGATTCGGCTCGGCTGAAGTACGGCGTCTGAACCGTGCCTTAGTGGTGCAAAATGAAATTAATTCACAGCAGCAGCTAAAAGTTTGATTATGCGGAAGATAGTATTTATACTCTTTCTTAAAAGTATTGTAGGACAGACAACAACAACAATCTTTATTGTGCTTTTGAGACAAAAGAAGGAGTCAAGTAAGTGAAAGGAAACAATCGCGAAAAAAAGAGAGCACAGCCACTCAGAAACAGCAAAAGCTAATCGCGCTGAGCGACTGGGCCGAGCGGGAAAAGAAAAGCAGTCTGGCCAGACGGGTTGCATATTGATGTACTTTGTTAATGCTTTTAAAAAAATATTGACAGACAGTTAATTCTGAGAGGTATAGATTCCCAAATCTTTGAACTAGAGAATCTATAAGTTGACTTACCCATGTTAGTCAATACTCTCGGCAACACAAATTAACTAAGGTGGCCTATAAGGTAAAAGCAACGATCGAATTTTTGAAACACCGAATTATCCCAGCATGCACTCCTGTCTTCATCTATGCTAGTTCCCAGTCCAGTTTGTCCAGCATTTTCAATTTGCATGCTAAAGCTACAGGAACTTTATTTCCGCTTAAACTTCAATTGGAGTGATTTTCATCCTTGCTTTCGATCCACAGCGGAACAACTGCACAATAACGGGAATTTCTATATATAGTGGTCGACGACATGAAACATTTGAACAAGGATCAATTACAGCAAGAAACTGAATTCAAGGTGGTACTCTCACCTCTAAGTGGACTATAATTATAGGTATGAGCCGCGGGGTGGGGGGAAATGGTTTCTGATGTTCTGGATCCTTAAATAGGGACACAGGGTATCATTTTAAATGGCTGCCAATTGATCAAATGTTCAAGATCAATAAAGTCGGTCTTTTAAAGAAAGTTATTGATGGAAGAGCAACAGAATACCTTACTGCAAGCTTGGACACCCTTCGTTTTGAGCATAATTATCCCACAAGAGCCAAAACATCATACCGTTTACCGAAACCAAGAACCGAAGCAATGAGGAGAACATTTTTCTATTCTACCATAAAAGATCTCAATCCTCTTAACTTAAATCCAACGGCCTCTTTTAACTCGATGAAAACTACTCTGATTATAAAACTGCTCCAATTCATACGGTAGATAATTTTAAAGTTAAAAGGCTTTTCTGATTTTTAAATGTTTTAATATTATTGTTTATATCTTTGTACACAGGTTCTCCGTAGGCTTTTTATCTTAACTGTTGTAATTTTTATTCAATATTTTTGTTTTTAGAGGGCCACTAGGGAGAATACTTTTATAGTAATAGGTGTTACCTTCTTTAAATAAAGGTTATTGAATTGAATTGAAGTGTTCCCGGTGTGATCCTTAGATAGTGTGCCTAAATTGTATTAGCTAAAATAGCAGTTCGTAAATACCCAGCTTAACGAAATTTTGTGTTTTTCCGTGACGGTTAGTCGTTTTTCCGTGACGGTTACCCTGGAACACTGACAGTTTTGCCGGCTTTTGTTTCACGCCGGTTCTCTACGGTTTTTTCGGGTTTGGGGCCTTACATAGGGTATCAATTTTTCGTTTGTTTCATCATCCATAAATAGGGTCAGAGTTTAAGACCCTTCGCGGGAACGGGCCCAGGAACTCCCCCCCCCCCCCGGAACTAGCCCCAGGAACGCCTGTTATTTTTCATCTTTGTTTACCGTCGACAAACAACGGAGTAACTGTGTTCACAGTGTGGATGGCTCCTCCTAAATGTTCTATAATAGGGCGTATGCACGTTACGCCATCACCGCCATGTTGGTGTACCGTGAACAAAATATTGCTCGTTCGCTAACTTCTTTTGTTATTGTCCACCAACGTGGCCGCCAACCCATTGTCATTGGAATCTCTGGAGACTGGTTGCATACATTGTATTGGTATAGGATTTAAATTGGAGGAGAAACCAATTGTGAAATTGCACACATTTTAGTATCCTACTGATGAACAGTTATTATATTCAGATATTTTTAGAAGCTTCAACATTTATTTGCGGTCTGTCACCTTTGAATAGGTTTAATGAGCGAAAACAAAGGCTCTGCACTTGCAGATACTTGCGGCACATGCAGCGACTTGTACGTGACTGGTCATCGGGGCTCCTTCGGGAGAACAATATTGGCGAGAAATGCAATCTAAATATGAACTGCTCTGTGAAAATGCTGTGACTTGAAAACAAAGGCTGTGCACGTGCAGATACTTGTGGCACGTGCAGAGACTTGTGTGATTGGTGATCGGGGCTCCTTCGGAATGTGAATTGGTCGGAAGCAATTTAGGTTGTTCTGAATTACCAAATGCCTCAATTGTCTTTAACCTCTGCATCTTAACATGCTTGTTTCATGCTGACTGAACATGTTTTGGTACCAACATCTTAGTGGTGAGTATGGTAAATACTCAAATCCATCCAAGGTGCTCACCTTTGCATCAGGAACCTGGCCAGACCGGGCCAGACCGGGGCCAAAGCTCGGCCTGAAAGCCTGGGTAAAAGCTTGGGCTGCATGGCCTAGACTGGCTGTGCCTGGCCGGAGTCAAAAATTGGTCAAGGTTGCCAAGGAACCTCGGCCAGCCTGGCGAGGATCAAATTAAATCAGAAATGTTTTAACTTGGCAGGCCAGACTGCATGGTTCAGGGATAACCTGTGGCAATAAAACGTTTCCACCTAAGCTGCCTACTTACACTAGCATTAATATGACTATTAGAGCAATGCTGAGGCAAACGTCAATTTAAGAATACCAAACTACTTTATTACGTATATATTGATCATCAAATGTATTCCAATCATATCCTACCATAACAATGAGTCTATCACATGTTTTTAAATGCACATGCCTATAACAAATGAATTTCTTTAAATGCCATTAATTCTGGACCCTTCAGTGTTTAAAAACCAGTTGGTCACGGTAGCTGCAAATGAAAGAAAAAGAAGACTGAATTAAGAACTTATTCTTATATAAATACCTCATGTTATGATTTTTTTGCATACACTTCTGTAAGCCTTAATGGAATAAGACTGAAAAAATAACTTATTCTTAGGTAATACAGGTACTTCATGTTATGATAAGCTGCTTTGGTTCATAACTGAGAAATGGGTTTGTATTATGCACATGTCATTGGCTTCCCCGTGGATTCGATCCCTGGGCCAACCAACAAGATATGTGTAGGAATACAAGGAGATGGATGGGATTCTTTGCCTGAGGGTAGGGGAAAATCTCAACATTGTTTTACAAATTATCAAAGATTAGGGTGTGGAGGAATTCACGAGTTTGAAAAGGATGCCAGAGGGATTTTCTGCTGAGAGACATCTCACCCAGTGGACTTTTGATTCCCAGGGAAATTCCTCAAATTTGCTTGATTGGGTTTACAATCTCCCTGGTTATCTCAGTGGATAACCCTAAGGGAAAGCCAATGACATGTGCATTATAGTGCGTAAGTAAACACACACACTTTATTTATGGAGGGTAACACTAAATAGCTAAAAGCTAATAAACTTGTGGCCCTCAAAACTAGTGTCATTGGATGAGAACAACCAAATGAATTACAGAAACTGTGACTGTTCTCATATTTGCTAATGAAATTGAATTAATGAACTTGTCACTTACAGATTAAAAAATTCAGCCTTGTTGTATCAAGTGCTGTCCGCTGTTCTACCACATTGTTGGGTGGCAGCATCGCACAGAGCTCGACATTAGTTCCTCTGGATGGAAAACAAGACTTTCGCCGCATGCCTGATGGCATCCCCAGTTGTGTTGACATTTTTACATGTCTCTCTGCTATAGTGAAACTCAGGTGACTCTAATTATAGATGGGAGTCACATTTACTACCATCTGTAGGTCACTACTGACTCAATACCTTAACAAATACATGTACATTGCGTCAGTACAGTATATATTATTAAACAAAGAAATGATGGAAAATCCTACCCTTACAGCTGAAAAATAAGGCACTCATTAAAAATATGTATATAATTATTTATTCAAAAGCCTACCTTCAAACCTTAACATCCAGTTGTGCAACACTGTCCTATTAAAAAAAGGAATACAAGACTGTGCATTAAGACAAGTATAAGTTAGAACTGTTTTCCAGGAAATTTCGTTGATTTAAGTTGCAGACAATCTAGTTGGGTCCCTAATAAGACAAACAATTTTTACTTCTTTTATTTATTGTATTTAATTAACCACACTTGCAAGAAATACAAAAGGAAAAACAAACAACATGAATTGCAAGGGGAGGCCGAAAGGAAACTATAAACCTTATAAAGCATTTAAGGCGTCTTCAAAAGGGAAGTTCCTTACTTGTTGAAAGATTAACGTTATGATAATCCCATTGGGTTAGCAGTACTAACCTGGGACAAACTCAGTGAGGTGCTGCTCGATGTGGAGACTCAGATCAATCGACGGCCGTTGAACTACGTGGAGGACGATGTAGAACTGCCCATCCTCAGCCCCTCAGGTTTTCAGTGTTCAGGCCGCGACGAGACGCCGCAGTTGCTGCCGGAACCAGGATCCAAGAACTGAACAAATTGGAGCTCGATTGATTAAGAAACATGAACATTGTTGATATGATTTTTTCTTTTCTTTGCTAGCTTAGTTTGGACTTGACGAGAACTATGCTTTAGCTAATTATCTTGTGTTTAACTCCTCCGGAAAGAAACAGGGGGAGGCTGCTTGTGTAACTAGATCGCATGTGGTTAAAAAGAAAAAGGGGACAATAGAACGTTGTTAAAGAGTTGAGTTGGGAGCGAACGTGACTGCAGCTGTAAGAACTAGGAGATCGTGATTATTGGACTAAAACGTGAAAACTCTATCTTATCATGACTTAAGTTGGAGAAAACTGTTCTTGGAGGCAAACAATTCTTCAAAATGCTCTGTAAAGCTCTTCCTGTTCTTTGAGTGCATACCGGATAAAATGTAAAAGTGCTTTCCTTTACCAGTACGCAAATGCGTACCTGAAAAAGTCGAAAATATTAAAAGATATTATAAAACCACAGTTTGATCAGTTCTCTTCATTTAACTCTCCTTGTTTCTTTGAAATGTTGTTTGTAAAACAACAGAGGGTGTTTTTCCATATCAAATGTCGGTTTCCAGAGAGAAGCGAGGTGACTTACTGGTGAACCGCCTGCAGGCGGGGTGGTAAAGAGTGAACGCGTTGTGGTCACTTCGTTTTATAGCCCTTGGATCGGCCTGCCTTCGCTCTGCTAGACTTTCCATGGCAAAAACTCAATTACAGATTGTTACTTTGCCATCGGCACTGACAAAATGACAGAGCAGAAAGAAGAAACTAAAGCAAAGCTTTAGTAGCGTGAAGAGGCTCAAGACGGAGCGCTATGTCACTTGTTAGAGATGGAGACGTGCATTAAAAAGAAAACCTAGTGTAGAGTGGGGATCCAAGGGTGGCTCAATTCGGAAGGGGGAGGGGGGGGGGCTCTGTCGACTCCCCTAAAATTAATAGTTTGATAAAACTTTGTAGCACAGATGTCATAAATAAAAATTTTGGAATTTTTTTTTTTGAAAATGTGCTAAAAATTTGATTTAAAGTGCTACTACGATCAGAAAATCACTTGTCTTTTTTCTTCAAATTTCAAGTGTGTTTGCTTAACACCCGACTCGCTAAATTTCAAGCTTTAATTTCAAGCAGAAGACTATTTACTTTGAGTACAACTTTTTAATTTAACGGTCCGCCATTACTCACGTTCAAAACTGACCGATTAGGCCTCGGAGAGCTGGATCCAGGATAAAATGACATCATTTACTCACTGGTTTAAAAATTGCAGTGTGTGAATGCAGCTTATTAAGTATGCAAAACACGAGTTTGAGAGTCTGAAAGCTCAAAATTCCCGTGCTGTATACTAAATTAGCCGGGTTTACACACACTGCATTCTTACTCTTGAGAGCCTTCTACGTCATTTTGTCCTCGACCCATTCTCTCAAGATTTTGAAGTTAGTAATGGCGGATCACTAAATAGAATCTTTCAGTCAAAATAAAAAAAACTGACGTCTCCAAATTAAAGCTTGAAATTTCGCGAGTCGCTTGTTAAGCAAACACACTTTCGAAATTCGAAGAAAAAAGACGAGTGATTTTCTGATCGTAGTAGCACTTTAAATGCCAGACGTTTCGAGGCTGCTGCCTCTTCCTCAGTGGCAAAAGCGTAATTATTTCCCCTAATATTAAGACGTTAATTAAATTGTCTAAAACCTTGCAGTTACCACAAACCTCTGGTGAAAATTTTAAAATAAGGTAAAGCAATAAAGCATGTCGCTCACAGCAGCAAACTTAGTGTTTGGATCTGCGTAATATAAAATAACATACTGATGTCGACATACCTGATGCATCAGCGCTAAGATAAGCTTTGGTGTGCTTATTGCTAGGATTCTTCTTGTTTCTTCAGCTTTTAATGAAGCACAAAGTTTCTTTTTTTAATGTCCACTTTTATTAATTACATATCACACTCTTCTTACGTACATTACGCATTACATACTAACTTACATGACATAATATTTGCACAATACTTACATACCATACTTGCTTACTACACTTCGCTTCACTTCTCTTGCACATAACATTATATAATACTGGTATATCCTACCTACATAGTACATGTGGCTTACTACGTTACACACGTGACGGACAAAACGTGACGACCGTCACGGAAGCGTCACGAATATGTCACGTGACCGTCACGGCCAATTATCAAGTACAATTAACAATTATCTAACTTGCCATTGATATTAACTCATTGACTGGGGCATTGTCACGCTATTGTACCATCACAATAGCGTGACAATGCCCATTGAAAATGCGAAAAAAAACAAATGACGTTGAGCCAAAAATTGGAATTAAAATCTGTTCCACTACTCACCGGCACTTCCTTCCACCTAACCCTACGATCCTAAACGTTTTCCACAAATCTTTTCCCACCAAAAGGAAGCCCAGAAAATGTCCAGAAAGAGAAACAGAAAGCGAGGCAAGAAAAGCGAAAGAAAAGAGGAGGAGAGAAAGCAAAAGGTAGAAGGAGAGGGGGCAGTGAAACTTTTCAACCCAAGACTTTCGAATCTCTCGAAATTTTGTTTTCTGTGCATGCCCGATCTTGGAAAGCTAATAGGGAACTTAAGAACCACGACGACGGCTTAGTCGACGACGACCGAAAGTGAGATATACGTCAGTGCGCACGCGCGGCCAGCAAATTCCGTCGTCCTGCTGTCGTCGACGACCCCAAAGGCAGCTCTTTCACGTCGTCGTTGAAAGGAGTTTTGTTCGCCAAGTTTCAGGTATAAATCCACCCTTGTTTTTCGATTTTTGGACTGCTTTCGAAATTCTTATCTTTGTACATCGACGTTTGCTTGCTTCCTTTTTTTCTAACAGGCGAATTAGGTTGAAAATTTGACTAATGAATTGACGTGTTTATATTTAGGAATGACAACAACAACAGCAGGTTTGGAGGAGCGAGCGAACTCGTAAGTTATAAATTTATTTCATTGTTTTTTGTAAGTATTTAGGAAAGACTCATCATCGATCTCCATCATGGAAGAAAAACACTTCATGTCAAGAATAGTTATCGCAGTGTTTTTTAGCAGAAAAAGGCTTCATATGATGTAGCCTCGGTAAAAATTTTGAATTTACGCCATATTTTTCTTTCTTTGTGTGTGCGTCTTGCGTCAAATATAAGCAGCCTGTGTAGTTTCACAGAGGCGTAGCATTTTTTCATTCGGCTGGAGAATAAACTGACAACCCTCCTGTGGTATTTTCAGTTACTAGAATTATTATTTCACGAATGTAAGGAGTTGGGATTTTTGACTCAAAACATTCGACATTGGTTACGGGTTACGATTAGTTTTGGACGTAAATTTCTCTAATCTTACAGGAATCCAAACTTTACCTGGAGCTACAATCATGACATACTGATGTGCCGGGAAGTTCTAGACATCGAACCGTACCAGTTTAAATTAAGAAGTCCCGAAAGAGGGAAAGCATGGGAAACCATTTCAAGTCACTTAAATACGACATCGTTTCCAAAGTTCCGAGTCACCCCACGATCTGTTCGCGATAGGTATAACCTACTGACAAAAAAACTTCATGCAAGACTAAACACGAAAGAGAAGGCCAGTGGTATTGCTGGGAATAATTCCGAGCTTGATGATCTTTTAGAAGAAATCTTAAAGAAGGAAAAAGCTTCAAAAGAGAAGCTCAACAATGATGATGATAAAAAGAAATCTCTCGAGAATGAAAAGGCTGCAGCTGAAGATATGCGGAAACGTGCCTTAGAACGGGTAGGACAGACGACTAAAAGAAAGGATAAAGAAGAGGGAACTGAGGCAGGACCATCCAAGAAAAAAAGTCGAAAGAGCACAGGCGAAGCATTGGAATATTTAAAGGAAAGAGCTTCTACAGAGATACAGCTAAGGGTAAGGGAGTTGGAGATGAGAAAGAAAGAGCAAGAAAGCATGTCACAAAGGGAGAGAGAGGAATGAGCAGCAAGATAAACTGCTCTCTACTATGCTCAAACAGCAAGACCAACAGCAGCAGATGATGATGATGCTCATGGATCAAAAACAACAACAGTCACACGCTTGTGTCCGTTGTACAGGATCCGTTGATTTTCCCCAGGCCGAGCGATTGGTCTCACTACAGCACTAAATATTCTTCATCGTCAATAAAATGAGACGTACGGATTAATAAAAGAAGTTCTTGCATTTCTTTAAAAGACGCCATTTGGAAGGAACAGTTTGCAATCAGTATCGTCGTCGTCGTCGTCGTACCTGCCGACCGCTTCTTAAGTTTCTTTTTTCCCGCCGAAACCGACGTTGTCGTTCCAGTCCTTTCCCGGTCATTAGACGTCGTCGTCGTGAACTTCGTCGTGGTTCTTAAGTTCCCTAATATTAAGTATCAGAACAGAAGAGCGCGATGAACTCCACCAGCAAACAGAGGTTTGGGTAGGTTTGGTTCTTTTTGGCTAGAATCTGACCAGAAAACGACTCGACGAGCTTCAAAAGGTGTTCTTCGGCAAAATGCTCGGTATTCAATGGGTTAATAGAGAGGTTAAGATCGGGTACCAATACCGATACCAATACCTGAAGTAGGTTACGCGCATACGTTGTCAGCCTGTGACATCTCTATCGGCAGTCAGGACTACGGAAGTCGCCTCCATATTGGAAGTCTTCATCGCCGACTTCAGGTCTTCTTGCTAAAGGTTACATGGAATGCCGTTTTGTTT
>JAEMWC010000304.1:245000-260000 GCA_016490735.1 Pachyseris speciosa | reverse complement strand
CGAGAGATTAATTGGAGAAATAAAGAAGACAAAAAATATTTATTCCAAAAAAAAAAAAAAAAAAAAAAAAAAAAAAAAAAAGAAGACGTTTATAAATGCCCCACCTGGAAATGATAGCTATGGGGGCTGGGTGAGGATTGTTTTAGCGCTTTCGTTGGCTTACAACATTTTCACCCTCATACAGTTGTACCGTCTTCTGTCATTACTCTTTTTTTTCGAAAAAACCTAAGTCAGTATGGTGCCCAATATACCTTGAAACTTTTATATAGGAACCTTGAGCACGCAAAATCCACTGCTCTCCACTTCTGATTGGTTAAGGATATCTACAACAACTGAGGTCAGGCCTACTTTTACAGTAGGCGATAAACGTTGTTAATCTGCTCCAAGAAAGATTTTCTTCCCAATAGCAATGCTTCTCATTCCATTTTTGCAGCGAGGGCTGCACTGCATGGGCCTGTTTGTTTCTTAAGGTTAAACTAGTGTAAAATTTCGCGGATCAGCTCTTTAAGTTACATTTAATGATCCTGCATACGGTCTTTCTTAATAGTTATCCTTACATCCCTCCACATCGACTCAACTGGAAAGAACAAACCAAGTCCCAGACTAAGACTTCACTCCTGTCACCTACCTCCTACTGTAAGACATCTATCGTCTTCATGGTCAGTGCTTATAGCTTAAGATCTTCGATTGCGCCTGTCCTTTCTATTCCGAGAGAGTCGGGAACTTTTCAGCACTCGGCAGCAACTACTTTTAATAAGCTCCCTGTAGCTATTAGAAACATAACTGAGTGTAACTCCTTTTGTGGTAGTGTGAAGATACGTCTTTCGTGTGGGGAACTTTAAGCAGTGACACAATTATAAATTGTACATATACTATTCTTAATTTTTTTTATTTTTATTTATTTATTTATTATTATTATTATTATTTATTATTTTTTAGGCAATTTTTTGTTATCATTTATCACTGTAAATATTAACTACTTAGCGTTTTTAACAGAGTTTTTCCTAGGTTTGTTTTAATTGTAATTAACTTTAATTACATATTAACGGATGAAGAGCCACCTAGTGGAAATGCTGTTAATAAAGTCATTATTATTATTATTATCATTATTATTATTATTATTATTATTATTATTATTATTATTATTATTATTATTCGGTTCTTTTAACCCTCTTATTAATTATTAATTCCAGTTTCTAGATTCCGTATTCCGTATTCCGGATTCCACATTTTCTTTTCCGATTCCGGATACCGGATTCCGGATTCCGGATTCCATATTTTAGGTAAACCCAGAAAAACCTGCCAAGTTTGACTTTTTCTAAATTACCATTCTAACAAGACTTAAGTTTGCAACACACTATCATATTAAGAAGACATATACCTCACATAAAACTGCCTTAGAACAAAAAACTCATCACTCTTTCGGCTCCATGTTTGTTGATTTCTTATCCTTGTGCGCGCGCTGCCTCGAACCAGCACCAACGACTGCAGAGCGCGCGCGAAAACTGTGTTCGGCCACCTTAAAAGCATGGGGTGCGATCCATTTGGGCAAAAATTTCGG
The DNA here is from genome assembly GCA_016490735.1 of Pachyseris speciosa. Taxonomy (NCBI): domain Eukaryota; kingdom Metazoa; phylum Cnidaria; class Anthozoa; order Scleractinia; family Pachyseridae; genus Pachyseris; species Pachyseris speciosa. The sequence continues at coordinate 258,439 of JAEMWC010000304.1, read as the reverse complement.
TTTGAATTTCCGAAATACTCAGGTGTCAAATGGAACGGTTTTTTCCACTTCAATAAACCGGTCTCGTCCCATTGGAAGACGCAGATTCCACCATCTTGCCTTCGACATCTGACAGCAAAGGAAACTGGGGGAGCCGAGCGTCTCACCGAAATGAAATGCCAAATGGAACAGAAAATTTCCGGTAATTCCGATATTTCGGGAAAATGGACAACCTCGAGAGGTTGACCAAAATTTTCGAGATGAACTTTCCGGAAATTACCGTTCCATTTACCTCTGAAACGAAAATTCCGGAATTTTTGACCAAATGGATCGCGCCCAACGCCCTGCCACGAAGTGCAAAAATACCCTGTCGTCCCCTCCCTAAGCGCATCAACACAAGATGGCGGCTGCCGGTGAAGGTCGATGGCCAAATGAAAAAGATCAATATGAACTTCAGGAAGTCATAGGTACGGTGATTTTGTTATTTTTTGCAAAGAACATAAACAAGTTTTTTCGAGCCGTCTTTTTTATTCCAAGGATACGGGGCAACGGCCGTTGTTCAGGCTGCTTATAGAGTACTAAAGTGTGACGTCACAAATATTAGAATTTTTGAAATTATGGGATTTGTTGAGATTTACAGAAAGAGCAAGATGAAAGATGCTAACTTGCCAAAAATCAGCGTTTAAAGGCAAATTGGCTCTGAGATATTAGCACCGTTATGCTCTGCTGACTCCATACAAATCCTTCTAAATTTGACTGGGTTCATAAAGTTAGGAACTGAGTAAAATTTAGAAGGATTTGTATGGAGTCAGCAGAGCATAACGGCGCTAATATCTCGCTCTCAAACTGTACGAAAATGCTGATTTTTGGCAAGTAGGTAGTTTTGATCGTGTTCTTTCTGAATATCCGAACAAATCCCATAATTTCACAAATTTAGTTTTTATGACGTCATCACTTTAGTACTCTATTGCATTCCACGCAAAGAGCGAGTAGCTGTGAAGAGGATCAATTTGGAGATGTGTGGAGCTAGCATAGATGAAATGATGGTAAGTTACTGAGTATTATGAAGAAGTACATGACGAGTCGGTGACGGTAAATGAAACAAGATGTCCCTAAAGTGCATACTTTTAATCGAAGTGTTAAGAAATCTACCCACTATTAATAGATTCATTGACGAAGTTAATTACTGCTACATCACGGTAACCGAAGGAACATGACTCGATCTTTATAAACAAGCTTATTTTAACCCTTTATTTTATTGTCCGCTGCCATGGTGGAAATATTCTTTGAAATTCGATCTGACAACAACAACAACAACAACAACAACAATACTCTATTTCACCCCATATATAATAATAATAATATAGCAGATGATAGGGGTGCTGGCTGCCCGAAATAACCTAAAAGTTAAAAATGCCAGGCAGTCAGTGAAAAGAAAAGATGATTAAATGTTTAGGTCAGAGACACAAGAACAAACAGACACAAATACACACAAAAATAGAGATAAACAGAGTTACGTAAACTACCAGTATATTAAAATGACTACAATTCTTATATTGCAAAACAGTATTATTTATCTTAAAATTACAAGATCGATGTACAGATGTCTAGTAATCTTTGATAAAGTGCTGTTTCATTTTCTTTTTAAATAAAGACAATGGAGATGATTTAATATCTTCGTCAATGGAATTCCATACTGAGGGACCTTGAAATCTAATATTGAATATTCCATAATTTGTTCTTGCTTTTGGGAGATAATTAGACTGTTTTGCAGCAAGCCTTGTATTATAGTTATGAATCTGTGTTATTTTAGTGAAAAAAGAAATAAAGACAGGTGGTAATAGTTAATTATGATATTTGTACATAAAGATGGCTAAATAAAAAGATACTAGGTCCAAAAATTTTATAATTTCAAGAGATTTAAACAAAGGACTAGAGTGCTCATCAAATCTGGAGAAAGTAATTATTCGCATTGCTTTTTTTTGTAGAATGAAAATTGGCTGAAGAGTGGTCTTATAGGTATTTCCCCAAATAATTATTCCGTAGGTCAAAAAAGGGTATATAAGGGCATAATATAAGCTTAATAAAATATCTAGGCCAACATAATATCGAAGTTTAGAGAGGATACCAATGCTTCTGCTAATTTTCTTAACAATACATTCAACCTGGCCCTTCCAGTTTAAGTTTGAATCAATTAGGATGCCCAGATACCTTATACAGAATTCTCGCTTAAGTTGCTTATTATTTATAGCCAGATTGAAATTATGAGATTGTAACTTCTTTTGAGGTGGATGGAAAATTACAAAATTTGACTTTTCTTTATTGAGTGATAGCTTATTAGCACAGAGCCATACGTGAATATTATTTAATTCAACATTTATGTTTGTTTCTAGAATGGAAAGAGATTTGCTTTTATAAAACAGATTTGCATCATCTGTAAAAAGATGAAAATCAAAGATATCTGAGCAACAGTGAAAATCATTTACATATAATAAAAACAACAGTGGACCAAGTACCGATCCCTGCGGGATTCCACAACTAACATTGCATTTAGTGGATGTTGCATTATTAACAGTAACAACTTGTTGTCGGTCACTGAGATAGGAGGTAAACCAGTCTTTGGCAATGTCTCAAATACTGTAATACTCTAATTTATTAATCAAAATCTGATGATTGACAGTGTCAAATGCTTTGGTAAAATCGAGGAATATACCACAGGAATAGCTTCGGTCATCAATTGCTTTCTGAATTTTATCAATTATGCAAAGAATTGCATGGTCTGTACTGTGCTTAGCTCTGAAACCATATTGATTTTTGAATAGGATTTTGTGTTTTTCTAAGAATTTAATTAGTCTGTTGTATACGAGTTTTTCTAAGAGCCTACTAAAGACAGAAATGAGGGAGATGGGACGGTAATTGCACAAGCAATACTGTGATCCTTTCTTGAACACAGGTATGATATTTGCTATTTTGAAGTCATTGGGAACAACACCAGTTGAAAGGGAAGCATTGAAAACAATCTCCAGAGGTTTTGATATATAGGTTTTGAGCATTTTTAGTATGTCAATTGGAATACTGGATGGTCCTACAGACTTACCAGTTTTTAGCTGAGATATTTCGGTTTCAATTTCACAACATGTGGCAGGAAAAATATAAAAAACTATTGCATATTGGATTATTTAAATATACCATTGGGCTGTTGGGTGCACTTGGTATTTCATTTTCTAATTTTTTACCAATATTGGCAAAATAATTATTAAATGCATTGGCAACAAGTTTAGGTTCAGTTGTTTCAGAGTTGTTATCTATACATTTTACTATTTGCTTAATGCCCTTCCAAATCCTTTTGCCATCCTTAATGTTTTGAAAAAAATATTTATTATAATATTGTTTTTTGCTTATTTTTAGATGGTGGTTTAATTTGTTCCTGTATAGCTTAAATTTTGTATGGTAATAGGTAGATTTTGTCTTAAGGTATTTCTTGTAATAATTATTTTTAATCTGAATAGACTTTTGTAGAGCATTAGATATCCATGGTTTTGATTTAAGCTTCATTTCCCTCCTAGATAGTTGTTTGACAGGTATATGTTTGTCTATTATGCTAGAAATTTTTGAGTAAAATGATTTGAACGTATTGCATGCACTAGCATTGGATACAAAAACAGTTTCCCAGTCAATTAATTGAATCTCACTGATTAAGGCCTGCTGATCAAACTCTGAGTAATCTCTTTTAAATATTTTGACATTATAAGGAAGTGTTGAAAATTTATTAAAAATTATAAAATTAGGAAGGTGATCAGTGAGATCATGCACTATATTACCACTGATTGTAAACTGCTCAATTGAATTGAAAAAAAAATTATCAATCAAAGTTGCTGAATGATCTGTGATTCTTGTTGGCTGCAATATATAGGGCTGGAAAAAGTGTGAACCCAGAGTATTAAGGAACTATCAGTTGCTGAATGTGATTCTAGTTTTAAAAGATCTATGTTAAAGTCTCCCATGATTGTACAGGTTTTGTTTTCTTGATTAGTTCTATCAACTGTGGAGCTCAAATATTCAATAAACCTTTCTAAGTCTCCATTTGGATGCCTATAAATGATTCCACACAATAAATTTGAATGACAAGTATTATGCACTTCAATCCATAAAGCTTCAAAATCATCAGTAGTGGTTGTAAATTCAGGTCTTATGCTAAAATTCAGGTTATTATTTATGTAGGAAGCAACTCCCCCAGCATTGGAAAGGCTTGGTTGTGACAGAAACTGATATCCATATAAGTCAGTGTTTGATATAGGAGATTCACCAATTTTCTGTTTGATTTCAGTAAGACCAATTGAAGGGCTGAGGGCATAAACTGCCTATGTGTAGTTTTAGGTGTTTTTTTTGCATACGTTATTTCTCGAAAACGAAAAAAAAAATCGGTGAAAAAAAATACGGGACAATGTTTTTGAATCAAAATGCAGTTCACATGCAAAAATTTGGACAAATCCAAGCGAACTAAAAAAACGGCCAAAAATTACACATAGGCAGTTTATGCCCTCAGCCCTTCATATGTCTGCCTTATTAACATGCATGAAGCAATGCCCAAGGGTATTCTTTATTTCTTTATTTGAAAACTTAGCGCCAAATACTCGTAACTGAAGGGTAAAACTGAAACTGGACATGAAATGACTGACAGGTAGAAAGGATTGTTCCATAGTGTGACGTAGACTAAAAGTTTTGGCGGTTAAAACATTGGTACTTACGCAACGTGTCTGCCGAAGCTCCCGACTCGATGCGCGCTAGCTTGTTTGGTTTAATCGAATTATGTCAATTTGCCTGTTCGCTCGGTGATCGAAGGACATCATGAAGTCTTGAGATCCACAAGTCTAACACGGCTGAAAGAAGCCAGTCGTGTTTTCTCTGCTTGCCAAACCATGAAGAGAGAGATGAATTTGACTCTCCGGTTTGGGAGTAGAGATTAAGAGCCGGGCAGAAAAAAAACTCTGAAAACATCCCTCGTCTCAAAAGCGGCTCGGTTTTGCTAGTCTTGGTCGATTTCTGAAAGGTTACCGTGCTAGAATTTCCGAAAAGGAGAGGTGTTTTTGGAGTTAGGGGCAAAAAAACTGGCTGATGTTTGCAGAGTGTCTTTCGCACGCGGAGGGCATAACATTCCCACAATTCATTGCGGCCGAAGTGGGCGCTGTCTCGCGGGCCATCGAAGCCGTGAAACAGTTCGTCAAAATTCGGAAACATTACGGAGAATTCATCCGAGAGAGGGAAGTCAGCATGACGAGAAGTCCGTCCGTTTTCGATGACTATCTTGAAAACAATCCAGGGAAAAGTTGCATGGGCGCGCGTGGAAAATATTACTCGTGGTCGGTCGTCGAGTTGTTATGTAAACACAGGGAGACATGCTGCCGAATTTCAACATATAAATCAGTTTTGCGTCGATCAACTCGGTTATTTTGATTTTATGGAGGCTTGTAAACATCAGCTAAACGTATTTTCAAGCGAGATAAACACCAGCAAAAACGTATTGGCACGCGAGACATTTTAACAAGTCGTTGTGTTACGCATCAGACGATACGGATTAAATTTCACATCTTATGCAAATATTTACGTCTTGAAGCCAACAAAAATAGTTAAGTATTTTGTTCCAGTTTTTTCACTGTCGTCATTTATGTTGATTTGTGATACGAATTTCATTCCACTGGTTCCATTTGACGACGAAAATGAACCCTTCAAAATCGTTTCAGTAATGACCAAAGCACGCGAAGCGCCAGTCAAATCTCTGTTTCGAAGCGGAAACCGACGGGAAACAGCTTACTCTTTTAACTCTTAATTTTGCCCTTGAACATCGTTACCTCAAATTTTCCGTGTTGCTCACGAACAGAAGTTGTTGGTAGTGGCCAAAAGCTATCTTCAAATAAAAACAGCCTTCTTTAATATTTTATTCTATTTCTCAGCCGACAGCAAGCTTTTTGAGTACTGAGTTAGAGTCAAATCCGATCCTGCTGTATGCCGTTTTCAACCAAAACACCCTCTTCAACACTTTACTCACATCGGCCAAAGCCTTCCCGAAAGAATTAAAAATCAACCAAGAAACCTGTACGCTCTTTTCATTTCGGAGGAACCAAGAAACCAAGAAACCTGTGCGAGACTCAAAATACGCCGCTTACTTTAACGTTAACGTTCGCAATGCCCTAGGCCGAACCCTATCCCTAGCTCTAACCCTAACTCTAACCCTAGCCCTAATTTTAACCCTAACTCTAAACTTAACAATAACCCTAAATCTTTTGAGTGCTGTTTTCAAGTCGGACAAAATCTACGCGCGGTGGCTTAAGGTTAACCAAGGTTGCTGTGTGCTGTTTTTAAGTCAACCCAGAATGTTGCGCACTGTTTTCCGGCTAAGGAAGCTTCTTGAGCACTATCAGTAAGCAAAACACTGGTAATAAGTGCTGCATTTAAAAAAGTCGACCATTTCCAAGTCGGATGGGCATCTTGTGGGCTGTTTGTGAGTCAAAAAGGCACATTGCGCATAAAGAATACCCTTGGGCATTGCTTCATGCATGTTAATAAGGCAGACATATGAAGGGCTGAGGGCATAAACTGCCTATGTGTAGTTTTAGGTGTTTTTTTTGCATACGTTATTTCTCGAAAACGAAAAAAAAAATCGGTGAAAAAAAATACGGGACAATGTTTTTGAATCAAAATGCAGTTCACATGCAAAAATTTGGACAAATCCAAGCGAACTAAAAAAACGGCCAAAAATTACACATAGGCAGTTTATGCCCTCAGCCCTTCATATGTCTGCCTTATTAACATGCATGAAGCAATGCCCAAGGGTATTCTTTATTTCTTTATTTGAAAACTTAGCGCCAAATACTCGTAACTGAAGGGTAAAACTGAAACTGGACATGAAATGACTGACAGGTAGAAAGAATTGTTCCATAGTGTGACGTAGACTAAAAGTTTTGGCGGTTAAAACATTGGTACTTACGCAACGTGTCTGCCGAAGCTCCCGACTCGATGCGCGCTAGCTTGTTTGGTTTAATCGAATTATGTCAATTTGCCTGTTCGCTCGGTGATCGAAGGACATCATGAAGTCTTGAGATCCACAAGTCTAACACGGCTGAAAGAAGCCAGTCGTGTTTTCTCTGCTTGCCAAACCATGAAGAGAGAGATGAATTTGACTCTCCGGTTTGGGAGTAGAGATTAAGAGCCGGGCAGAAAAAAAACTCTGAAAACATCCCTCGTCTCAAAAGCGGCTCGGTTTTGCTAGTCTTGGTCGATTTCTGAAAGGTTACCGTGCTAGAATTTCCGAAAAGGAGAGGTGTTTTTGGAGTTAGGGGCAAAAAAACTGGCTGATGTTTGCAGAGTGTCTTTCGCACGCGGAGGGCATAACATTCCCACAATTCATTGCGGCCGAAGTGGGCGCTGTCTCGCGGGCCATCGAAGCCGTGAAACAGTTCGTCAAAATTCGGAAACATTACGGAGAATTCATCCGAGAGAGGGAAGTCAGCATGACGAGAAGTCCGTCCGTTTTCGATGACTATCTTGAAAACAATCCAGGGAAAAGTTGCATGGGCGCGCGTGGAAAATATTACTCGTGGTCGGTCGTCGAGTTGTTATGTAAACACAGGGAGACATGCTGCCGAATTTCAACATATAAATCAGTTTTGCGTCGATCAACTCGGTTATTTTGATTTTATGGAGGCTTGTAAACATCAGCTAAACGTATTTTCAAGCGAGATAAACACCAGCAAAAACGTATTGGCACGCGAGACATTTTAACAAGTCGTTGTGTTACGCATCAGACGATACGGATTAAATTTCACATCTTATGCAAATATTTACGTCTTGAAGCCAACAAAAATAGTTAAGTATTTTGTTCCAGTTTTTTCACTGTCGTCATTTATGTTGATTTGTGATACGAATTTCATTCCACTGGTTCCATTTGACGACGAAAATGAACCCTTCAAAATCGTTTCAGTAATGACCAAAGCACGCGAAGCGCCAGTCAAATCTCTGTTTCGAAGCGGAAACCGACGGGAAACAGCTTACTCTTTTAACTCTTAATTTTGCCCTTGAACATCGTTACCTCAAATTTTCCGTGTTGCTCACGAACAGAAGTTGTTGGTAGTGGCCAAAAGCTATCTTCAAATAAAAACAGCCTTCTTTAATATTTTATTCTATTTCTCAGCCGACAGCAAGCTTTTTGAGTACTGAGTTAGAGTCAAATCCGATCCTGCTGTATGCCGTTTTCAACCAAAACACCCTCTTCAACACTTTACTCACATCGGCCAAAGCCTTCCCGAAAGAATTAAAAATCAACCAAGAAACCTGTACGCTCTTTTCATTTCGGAGGAACCAAGAAACCAAGAAACCTGTGCGAGACTCAAAATACGCCGCTTACTTTAACGTTAACGTTCGCAATGCCCTAGGCCGAACCCTATCCCTAGCTCTAACCCTAACTCTAACCCTAGCCCTAATTTTAACCCTAACTCTAAACTTAACAATAACCCTAAATCTTTTGAGTGCTGTTTTCAAGTCGGACAAAATCTACGCGCGGTGGCTTAAGGTTAACCAAGGTTGCTGTGTGCTGTTTTTAAGTCAACCCAGAATGTTGCGCACTGTTTTCCGGCTAAGGAAGCTTCTTGAGCACTATCAGTAAGCAAAACACTGGTAATAAGTGCTGCATTTAAAAAAGTCGACCATTTCCAAGTCGGATGGGCATCTTGTGGGCTGTTTGTGAGTCAAAAAGGCACATTGCGCATAAAGAATACCCTTGGGCATTGCTTCATGCATGTTAATAAGGCAGACATATGAAGGGCTGAGGGCATAAACTGCCTATGTGTAGTTTTAGGTGTTTTTTTTGCATACGTTATTTCTCGAAAACGAAAAAAAAAATCGGTGAAAAAAAATACGGGACAATGTTTTTGAATCAAAATGCAGTTCACATGCAAAAATTTGGACAAATCCAAGCGAACTAAAAAAACGGCCAAAAATTACACATAGGCAGTTTATGCCCTCAGCCCTTCATATGTCTGCCTTATTAACATGCATGAAGCAATGCCCAAGGGTATTCTTTATTTCTTTATTTGAAAACTTAGCGCCAAATACTCGTAACTGAAGGGTAAAACTGAAACTGGACATGAAATGACTGACAGGTAGAAAGAATTGTTCCATAGTGTGACGTAGACTAAAAGTTTTGGCGGTTAAAACATTGGTACTTACGCAACGTGTCTGCCGAAGCTCCCGACTCGATGCGCGCTAGCTTGTTTGGTTTAATCGAATTATGTCAATTTGCCTGTTCGCTCGGTGATCGAAGGACATCATGAAGTCTTGAGATCCACAAGTCTAACACGGCTGAAAGAAGCCAGTCGTGTTTTCTCTGCTTGCCAAACCATGAAGAGAGAGATGAATTTGACTCTCCGGTTTGGGAGTAGAGATTAAGAGCCGGGCAGAAAAAAAACTCTGAAAACATCCCTCGTCTCAAAAGCGGCTCGGTTTTGCTAGTCTTGGTCGATTTCTGAAAGGTTACCGTGCTAGAATTTCCGAAAAGGAGAGGTGTTTTTGGAGTTAGGGGCAAAAAAACTGGCTGATGTTTGCAGAGTGTCTTTCGCACGCGGAGGGCATAACATTCCCACAATTCATTGCGGCCGAAGTGGGCGCTGTCTCGCGGGCCATCGAAGCCGTGAAACAGTTCGTCAAAATTCGGAAACATTACGGAGAATTCATCCGAGAGAGGGAAGTCAGCATGACGAGAAGTCCGTCCGTTTTCGATGACTATCTTGAAAACAATCCAGGGAAAAGTTGCATGGGCGCGCGTGGAAAATATTACTCGTGGTCGGTCGTCGAGTTGTTATGTAAACACAGGGAGACATGCTGCCGAATTTCAACATATAAATCAGTTTTGCGTCGATCAACTCGGTTATTTTGATTTTATGGAGGCTTGTAAACATCAGCTAAACGTATTTTCAAGCGAGATAAACACCAGCAAAAACGTATTGGCACGCGAGACATTTTAACAAGTCGTTGTGTTACGCATCAGACGATACGGATTAAATTTCACATCTTATGCAAATATTTACGTCTTGAAGCCAACAAAAATAGTTAAGTATTTTGTTCCAGTTTTTTCACTGTCGTCATTTATGTTGATTTGTGATACGAATTTCATTCCACTGGTTCCATTTGACGACGAAAATGAACCCTTCAAAATCGTTTCAGTAATGACCAAAGCACGCGAAGCGCCAGTCAAATCTCTGTTTCGAAGCGGAAACCGACGGGAAACAGCTTACTCTTTTAACTCTTAATTTTGCCCTTGAACATCGTTACCTCAAATTTTCCGTGTTGCTCACGAACAGAAGTTGTTGGTAGTGGCCAAAAGCTATCTTCAAATAAAAACAGCCTTCTTTAATATTTTATTCTATTTCTCAGCCGACAGCAAGCTTTTTGAGTACTGAGTTAGAGTCAAATCCGATCCTGCTGTATGCCGTTTTCAACCAAAACACCCTCTTCAACACTTTACTCACATCGGCCAAAGCCTTCCCGAAAGAATTAAAAATCAACCAAGAAACCTGTACGCTCTTTTCATTTCGGAGGAACCAAGAAACCAAGAAACCTGTGCGAGACTCAAAATACGCCGCTTACTTTAACGTTAACGTTCGCAATGCCCTAGGCCGAACCCTATCCCTAGCTCTAACCCTAACTCTAACCCTAGCCCTAATTTTAACCCTAACTCTAAACTTAACAATAACCCTAAATCTTTTGAGTGCTGTTTTCAAGTCGGACAAAATCTACGCGCGGTGGCTTAAGGTTAACCAAGGTTGCTGTGTGCTGTTTTTAAGTCAACCCAGAATGTTGCGCACTGTTTTCCGGCTAAGGAAGCTTCTTGAGCACTATCAGTAAGCAAAACACTGGTAATAAGTGCTGCATTTAAAAAAGTCGACCATTTCCAAGTCGGATGGGCATCTTGTGGGCTGTTTGTGAGTCAAAAAGGCACATTGCGCATAAAGAATACCCTTGGGCATTGCTTCATGCATGTTAATAAGGCAGACATATGAAGGGCTGAGGGCATAAACTGCCTATGTGTAGTTTTAGGTGTTTTTTTTGCATACGTTATTTCTCGAAAACGAAAAAAAAAATCGGTGAAAAAAAATACGGGACAATGTTTTTGAATCAAAATGCAGTTCACATGCAAAAATTTGGACAAATCCAAGCGAACTAAAAAAACGGCCAAAAATTACACATAGGCAGTTTATGCCCTCAGCCCTTCATATGTCTGCCTTATTAACATGCATGAAGCAATGCCCAAGGGTATTCTTTATTTCTTTATTTGAAAACTTAGCGCCAAATACTCGTAACTGAAGGGTAAAACTGAAACTGGACATGAAATGACTGACAGGTAGAAAGGATTGTTCCATAGTGTGACGTAGACTAAAAGTTTTGGCGGTTAAAACATTGGTACTTACGCAACGTGTCTGCCGAAGCTCCCGACTCGATGCGCGCTAGCTTGTTTGGTTTAATCGAATTATGTCAATTTGCCTGTTCGCTCGGTGATCGAAGGACATCATGAAGTCTTGAGATCCACAAGTCTAACACGGCTGAAAGAAGCCAGTCGTGTTTTCTCTGCTTGCCAAACCATGAAGAGAGAGATGAATTTGACTCTCCGGTTTGGGAGTAGAGATTAAGAGCCGGGCAGAAAAAAAACTCTAAAAACATCCCTCGTCTCAAAAGCGGCTCGGTTTTGCTAGTCTTGGTCGATTTCTGAAAGGTTACCGTGCTAGAATTTCCGAAAAGGAGAGGTGTTTTTGGAGTTAGGGGCAAAAAAACTGGCTGATGTTTGCAGAGTGTCTTTCGCACGCGGAGGGCATAACATTCCCACAATTCATTGCGGCCGAAGTGGGCGCTGTCTCGCGGGCCATCGAAGCCGTGAAACAGTTCGTCAAAATTCGGAAACATTACGGAGAATTCATCCGAGAGAGGGAAGTCAGCATGACGAGAAGTCCGTCCGTTTTCGATGACTATCTTGAAAACAATCCAGGGAAAAGTTGCATGGGCGCGCGTGGAAAATATTACTCGTGGTCGGTCGTCGAGTTGTTATGTAAACACAGGGAGACATGCTGCCGAATTTCAACATATAAATCAGTTTTGCGTCGATCAACTCGGTTATTTTGATTTTATGGAGGCTTGTAAACATCAGCTAAACGTATTTTCAAGCGAGATAAACACCAGCAAAAACGTATTGGCACGCGAGACATTTTAACAAGTCGTTGTGTTACGCATCAGACGATACGGATTAAATTTCACATCTTATGCAAATATTTACGTCTTGAAGCCAACAAAAATAGTTAAGTATTTTGTTCCAGTTTTTTCACTGTCGTCATTTATGTTGATTTGTGATACGAATTTCATTCCACTGGTTCCATTTGACGACGAAAATGAACCCTTCAAAATCGTTTCAGTAATGACCAAAGCACGCGAAGCGCCAGTCAAATCTCTGTTTCGAAGCGGAAACCGACGGGAAACAGCTTACTCTTTTAACTCTTAATTTTGCCCTTGAACATCGTTACCTCAAATTTTCCGTGTTGCTCACGAACAGAAGTTGTTGGTAGTGGCCAAAAGCTATCTTCAAATAAAAACAGCCTTCTTTAATATTTTATTCTATTTCTCAGCCGACAGCAAGCTTTTTGAGTACTGAGTTAGAGTCAAATCCGATCCTGCTGTATGCCGTTTTCAACCAAAACACCCTCTTCAACACTTTACTCACATCGGCCAAAGCCTTCCCGAAAGAATTAAAAATCAACCAAGAAACCTGTACGCTCTTTTCATTTCGGAGGAACCAAGAAACCAAGAAACCTGTGCGAGACTCAAAATACGCCGCTTACTTTAACGTTAACGTTCGCAATGCCCTAGGCCGAACCCTATCCCTAGCTCTAACCCTAACTCTAACCCTAGCCCTAATTTTAACCCTAACTCTAAACTTAACAATAACCCTAAATCTTTTGAGTGCTGTTTTCAAGTCGGACAAAATCTACGCGCGGTGGCTTAAGGTTAACCAAGGTTGCTGTGTGCTGTTTTTAAGTCAACCCAGAATGTTGCGCACTGTTTTCCGGCTAAGGAAGCTTCTTGAGCACTATCAGTAAGCAAAACACTGGTAATAAGTGCTGCATTTAAAAAAGTCGACCATTTCCAAGTCGGATGGGCATCTTGTGGGCTGTTTGTGAGTCAAAAAGGCACATTGCGCATAAAGAATACCCTTGGGCATTGCTTCATGCATGTTAATAAGGCAGACATATGAAGGGCTGAGGGCATAAACTGCCTATGTGTAGTTTTAGGTGTTTTTTTTGCATACGTTATTTCTCGAAAACGAAAAAAAAAATCGGTGAAAAAAAATACGGGACAATGTTTTTGAATCAAAATGCAGTTCACATGCAAAAATTTGGACAAATCCAAGCGAACTAAAAAAACGG
>JAEMWC010000304.1:235000-240000 GCA_016490735.1 Pachyseris speciosa | reverse complement strand
TCATGTCAAAAACGCCATTCCCTATTCTCAATTTCTTAGACTTCGACGTCTATGTAGTGATGACTCTGATTTTTCCAACAAATCAGAGGAAATGTGCCATTTTTTCGAGAAACGTGGCTATCCTGATTCTGTGGTTCAATCGGGCCATCACCGCGCTCAGCAGATTGATCAACAGTCAGCACTACAGACGTCACAAAAGGAAAAGAATGACAGAATTCCATTCACCCTCACATTTCACCCGCATAATAACCCAGTTAAAGCCATCATTCTTAATAACTTTAAGATACTGCAAAATGATCCAGAAACTGCTAGAATCTTTTCGGAACCACCGCTGATTTCATTCAAACGCGACAAAAATGTAGGTAACTTTCTAGTTAAAAGCGCTTTCAAAACAACTGAACAACCTGGCACTTTTAAATGCGCGCGCTCGCGATGAAAACTTGTCCTTTCATTCAAAACACTGACAAAATATCGGGCCCTAAGCGATCTGTTAAGATCACTGATCGTTTCACGTGTACCTCCGCAAATGTTATCTATTGCATAACCTGCACATTATGCAAAAAGTTATACATCGGTGAAACAGGAAGACGACTAGGTGACCGATTCCGAGAACATCTTCGTGATGTTGAGAAAGATGACAAAGACGCATCCAAACCTGTCGCTCGGCATTTTAATCTCCCTAACCATTGTAAACAACTCATGTCGATCTCCGGCCTTTCCCTACATCAAGGTACCACGGAAAGCCGTAAAAATCTCGAGCAAAAACTGATCTTTCAAATTGGCACTCTTAATCCCCACGGTATCAACGAGCGCTTTTCATTCAATTAATTTATTCCTGTTTTTCCGTTGTCATGTTACCACCAATAGCGTAGCTCCATTTTCTGTATATTTTGGTTGCTATGTTTTGCTTGAAACCATCTATTTTATTGCTATGTTGCCAAATATATAAAATAGTCCATGGTATTTAAAGCATATCTCTCAACTATGCGAAAGCTATGTCAGAATAACATAGTTTCTAAATAACTATTTTAATACTATTTAGCTTACTGACATGGTCCTAAAGTGCCTATTTTTTCACTATTCAGAAAAAAAATTTTGTCCCAACAGTCGACATACATTTTAAATAGATACTATTTATTCACTATGTACCAGTCTCAAATAGCTTTAAAATATTGCATTGATGAGATATTTGGAGGCAAACATTACATCGCTTGTAAATAGATGCTATTTAAAACATATTTGTCAGGTGTTATTCATCACTGTGAGCCAACAAAATAGCATTAAAATAGGTCTTAATTTTCTGTTGTTTAAATGCTACAGGAAATGTGCTATTTAAAAGCTATTTGGTTCCCTTAGTGCCTTTGGTGAGAAATGAAATAGAATTTGAATAGCCTATGTAATCTCTATGTCATGGATTTCATATCGTGGCAGGATTAAAGTTCAAACAACTGAGCATAGTGTAGGGCAGGTAAATTATTAAAAAATGTGGAGATTGGTATCATGGAAAGTATTCTCAAATTATTTATTTTCAGCACCTTTCACCTTAAATTCTAACTAAAGTGGGCTTGCATTATTGTTTCCCAAGTCAATGGCCATGCCAATCGTCTCTGATGAAAGGTCTTGCTGCACGTCTCTTAGTCGAATATCATCATCAACAGTAGGTTTAATGAATTCCCTACTTCGTCGATGTGATGTAAGCTATTGTAATCCCAGCAGTCCTTGCGGGCGTATTATTGCACCATGTGCGTGTCGTGTGTGTAATCTTTGTGTGCGGCTCGATTAAACGTGTTGTGTTTACAACTCCGTCTATTTGCTGGCTCGATAACACCACATGGTGTCAGACGTAGGGATTTTCGACGATGACATCTTTCCGAGTGCAATTGCCGGAAAAGTTTGGCTTTAGTCGACAAGACGAGTGGCCGAAATGGAGCAGAAGGTTCGAGCGATTTCGCCAGGCGTCAGGACTCTCGAAGGAAGACGAGGAAAGTCAAATAAATATGCTGATTTACGCTATGGGGGATCAAGCAGACGACGTCCTCAACTCCTTTAACCTCACAACGACGCAGCTAAAGTCTTATCACACCGTCAAAACACGACTTGACGAGCATTTTGTGGTCCGCCGAAATATTATTTTCGATCGAGCGAAGTTCAATCGGCGCCGCCAAGAAGAAGGCGAGACTGCGGATACCTTCATCACTGCGTTGCATGCGATGACCGAACACTGCGCTTACGGAACACTGAAGGACGAAATGATGCGAGACAGAATTGTGGTCGGTCTCCGAGACGCAAAACTCTCTGAAAAGCTTCAACTCGATCCTGAACTGACCTTAACTAAAGCAATCACTCAAGCGCGACAAAGCGAAGCTGTCAAAAAACAACAGGCCTTGTTGAGAAGCGATTTTAAAGAGCCAGCAGAATCTAAGAGAGATGTCGACGCAGTGAAAGCGAAAAGAACTCCGAAACTCAAGAACGAAAGCCAAGCGTCAGAAACTACGAAGAAGCCGTTCAAGAAACCAGTAAAAACCGAAGCGAATTGATGTGGACACTGCGGGAAATCACCGAGTCACGCGCGGTCAAATTGCCCAGCTAAAGACGCGACTTGCCACAAATGCTCAGTGAAAGGTCACTGGGGAACCTTTTGCAGATCTCTCAAAACGGTGGGCGAAGTCGAAGAAGAAGATTATGCATTCCTGGGTGAAATTGGAACTGAGTCAAACGGAGCTTTTTGGTCCGTGGATCTCCAGCTAAACAACTCAACTGTTCGTTTTAAAATTGATACCGGAGCGGCCGTGACCATAATTCCTGACAAAACCTACCAAACGATCCAACCCACTCCGCCTCTCTTCAATTCAAACAAAACCTTAATTGGCCCAGCCGAAACTACACTCCCCGTTCGTGGTTATTTCAAAGGGAAAATCCAGAAAGCTGACAAAACGCTGGAGCAGGACATATTTGTTGTTTCTGGTGCTCGACAACCTCTCCTCGGTCGACCAGCTATAGAAGGATTGAAGATAGTCGAATTGGTGGTCAATGAAGTAGCAACCAACGATTTCAAAGCTAAATTCCCAAACCTTTTCAAAGGCTTAGGAAAGCTTGATGGACCGGATTATGTGATAAAACTCAAACCGGATGCCAAGCCACATGCACTCTCAACACCGCGAAGAGTCCCAGTACCACTCCTCTCAAAGGTCAAAGAAGAACTCTCCCGCATGGAGGAGATGCAAATCATCTCAAGGGTTTACGAACCGACCGAGTGGTGCGCGGGGATGGTGGTGGTTCCCAAGGCAAATGGGAAAGTACGTATTTGTGTGGACCTCACCAAGCTGAACGAAAACATCCTGAGGGAGTTTCATCCCTTACCGAGCGTCGACCACACACTGGCTCAACTGGCAGGAGCAACTGTCTTCACCAAACTCGATGCAAACTCCGGGCTCTGGCAGATTGGCCTATCGCCAGAGTCGGCAAAACTTACCACCTTTATCACTCCATTTGGCAGGTTCTGCTTCAACCGTCTCCCATTTGGGATCAGTTCAGCACCCGAACACTTCCAAAAGCGAATTTCGCAGGTCCTGGAAGGAACTGAAGGCTCTCTTTGTCAGATGGACGACATCTTGGTCTATGGTAAATCAGTTAAAGAGCATGATGAGCATCTAGAAGCAACCCTTCTTAAGCTGCAAAAGGCAAACCTTACCTTGAATGAAGAGAAGTGCGAATATTCCAAGTCGTCAGTCGAATTCCTGGGCACTGTGATTGACTTCAAAGGAGTCCGAGTTGACCCCAAGAAAGTAGAGGCTATTCTGCAGATGGAGAGCCCTAAAGACCAGTCTGAACTAAGAAGATTCCTCGGCATGGTCAACCAACTAAGCAAATTTCAGCCCCATATAGCAGAGCTGTCCAAGCCGCTGCGGGACCTACTGAGTTCCAAGAATCAGTGGTCATGGAGTGAAGTACAAGGGAATGCTTTCACTGACCTGAAAAAGAGCCTAGCTTCCACCCCCACACTCGCACACTACGATGCAAGACGCCAGACAACACTTTCCACTGATGCATCATCCTACGGGCTTGGAGCGGTCTTACTTCAAAGACAGGATGATGAGCAATGGCGCCCTGTTGCGTATGCTTCAAGAGCCATGAGCCCTACTGAACAGCGGTATGCTCAGATAGAAAAGGAGGCCCTGGGCATAACATGGGCAAGTGAACGCTTTGCTGACTACCTAATTGGCCTGAAGTTCCACATCGAAACTGATCATAAGCCTTTAGTCCCCCTGCTGAGTACTAAGAATCTGGAGGATCTCCCAGCCAGAGTACAGAGGTTCCGAATGCGGATGATGCGGTTCAGCTACACCATTTCGCATGTACCTGGAAAATCCTTGTGCACAGCATACGCACTGTCGCGAGCACCCCTAACGAGACCTCTAAACCACCAGGAGGAGAAGTTGGAGGCTGATGTCAAAGCTTTTGTTGACTCAATTGTAAAGTACCTACCTGCTACAGAGAGTCGACTGGAGGAGCTTAGGTCCCAACAACAGCAAGACGAAGTCACGAGGCAGTTGATGACTTACTGTACTGAAGGATGGCCAGACAGATTTCACCTCCCTGGTCCTCTTAAGCCCTACTGGCCTGAGAAAGATGACCTGAACATACAGCAGGGCCTGCTGATGAAAGGCAATCGAATTGTTATTCCAGTATCCATGAGACTAGATGTGCTGGACAAAATACATGAAGCCCACCAAGGCATTGCCAAATGTAGAGAACAAGCTAAAGCCTCGGTATGGTGGCCAGGACTCAGCAAGCAGTTGGAAGACATGGTAAACAAGTGCGCAACGTGCATCAAACAACGTGCCAATGCAGCAGAGCCAGCAATGCCGTCAGAACTTCCAGATCGACCATGGCAGAAAGTTGCAACAGACTTGTTTGAGCTTAAAGGCCAGCCTTACCTTCTGGTTATTGACTACTTCTCGCGCTATGTCGAAGTAGCTAAGCTGACGCGCACAACCTCT
>JAEMWC010000304.1:202500-230000 GCA_016490735.1 Pachyseris speciosa | reverse complement strand
AATTCCTCGATTCGCTCCGACGAAGGGCTAACGCTCGAAGCGTCAGCTAATCGAATCTCTGTACGGTGGTCAATTTACATTATCAACTCCGTTGATAAACCAAATTTTCGTGTACCCAGTTGTTAGTGCGGTTTGTCACGTTTGAATTGAATGAAAAGTATGTCCGTTTATCGGCTTGTAACGCGGCCTAACTTCAAAGAAGGTGTGATGTTTCAAGATCCAATGGAAACCTTTGCCTTTCTAAATCAAAATCGCGATTTTCGATGTGTGATATTTCACAGCGTCCTCTTGCGATTGAACTACTTGGTGAGCCTTCGTAACATTTCTTTTTACGGAAATTTCACTAGACTTTGCTGTTGAGTGTGCTGTTGAGTTTCTTCCATGAGTCACTTTGACGTTCAAGTTCATCTGAAGTTCTGTATCAATCAAGGTACGTTTAAAGCTTTATAAACTTCTTATTAAGCTTAGTTGTAGAGCGATTTGCAAGTTTCCACTGGAATGGCTGTTTAAACACGTGAGAACTTTTAGAAGATCAGTTAGCCTGGCATTTATCGTGTGGCATGGATTGCTCGCTACTCCTCGCTGATTTCTAAGATTAATTAAGATTTTTATAAACTTATAGGTCTACGTTGGAACTTGTTTCGATAACCACGTACAGGTATCCAAAACATTTCACATCATTCTCAAACAGTAAAACAATTCAGCAGATCAAGGTTGGCCACTGCACTATATGACAAGTTATTGGCATGGAGTGACACATTGAAAGCTATTTTCTTAATGTTTTCACCATATGCATATCAGAGAAGTTGAGTGTGTTGGAGAGCTATTGTTTTCTGGCTGCCTTAAATATGGCATACCCCTTATTCTTGCCTGGTTTTGAGACAGATAATAGGGAATGATTTCCACACAGCCCCATACATTAACTATACATGCATTAAGCATTAAGCAGGCCTTGAGGTTGAACCCTCATTCACCAAGAGGCTACTAAAAACAGGGTATCAGTACATGTCCCTACACTATTCTCTTTTAAGACCCATAAACATGTTCATTGAACTTTTGAGTCGTGATGGTGGCCCATTTCACCTTGCAGCGTTTTTTTTTTTTTTTTTTTTGACAAAGTTGACACCCCCATCTTCTTGAAAAGAAAACTAATAATTTTTATTATAAACGTTTGCGACCTATCTGATAATTTTTGGTACTTCCATGCAAGGTTCTAATAAATATTGACTGAATTTTTTTTTCAGGGACAAAGATGGTGAAGGAAAAGGATAACCCTTTGTTTTGTTTTTTTTAACCAGGTTTTAGGCTTCCATTGTAATTTATTTTGTAGAACTTTTTTCTCCATAGTTTTTTCTGAACAGGATTTATAAAATATTTCTTTGGAATGAATTGCATAAAATAAAGTATTTTGAATTTCGTTGATATGGTTCTTGGTCTACTGTTGTTTGTTGTTGACTGTGGTTCAATACTCAGCTGGACTTTTTTTGGCTTGAATCTCCAGTTATCTCTTCCTATGTCAATGCTATGTAAATGATATTTAAAATCTATGTAAATTCTACCAATGCCCATGTTTTAAAGGCTATTTATAATGCATGTTATATCTATTTTAAAGCTATTTAATTCCTATTTTAGCTGGAGGAAGTGTCAAGTTTCTTACTTCTCTCTATGTCAATGCTATGTTAATTATATTTTGAACCTATTCAAACTCCATTGATGCCCATGTTATATGTTAAATCTATTTTACAGCTATTTAAATACTATTTTAGTTCTATTTCATTTCACAATCCATGACTACTTAAAACATATTTTAATGCTATTTGAAGTCTATTCCCTTTGCTTGTAAAAACTACTTGGTTAGTAATGCTAAAAAAATAGTTTTTAAATAGGCTATTTAATGGTTCCATTTGAATAGTAAAAAAATAGGATTTAAATTCATTTTAAAAAGCAAAATCATAGCACTAACATAGTCCTTAAATATATGACCTTGTATGATTTCTAAAATAGTTATAAAATATGTCCTAAATACCATTAAAATAGATTTCTGACATAGTATTTACATAGTCAATAAATAGTGTTGGATTCTACAACACAAGTGCCAATAGAACATTTTAAACAATTCATCAAATTGTCAAACGTTCAGTATATAAAGCAAAATCATAGCACTAACATAGTCCTTAAATATATGACCTCGTATGATTTCTAAAATAGTTATAAAATATGTCCTAAATACCATTAAAATAGATTTCTGACATAGTATTTACATAGTCAATAAATAGTGTTGGATTCTACAACACAAGTGCCAATAGAACATTTTAAACAATTCATCAAATTGTCAAACGTTCAGTATATAAATACTTATCTAAATTGCATCTTTTGAAGATCCTCTTTTTAGTAATGAGGTGAACAGGAGAGTCTTTTCTCATGAAGATTTTTCCATTTAGAGTCCAAATGAACTTGAACTCCATATCCTTCTTTACTTTTAAGCAATCGTTGAATAACATTCGATTCCTTTCTGTCAGACACTCTGTAAGATAGATCTTGTTTTTCTTGGAATATGCAAGATCTTGAGTTGTTAAATCTTTGAGCTGCTTCCTTGCACAGTAGAAGTTGTCTTTGACATCATGCCTCATAAATTTGACTATGATAGCCGGTGGTCCAGGCTTGCCTTTGCGTTCTTGACTTTGGGGCATTCAATGGCTAACTGATATGTTGTTTTCAGTAATATTCACTGCAGGCTGTGAATTGTTGCCTTCAAGATCTTATTCTCATCTTGCAAAGCCTTTCTCTTGTCATTTGAGCTCTTCATCATCTGCAGCAATTCATCGTACTTCGCATTCACAAATTCGACATGATTCATCGCCTCATCAACTGATTTTTTTAACTCGGCGATTCTCGAGTTGAGTGGACTGAGTTTGTCGTCTAACATTTTGGCAAATAGATTGCAATTAATAGCCGTCATGCTGGTAGACACTCACAATATTAAACAAATAGGCTATATCACATGTTACAGAACACGAAACTACAATAAAACTAAAACTAAAATTTCTTCAAGAGCGAAGAAAAAAGCAGCCATCTTGTCCGCTGACCACTGACTGTCTGATTGTGTACAATGTTGGCCATTTGACATTCCAACATTAGCATTTTTAAGTGTCAATTTCAGCTTGGTTAATTAACTCTTTGTCTCCCGGCTTACCAAATATCGTTCCTGTGGGAACGATGGCTTTGAAAACCTACAACTTTCCCAAATCCCGGACTATGGTTGAAATGAACCACTGTCGTTGCCAAAAGGTCACTTTTGTAGACTTAATCACCCTGGAAACTGACCGAAACTCACAATTTTCCTTTAATATGACTGTTTATTCTCTTGCAAAACCAACATTGCCCTCGGACAACAGCAAAATTTACTCAACTTTGTCTTGAAGTTTTGAAAACAAAAGTTCCTATTGAGGTTAAGAGTTAACATCAATTAGCGGCAAACCTCGACTCCAGTTCTTGCAACCTGTTCCACATTTTCCTGCTCACTTCTTTAGCGCAACCCCGATAACGCTATTTGATTTCACTTGCTCTCACTGGTCTGTCATGTTTGCGTCTGTGACCCAAAGGAATTCTGGGACTTTCTTGAATAACGGGTGCATAAAAGTCTGCCAATTTTCATTTCAGATATTTTTTAAAACCGTGTTGAGCCACCTGGTCCTGCTGACAAAATATTGCACCGATTGCATTATTTACAAACCAAAACTTGCCAAAATTGCCATGCCAGGTCCTGGAATCCACACACAGAACGACTAGGAACACAACTTCACTCTGTGAGTTGCCATTACTCGATCAAACAATTTCAGCGGCCCACTTTGTGTGAAATTGCTTCTCACCTCTGTTTTCTTTCAAAGGATTGCCTCTACCCATCAACCCAGCTTTATGATGTCAGGCAGGGGGCTTCTGAGGTGGAAAATGGCTCAAAAAACACACTTTCAAATCAAATACCCAACGAATTGTAGCTGCAGTGTTCGTTTAGAAATAAATGACAGCTAGAGTGACGAGCATGACAACAAAGATAGAGCCTTTGGTGTTGTGGACCAGCGAAATCTCCGTGTTAACCCCTTATATGGAGTAGCCAGATCGATTTGACCTCTTACTCTCTAGAAATTGCAAACAAAAGTGACCAAATCGCTGGTAGAAAAAGAGTAAATCGTGTGGGCTGGTTAAGGTAGTTCTGTAGTCTTAATATGATCGTTTCTTTTCTTTTGTACAGTGGTTTTCTCAAGTCTTATGTCAACCAACACACACACACACACACAAAAGTAAAAGAAAAATACTTTCTGCTTTTAACATCAGTTGCTATATTCATTTGAGTTGCTATATAGGTTGTCTGGTTTGGCACTTTTATGAGATACACTGTACATGTAATGTATTTAAGCTTATAACTTAAGAAAAATAATTTTCCATAAATAAGAGAGTTTTTATAGAATTAGTGGTGTGTCTTGTTGTGCAGGAAAATCAAGCTGAGGTCATTTGTTGCTAATGCTAAATAATTTATTTTGAGCTTTGAGGTACACAGAGCCCTTAGAGTCAAAAATATTATTATTTTGTAGGTACTTAAACTGGTAAAGTGAAGAACAGCTCCCTGAAAAAACCTGTTGACTGACGGTCCTTCAAACTAAGTTTACTCAGTTTGACAACAAAATAAAATAAAGTCTTTTACCAACATTAATTATTAACCTAATTCAGCATGCGCATGAACCAATTATTGCATTATTTTGTAGACAAGTTGAATTAGACGACAAAAGTTAATAAGACAACTGTTTTGTCGTTCTCTTTGTTTTGATTAGGAGTAACTAAATTAAATGTAACCAGTCCTCAAAGAAGTTCGTCATTTTCATTCATTCAGGCAATTGCTCTGAAAAATCTTTACTACTTCAAAAGCAAAAGAATGGTAGTGATTTAATTAGTGTCATGTGGCACGCACAAAAGCATATCACAATGTGATTGTGCAAATAATTGCAAATACAAAGGCTATCTATAATAGGAAAGTTCAAAGCACGCAAGCTGTCAAAAGACAAAAACAATCAAAGTGAATGACTACATTGTTAGGCAAATGATCTGGGATTGTATTACATCAATACCAGATATATCATGCCGACATAAATGACATACCAAAACGCCAAATCGGGATCGCATTGCATTATAGGGTGATTCTAAACATCACTATTCGATGGAAAGTTAAGCAGAGTTTTTATTGATGTACAAGAATGTTCTCGTGCCGTTTTAGTTTCACTGGTATTTTGAGGAATTTGAAGTATTCAGATTAAGTTTTACATAGAGTTTTCATGCAAAAAATGCATATGTTTTTGTAAAATGTAAGATAGTGTCTACTAAAGCTTAACTTGTCGAAAGACAAAATGGTTTACCAAATCTCTGAAAGTTCTATTTTACCATCTGTCGCTAACCTGTTGGTAACCTGTCGACTGACAGCCAACTGTTGGCCGACTGTTGGTGGAGGGGAGCTGTTCTTCACAATTACCCTTAGACCAGCCAGATAAGACCAAATTCAAGAGCAAAAATTCCTTAATTTAAATCCAACTCAACAATGAGGCCAGTGTGGCTAATTGGAATGCATGCAGTGGTTCTGATGATGTAGCCATTTTTATTAAACTCAGTATATGCATTGGCAGCCATTTGTTATTGCATGGTTGGCATGGCAACCATGGGTTTATAAGCACTTGTTACCACATTAGTATTATGTTAATTCTACCTCTGTCGATGGCTGATGAGTATTACTCCAAAGAGAGAAATATTGACATAATATTGGGTTACACTAGTTAGGAACCTTTAGATTTAAGCACAAGACAGTATGACTTTTCAAATCTAGTTTGCATGCCTAATAGATAATCACTTGTGAGCTCAATATTGTCTATACAATCTTCTTATCTGCTGGTAAGCAATAAAAAGGGGCAGGGGGTTTGGGGAGGACTGCCTGGTTTGAAATTTGAAAGTTGCACGAGTTCACACTCAAATCCAGAGGCCTCTTTTGTGGACAGTTTATGAGGTTGATGTAACAGATCTATGTTTCAAAATGTTTGAAATTTCCCCCAAAGAGCCTGACCTTTTGTAATCTGGGCCTGTGACGTTTTTGTTAATTCCTGTTGCAGAAAGAAATCCGTACAATGAGCCAGTGCAACCACGAGAATGTAGTGAATTATTACACCGCATTTGTGGTGAAGCAAGAAATCTGGATTGTGATGAGATTGCTGAATGGAGGTTAGTGCACTCTTCAACCATCTACAGAAGATCAACATCCAAGTTATTGTTGTGGTTCAAATTTGTGTTTGGTTTAAAGTTTGTAAGGCCAGTCTGATTTTGTTTTGGTCGTGTCAGAAATCATCACAATTCGAATAGTCTAAGCTTTTTTTTTTCTCAGAAAAAATTAATTACATTAGATTTTGTAAGCTTCTGTGCATGTCTGTGGACTTGTTTTCTTAACTGTTGATGGTAAAGTGCATCAGACTTGGAGAAAATAATTCCCTGAGGAGTCTACATCAAAGCAGATTCATTACCATCAGGAACAATGGAAAATGAAGATCAAATTGGTTCAAATAACAGAAATTAATTAAAGACAAATAATATTTGAACCGTAGCATTTTCCTCAAGCTGTGATAATTAATAATACAGTATACATGTATGTTAAGTTATTGTAAGGATAATTGGTAGCAGGTCATTGTCACCCAAGGAGAAGAGAAGGCTTGAACAAATACAGTCAATAATATTGTGATATGGCAAAACATTTTAAAGCAGAGTTGCAAGTCACCTACAGAGAGGACTGGGTCCATATGGGAGGGGAGACGTTCAGACCCTTGACATTGCACCCTCCTAAGAAACCCCTCCCCCCTTACCAAATGGGTGTGGATAATTTTGCTACAGAAGTCCATTCATTGGAGATGGCAATCTCCCATTCCAAATTGTTTTTTTTTTTTATAAAATTAATTACCTCTTTCAGATTCTTTGCAGATTTGTGCTGTTGAAATTGCATCTCCAATCTGATACATGTACTTGATTTTCGATGAATTCCTCTCAGTTCCTCAGTTTCTTATAACCTTGTAATGACTACCTCAAACATCGCATTTGGTACAGTCGATCCTCCACTTGTGGACACCTCCCATAAGGGAACACCAGGCCCCGGTTGTTCAAAGAGTGGATAACTCTTATCCAGCGGATAAATCGCCATCCAGCGGATAAATATATCCACTTGCGTCATTCTGGTTGTTTGAAGCTTGGATAGCGTTATCCAGCTGCTATCCAGGGGATAAAGTTATCCACATGTAGGTAGGTCGTATAACATTTTATCCACTGGATAAAACTGTTGAAAAACAGACATGGCTGCTCGAACAATCAACCATTTAATTACAACAATTGAGACAAAGTACCTGGAAAACCTACGGACGCATTGACTGCGAAATAAAGAAATATTGAACAAGCAATTGATCAATCTTTTAATACTGTTGTCATTTTATTTTCTGGGAGAAACACGCATTGTGCCATTGTTCTCAGGGAGAACTTTTTTGGAGAACAGCAATAATGATGACCTCATACTTTTCTTCAAAGATATTTTATATTTGTAAATCGATGAAATTAAGTATTATTTTCAATTGCTTGACAAATCTAGCACCAGTTTAATATCATTCATTGGTTGCTCAACACGTTGTTAGCTAGCACCGCCTAAAGATTTAAAATATTTAGTTTTTAAAGAATTGTTTTCCCAGGCCAAAAGAGCTGAAATTAAATAATACTTTTCTCTCAGAACTGGAGTCTTACCTAGCTTTTGGTACGGAATGTTAAATGCTTGTAGTCAAACCCAACATCAAAAATTTTCCTTCACGGCGACATGCAGACTGCAGAGGAAACAACTTTGTTTGTGGCATAAATGTGAATGTCTTGATGTTTTTATCATTAATTTTTTTCTAATCCTTTATCAATTGAAATAGGTATAGTAATAAGAGAAATGAAACCGTAAAATTTTGGGCAAGTCATCAAGTGTGCTATTTTTTTCAAAATATTACAATTTCTGTGCTAGAAAAACCGATCATTTGTATTGTTATTTTCAACATGTCGATCAATCGGCTTTTCACAGATACAGAAGAATTTCATGACAGGACAGTTTCTAACGCATGGTTCATTCTTACAAGTGTATTAGCAAGCCTACTCTGAAATCTATTCAAGAGGAATACAAGAAGGCAAAAGTTAAACAATCTAAGCTCAATCATTGTTGTGCTCCTTTGCATCACTGCAGTAGACCGCGATAGTCGACCGCAGGAATCAAAACAAACATATTTCAAATTGTAAAAGACATTTAAACGAAAATGGTTTTATATGAGGGTGGATGCATTGACAAGGAACTTAATATTCACTGTGAAAGTTCAAGATACAAGGTAGGCTACATGTAATTTACAGAATTTCTAATACGACAGCTTATCCCATGCAGTCCCACATAGTAGTTCCATGTGGTATAAAGTTGATGTTTGGCAAAATAGCTCTTTTATAACTTGAGAGTTGTTTTCGGCAGTCTCCAAAATAATTTAGAGCACTTTAGGGAGGCAGTTGGCTTTGATTTCTCCATTTTCCAGGTTCCACATCCTCCACCATTTTGTTATCATGCCATGTCATCTAAAAAGTGACTGAGATTCACCGTGGCAGGGGACCGGATAGTGGCTTATCCTGTGGATAGTTATTCATCGCACTATCCAGGCTTTGTGCAACTGGATAACTATCCGGTGGATAGCAGTTTTATCCAATGGATAGGCTTATCCAGTGGATAAGCTGTTACGTTGAATTTAATTGTTCAAAGAGTGGATAACTTTATCCAAATGATATCAGTGCAACTTGAAATAGATTAGCTTACATTCAAATATATACAAAATCTTCAAGTTCAAAACTAGCGGTCGAGGCTGATCATATGCTGAATTTAACGGCCTGGCCCTGGTTGTTCAAAGAGCGGATAACTTTATCCAGTGGATAACTTTAGTTATCTGCTCTTTGAACAACCAGGGCCAGGCCGTGGTTGTTCAAAGAGCGGGTAACTTTATCCAGTGGATAACTTTAGTTATCCGCTCTTTGAACAACCAGGGCCAGGCCGTTAAATTCAGCATATGATCAGCCTCGACCGCTAGTTTTGAACTTGAAGATTTTGTATATATTTGAATGTAAGCTAATCTATTTCAAGTTGCACTGATATCATTTTAATATGCCTTTACACTGCATTTAATTGTATTTAATATTTAGCTTTACTTGTATTTTAATTTAGTATAATGTATTGTACATGACCCCTTAAGCTTTCAGCTTTCATATACATTGTGTATAAATAAAGGCAAACTACCTAACTACCTTTACCTACCTACCACTCATATGCAGACACCAACAAACCACAGTCTTTGTGATTTCTCCACTGAAACTCTACTTATAACCTCATGAAAGAGGAACCCTTCCCCACACTGACACCTATGCTCGTCCCAAGGGTGTCTCCTTAAGGAGGTTTGACTGTATAGCATTAATTTTATTTTTGTTAATGCCTAATGTGCCCATTTTGTATGATTGTTACTACCATGTATTAATCCCCTACAAGGTCTCACCATTCCATCCAGGAGATGCCCCTCTGAGGCCTCTTTAGATTTACAATGTGACATCACAAATGTTAGAATTTTTGAAATTATGGGATTTGTTGAGATTTTCAGTAAAAACATGATAAAATAATGCTAACTTGCCAAAAATGAGCATTTTTTAAAGGCAAATTGGCTCTGAGATATTAGCACTGTTATACTCTGCTGACTCCATACAAATCCCTCTAAATTTGACTAATGGCTCATAACATTAATTTGGAAGGATTTCTATGAAGTCAGCAGAGCATAATGGTGCTATTATCTCACTCTCAAACTGTAGGAAAATGCTGATTTTTGGCAAGTAGGTCTTTTTTATTGTCTTTTTTCTGAACATTCAAACAAATCCCATAATTTCACAATTATGATCTATGGTTAAAAATACCGGTAACTTAATAAAAACTTTAAAATGACCAGTACATACATTCTTAACTGTTTAGGTTCAGTGCTTGATGTGATTAAACACATGAAGAAGAGGGGTAACTGCGAGGATGGTGTTCTTGATGAAGCCATAATAGCAGCAGTTTTGAGGGAAGTTCTTAAAGGTCTGGACTACTTCCACAGTCAGGGCCTCATACACAGGTGAGGTGGATATCAAAAGATGGTGACCATTTTGAAGACTGTGAGTTATACTGTACACATTCTTCTTAGTGATTTCTGTGCTCACATGCATGTACATGTATGCAGTTTCCTTTAAGCCTAGTTTTCAGTAATGACGCAAGCACAATCATAAGCGCAAGCACAAGCACAAGCACAAGCACAAATGCAAGTAAAAGCACAAGCACAAGTGCTTAATGGGTAATATTTCACTGTGAAAATGGGCTTAATGCATGCATAAGCATAACTGCAAGCACAAGTGCAAGGATAAAAAAAATTTCTCTTTCCTTGTGGTTGCGCTTATGCTTGCGTTGGCTTGCATAGTGTGAAAACGATGTTTGTTTTCACTTTGCATAAGCTACTTATGCTTGTGCTTGCGCATGTGCTTGCCTCGCTATTGAAAACCAGGCTTTAGTCTCATCCAAGAAAACTAAAAATTTTTTGAGCGGGGATAATCAGTGAAGATTCTCATGGAGGGTGCTCGCCAATGCTTCAACCTTTTACTGGAATTTTATCCCTATTATCTCCACTTATGTCCAGGATTGAACGCAAGTGCAAAATTAGCAAAATTTCCAATTTTTATCTAACTCACACTTCTAACATTGGTAGCATACCCTTTTACACCTCATGTGTAAGCAAAAGACAAGAATCTGGCAGCAAGCAGACAATTGTGCATGTAGCCTTTCCATTAATTAGTAAGAAAATACTTTTTCTGGCTGGAATTTCTGTTACCTGTTCAATTCCCAGTCTATGAAAAATTTCACCACCAGAAATGTCTTGCGTGACAGGAGGAAGAAAGACACCCCTGTCAGGCAGAGCCTCCTCCATAGTTTAACTCGCTAACAAGTTACTGTTGTCCTGCAAAATTGTACGGGATATTACCTGATACTCACTGTAGCTGACAAGGCCGTAGGCTGAGTTAGCTAAAGTCAGGATACTCCAGAATATTGAACAGGGTAATTTTTTTATTATACAACACATTGATAACAAATCAAATTTGCTGAGCTTGCTGCAAAAAAGAAGGAAAAGCCACCATTTTTCTCCATGACACACAAAATGATGTACCATCCTATATTGTAGGATATCTGTTGAGGACACATGATGAATATTTAGAGTGCCTTGGCCATATTTGGATATGGTGACAATGTGTTGCATAATTGAATACTTTCAATAAACAGTGCAATTTTTATTATGCACATAAAATTGGTTAACAGCATCTAAAATAACAAAAATTAATGGTGATTATGAAATCTAAAATAACAGAAAATTCAATATTTGAAGCCTACATCAGAGAGCAAACAAGATTAAGTAATCAAGGGGCCTACTAAGCTGAGTATTTTTTCAACCATCTTGTCACTGATAACTACAGGGTATATTTGTAAGTGATTTTTTATGTCATTGAATGTTGATAATCTGATATGGTCACTTAGTCATATGCTTGTGCATCTTCAGGGATGTGAAAGCTGGAAATATTCTGTTAGCCACTGATGGGACAGTACAATTGGCTGGTATGTTACAGGCCATCTTTTGCTGTAGCAGTGTTCCAATAACAGCTGAAGAAAATGACTCTGTGTGAGAGTGCTTTTTTTTTTCATGTACATAATTTTTATATACCGGTACATTCCATAAAAAAATGATGACACCACACTTTGTTTGCCATATCCCTGGTAGAAATCCTACCCAGGATCCTAACTAGGATCCTATAGGGTCCTAATAGGATCCCAACCTAAGATCCCATTAGGAAATATTTAGGATCCTGTAGGATCTTATAGGATCCTGTAGGATCCTATAGGATCTTAAGTAGGATCCTTTTAGGATCCTAGCTAGGATATAGGATCCTGTAGGATCCCTGAGTAAGGATCCTGTAGTATCCCAGGATCCTGAATAGGATCTTTTCCTTCTTAAGATCAAAATTGTTTAATATGCAGGATCCTAGTAGGATCCTGTACAGGATTCTGGTCAATTTATAGGATCTTACACAAGATCCTATTTATTTTATAGGATCTTGCACAAGATCCTACTTATTTTATAGGATCTTGCACAGGATCCTACTTCTTTTTATAGGATCTTACACAGGATCCTACTTATTTTATAGGATCTTACACAGGATCTTACACAGGATCCTACTTATTTTATAGGATCTTGTACAGGATCCTACTTATTTTATAGGATCTTACACAGGATCCTACTTATTTTATAGGATCTTACACAGGATCCTAGGATCTTGTACAGGATCCTACTTATTTATAGGATCTTACACAGGATCCTACTTATTTTATAGGATCTTGTACAGGATCCTACTTATTTTATAGGATCTTGCACAAGATCCTACTTATTTTATAGGATCTTGCACAGGATCCTACTTCTTTTTATAGGATCTTACACAGGATCCTACTTATTTTATAGGATCTTACACAGGATCTTACACAGGATCCTACTTATTTTATAGGATCTTGTACAGGATCCTACTTATTTTATAGGATCTTGTACACAGGATCCTACTTACCGGTATTTTATAGGATCTTACACAGGATCCTACTTATTTTATAGGATCTTACACAGGATCCTACTTATTTTATAGGATCTTGTACACAGGATCCTACTTATTTTATAGGATCTTACACAGCATCCTACTTATTTTATAGGATCTTGTACAGGATCCTACTTATTTTATAGGATCTTACACAGGATCCTACTTATTTTATAGGATCTTACACAGCATCCTACTTATTTTATAGGATCTTACACAGGATCCTACTTATTTTATAGGATCTTACACAGGATCCTACTTATTTTATAGGATCTTGTACAGGATCCTACTTATTTTATAGGATCTTGTACAGGATCCTACTTATTTATAGGATCTCACACAGGATCCTACTTATTTTATAGGATCTTGTACAGGATCCTACTTATTTTATAGGATCTTACACAGGATCCTACTTATTTTATAGGATCTTGTGCAGGATCCTACTTATTTTATAAGATCTTACACAGGATCCTACTTATTTTATAGGATCTTACACAGGATCCTACTTATTTTATACAGTAAAAACCCGCAACTAAGAACCTACATTTTTGGGAAGTAGCCTAAACAGGTTCTTATATAATTGGTAGTTAACACAATTTTAGGCTACTTAGGTTCTTGAAATAGGTTCTTAATTCTGGAGAAAAGCAAATAAAACTCAGCTGCAAAACAAGATGGTTATTGGCGTATTTTCTATTAAAAACCCCTCATTTTTACAGTAATGAGAATCTGCTTTTTTCTTCAAATAGGATTCTTGCACTGCAGCTGTAATGTACTAATATGATTTTAGAAAAGAAGAACATGTTTTCAATTTTTAGGCTAAATAGGTTCTAGTTTATAGGGCGTATAAAATCCAAATTTTAGGCTAACAGGTTTTTAATTTTCAGGTCCGTAGTTGTGGTTTTTACTGTAGGATCTTACACAGGATCCTACTTATTTTATAGGATCTTGTACAGGATCCTACTTATTTTATAGGATCTTACACAGGATCCTACTTATTTTATAGGATCTTGTGCAGGATCCTACTTATTTTATAAGATCTTACACAGGATCCTACTTATTTTATAGGATCTTACACAGGATCCTACTTATTTTATACAGTAAAAACCCGCAACTAAGAACCTACATTTTTGGGAAGTAGCCTAAACAGGTTCTTATATAATTGGTAGTTAACACAATTTTAGGCTACTTAGGTTCTTGAAATAGGTTCTTAATTCTGGAGAAAAGCAAATAAAACTCAGCTGCAAAACAAGATGGTTATTGGCGTATTTTCTATTAAAAACCCCTCATTTTTACAGTAATGAGAATCTGCTTTTTTCTTCAAATAGGATTCTTGCACTGCAGCTGTAATGTACTAATATGATTTTAGAAAAGAAGAACATGTTTTCAATTTTTAGGCTAAATAGGTTCTAGTTTATAGGGCGTATAAAATCCAAATTTTAGGCTAACAGGTTTTTAATTTTCAGGTCCGTAGTTGTGGGTTTTTACTGTAGGATCTTACACAGGATCCTACTTATTTTATAGGATCTTGTACAGGATCCTACTTATTTTATAGGATCTTGCACAGGATCCTACTTATTTTATAGGATCTTACACAGGATCCTACTTATTTTATAGGATCTTACACAGGATCGTACTTATTTTATAGGATCTTGTACAGGATCCTACTTATTTTATAGGATCTTACACAGGATCCTACTTATTTTATAGGATCTTACACAGGATCCTACTTATTTTATACAGTAAAAACCCTCAACTAAGAACCTACATTTTTGGGAAGTAGCCTAAACAGGTTCTTATATAATTGGTAGTTAACACAATTTTAGGCTACTTAGGTTCTTGAAATAGGTTCTTAATTCTGGAGAAAAGCAAATAAAACTCAGCTGCAAAACAAGATGGTTATTGGCGTATTTTCTATTAAAAACCCCTCATTTTTACAGTAATGAGAATCTGCTTTTTTCTTCAAATAGGATTCTTGCACTGCAGCTGTAATGTACTAATATGATTTTAGAAAAGAAGAACATGTTTTCAATTTTTAGGCTAAATAGGTTCTAGTTTATAGGGCGTATAAAATCCAAATTTTAGGCTAACAGGTTTTTAATTTTCAGGTTCGTAGTTGCGGGTTTTTACTGTAGGATCTTACACAGGATCCTACTTATTTTATAGGATCTTACACAGGATCCTACTTATTTTATAGGATCTTACACAGGATCCTACTTATTTTATAGGATCTTGTACAGGATCCTACTTATTTTATAGGATCTTGTACACAGGATCCTACTTACCGGTATTTTATAGGATCTTACACAGGATCCTACTTATTTTATAGGATCTTACACAGGATCCTACTTATTTTATAGGATCTTGTACACAGGATCCTACTTATTTTATAGGATCTTACACAGCATCCTACTTATTTTATAGGATCTTGTACAGGATCCTACTTATTTTATAGGATCTTACACAGGATCCTACTTATTTTATAGGATCTTACACAGCATCCTACTTATTTTATAGGATCTTGCACATGATTCTACTTATTTTATAGGATCTTGCACAGGATCATACTTATATTTTAGGATCTTGCACAGGATCCTACTTATTTTGTATGATCTTGTACAGGATCATACTTATTTTGTGGGATATCTTACATATATATCGGATCTTGGTCAAATGATAGAATGTTACACAGAGGGTCCTTATTTTATGGGATCTTGCACACAGTCTTGCTCATTTCAGAGGATTTGGCAAGAATCCTGGGTAATATTAAATTATATTATCATGGTAACTTGAAAATGATTGATAACAAATCATAAAGTCACAAAAAATATATAAGAAAGCAAAAATAAGCAAGCACTATCAACACTACAATGCTTTGTATGGTGACTGCTGTGCACCTTATACTATAGTAAATCATTGAACAGTTATGTTAATATTTGATCAAGAAACTATGATTAAACTATGATTACTTTTATTTGAAGCCGTACAATCTATGGTGAAATTGCTGTTTATCTTAAAGGGGCAGTGTCTCGCTATTGTACTATCATTTTAAAAAGCTTAAAACTGCCAATGCATCAGTGGAAACCTTAAAATAATGGCCTTGTTTTGCTGCTTAAGACTGTAGTACTGCATTTACACAATAAACTCCTGTATTTGATCAAAGATGACGAGGATGGAAATGGATTTAAATTGGAAAAAACTTGCCAGTTTTTTCAAAATTTCAAGCTATGAGTTGAAAAATTACCAAAAACAAACTATTATGGTTAGCTCTCCCTGCTAAAATTTCATTGGTATTCATCTTGCTGATTCTGTAGGAGCAATTTTTGCATGATAACAGGGAAAAGGCAGTAATTTTAGTAGAACTGAGCCAAAAACAGCAAAAATCCCGGTGACAGTGCTCCTTTAAGGGGTTAAGGAAAAACTAGAAGGGGGCCTTATATCCACGGTAAGTGGGTGGGGGGTATAACCAGGATTTTACGGTACATATACAATCTCTTATATCCTTATTAAAGTGTTCACGCATATCATAGTTAATAGGGGGAAATGGTTATGCAGCCCAGCAAACATCAAATGAGGAAAACAAAGAGGCCAGTACGAGTTATGTTGGAAGGTCCATGACAGTGCACGTCTTTTGTGTTGCACCATGTACTATGCATGAATAGTTGCATGAACACGCGCAACCACCTACAGTGTGTATTGTTATTTGTGCATGGTCAAACCCCAAAATAGCAAACAAAACACATATAACAAGAACTTTGCTAGCTTTCATAACCATTTCTCTCAGTTTAACCCATTGGCACCTGTGCCCGTAAAAAACTCCCATGCTTCAAAACATTGCAACTTTCTCAATCGCACGAATATTGCCTTAACTGGTAGTTGTGAGCACGAAATGGAATGTCCTTTAAATTTGGATATCCAATAAATGCAAGAAACGTATCGATTTTTACCAAATATGGCCTTTTGAGTTTTGACAAGAACGAAACTGACCGTTTTTAACGTCAAAGAGAAACGACAAAAATGCCCCTTTTTGCCTTAATGTTTTTTAATGAAATCATTGTCAAAAACCCAAACTTCAACCACCATAACGAAATTCAGTCCTTGTTCTAACTTAGAAATGACTTTTTTGGTTATATTCTTCTCCGGAAATTTTGGTTGGAATGTAAATGGAAAGTCTATTTTGGTCTTCCCAAATGGAAAATTTCTGGGAAAAATGGAATTTCTTCAATGGCAGTCAAAAATTCCTAAAGGGAAATGTGAGTTCCATTTTCATTTTCCATTTTCCATTCCATTTACAGTAAAAGCATGCACATAATTTATGCCTTGTGTGTAAACATCTGCTGGAGAAGCATTTGACAGCTGAATTTAACCTCAAGTTTCCATTCCAAAGTGTTAATGACATAATGCTTGATTTGTTCAGACTGAAATTTGTTCGATCTACTTAACCATGTCTTCATAAACCGTTGACAGGGTGCCTATGTTTGTTTCCCTTTCAGGCAAGGATGGTAGAAAAATAGATAAGTTTACTTAGAATTAGGCAAGCCACTAGGAATTAAAAATAAATATAACTTACTGCACTGTTTGAAAGATTCCAAGTCATAAAAGAATGTTGAGGATGGTCGTTTAAAACAATTTAGGGAAAAGAAATAAACTGGTTTTGTAGATATTTGAGCATTTATTTGCACTGTAACCTTTTTGTTCAACTCACATAAAACACTCACTAAATGTTCGTAGCGCTTCCAGCAAACAATTCATCCACTGCTTCCACTGGCAAACAAGAAACTTAGACAGTTTGTTGGCTGATCCTGTTATAAATGGTAACTCCTTGAAAAGTTCCTCTATACACCGTTTTGCTTCCAAAGACACAAGTTTGATGAAGTGACAGAGTGAAGTTAAGAAGCAACAAGTGAAGTGATTTTTGCTCATTTTCGGATTTGACTGTTGCAGTAGTTTTTCTTTCACTTGGACCACTTTCAGTTGATAAAACCACACAGAAATGTTTCCTCTCGTCTCTGAGTACTTATATAAGCCATGTGATTCTTCAGGGAACATCTTGTTTTCCCAATTAATCCATCGCAAGATGGCCTTGAACACTTCAGTCAGCCATTTTGAATTTGAACAAGCTAGTTCCCAGGAAGGGCGTGAGGCCATTAACGTG
The DNA here is from genome assembly GCA_016490735.1 of Pachyseris speciosa. Taxonomy (NCBI): domain Eukaryota; kingdom Metazoa; phylum Cnidaria; class Anthozoa; order Scleractinia; family Pachyseridae; genus Pachyseris; species Pachyseris speciosa. Next base: position 212,080 of record JAEMWC010000304.1, on the reverse strand, counting down.
TGTAAACAATTATTACCTTCTGCCGCGTGGGTTTGGACAGATAAGAGGCGTTTTATGGACCTGACTGCATTATACTGTTTTGTATCTTTGCCTCATTGTTCTTTAGTTCTGAACGGCTAAAGTTCTAAGCATATGTTCATTTGCATGTGATTTGAAGGACTAGAAGTCAGAATTCCTGAATCGTTTGTTCATCACTTTCAAACTCTAAGGCATCGTTTGATTTCTTTAAATCAGATCTTTCGATTGCAACAAGTTTCTGTCAATGAAGTTAAATTATATCGACTGATCATTTGAGCATCACTGACATTAATAATAAACTTTGCATGGAATTTATAAATCAAAACCTTGAGAATCCATGTAAAGCTTTAGAAGATTGGTTTAAGCCGGTTCCCAGAATTGCTGCTCAGCACTTTAAGATTGTTTCAAATGTAGTGAGTGGTTAGAAGCACTTTAGCAATAAAAGTGCAATTTTTGTGACTGAGGCTAAATGTCTGTTTTCATTTCTAACCCAAGGGTTTTCACCAGTAACTGTCCCTAGTTCACTGAGCTTGCTCCAGGAAGAGTAGCCCCCAAAATAGCTGAAGGTCATAAAATGGCCAGTGGCCGGCCTTGGCCAGGCCAGGCCAGCCTGAGCTGGCAGATATCAAGCCAGTTTTTCAGTGACGAGGGCTGGCCTGGGCCGGCCCAGGCCAGCCACTCATTAGCATTTTTCGGCATTAGCATTTTTGAAAAATGTTAATTTTTTTAATTTTGGGCCGGCCCAGGCAGGCCTCTTTTTTGCACGGGTGCACGTGAAACCTGAGCAGATTGGCTGAGGAGATGACCTTTTTTTGACCGCCACTCAATCAACCAAATGAAAAAGGCAGTCTGAGTGAGAGAAAAGGGGCCAATCTGAGGATGAGCAAGACGCAGATTGAAGAAACTGCACATCACAGTGGCAGTATATTTTCCATAGTGCTTGGTCTGGCCTGGGCTTTGCTCAAACTGGCAGCCAAAGCTAATTGGCTGCCATGGGGCTCAGAGTTAACAAATCACTGGCAATTTACCGCCGAATTTTTGTCAAAAATGGCTCCCCAGTGATAACTTTGACCCGAGCGGCGTGATGGGCAAAGTTATCGCTGGGGGGCCGTTTTTGGCAAAATTCGGCTGTAAATTGCCGGTATTTGTTTAGTCCTATTACTACTCAACTGGGCCCAGTTGTTCAAAGTATGAGTAAGCTAATCCCAATTTAATGTAAACTTCGATCCCAATTTAATTACTATTCAATGAAGAATGAATTCAATTTGTGAGATAAAACCTTTGGTTGGTTCTTAATCGCAAGTTAGCGTTAGTCTGCTTTCAAAAACGCAGGCCCTGACGTTCTCAGGGGGAGAACTGCAATCGCTGGTATATATCAGCTCTAGCTAGCTGTCCACATTAGAGAGGTGTCTGTCTTAGAGTGTTTTTAAACTGAGCGTTGAAAGTTATTCACATTTGCTTTAATAGTTTGCTTTACTTCCTTTTGTGATTGGTTGGCAAACCTTGCGCCACCTCCTCAACCGGTGAGAAGCAAAACCACAACCACGTGTGATATATTGGTCACACACATTTTCTAGTGCTTGGTGTTGGCTACATGTAAAAATAAAAATTTCTTTGTATTCAGATTGGCTCATTAGGCTGATTTAGCAAAGACAACGTGATAACTGTGATGACAGCATGCCCCGGGGGGGGGGGGGGTACTCGGGATTTCAAGTGACGGGGATGATCAAATGGAGCCAAAAGTCAAGACCCAAAAAAAATCCCTTGAGCTTCCAGCAGAACCCAAAAAAATCCCTGGACCAAAGATTAACCCCAAAAAATCCCATGCCGATTCTATGCCAGGGCACTATCAATTCTTTTTAATACCCCAAAAAAATCCCTTTTCAAATCAAGCTACCCAAAAAAATACCGTTCCCAAATTTTCGTACCCAAACAAATCCCAGAATTGAAAATTTCAAACCCAAAAAGATCAACCCCGTCACTTGAAATCTCGAGTAACCCCCCCCCCCCCGCCTTCCCTGGGAAGCATGCACAAATCCAAAACCTGACTTGACCAATGGCAGATCAGCACATTGAGCACTGGAAGTTGAATTCCACACGCTCTCACGTTCTCATTATTTTTTTGATGTTGCATTGTCTTTGTTAAATCTGCCTATTGTACTGTTTGTGTCTGTTGTAAGTAATAGAAGTAATTATTTTTGTTTGTAGTTTTACAACACTCAATCATAAAGTAGTTTAAGGGAACTTTAGCTAAGTATGTATCATATTTGAGCAGCCTGTTCTTGAGCCCAGCTGTCAATTGTTACCAGCAGTGTCCAATTTGAGATAGTTAATAGTACACATACTATTTTTAGACTTTAGTGCAAGTTCTGTGATCAGTGACTACATGTATGGATCCAAGATGAGAAAGACTTTTGTTGGCACACCCTGCTGGATGGCACCAGAAGTCATGGAACAGGTGAGGTGTTGCTTTATAGTATATTCCACATCAACCTTTTTATTTCATTTTTCAAGATGGATTGTTCTCATTATAAATACCTTTCCTGTTAGTGTATAGCTGTATGTGTTGTGGTTCAACTTTATCCTTGGTTTAAATTTTTTCTCCCTTTGTTTTCAAGTATGGTAATAATAATTTAAGGTAATGTATGATAATTAGTTTGAAACAAAGGGAGAAATTTAAACTAAGGATAAAATTGAACCACAACATATAGTATGTTGGTAGAATTAGTTTAATCCTTAAGAGATTCCAGATGTAACTAATCAATGATCAATGACATGAATGAATAATCGATGGGTAATCAATGAGTAATCAACTGATTAGTCATTGATTATTGGCAATGGTCAATGGCTAATCCATGACTAATCAGTTACCAAACATTTTTGTGGCCTATTGATTACTCATCGATGTCATTCATTCATTCATGCTATTGATTTAACTTATTGATTACCCACTGATTACACATATCTTATTACGCCACATGTCAGTTCTATTATGCAAGGGATACTTGAACTATTTTTGAGATTAATTAACCTTGATGGGAGAACCATCAAGGCTTAATTCACTACTGAAGTAAATGAGTCTGATGCTTCAGATGCCATGTTATAGTTTGAATTCAGTTTGCATTGCGACGTTGTACCTTGAAGAAGATTTTTTTGTTTCTTTATTTTCAGTTTGGTAGGATTTCCATAGCCACAAGATTATATCGATGACTAATCAATGTCATCGCAATCAGTAACCAATGCAACTGAAAAATTTGTGGCCTATCGATTATTCATTGATCATCGACAATAATCAATGACTAATCAACTGATTACCCATTGATTATTGATTACCTATTGATCAGTGTATAGTGTGTCTTATCAACTTAAATATAAGTTTTCACTAAATTTGGTTAAAGGTGTTTAGAGAGCCACTGGTAAATGAACTACAATACTGGTAGTGATTATGTACAGTGTACTTGTCCAATGGTGCAGTAGAATCCCGTCTAAACACCATGAATGAAGGCATGATAGTGATGTCTGATCAATTTTTGGAGCTTTAGAAAAACGAGTTCATTCTCCAGATGTTTGCTTGCATGCTAAGCACAAAACGAGTCTTGAGTTTATGCTGTGTAATCCATACCGTAACAACCTTCTGGTGCTGAAAGTAAAAATTAATGGTGAAATTATGAATGTAGGTAGGTAGGTAGTTAGGTAGGTAGGTAAGTAAGTATGGTGTATCATTGTACACTACTGCACCAGGGCTGTCATCAAGGGCAGTGGGAGATTTCTGAGTTACACCCCAGTTACTTCGATAGAAAAACAGCATTCTGGCTGGACCATGATAGCTGGATGTTCTGCTACTTTGTGCACATCCCGCCTACTTAAAAAAGTGTGTCTGTACTGATGTCCCTTTGGTAACAAAAACTAGGCCATTATTGCAGGCTTCCATTCTGTATTCTTTTAAATATTGAATTTTCTAATCTGTAATTAAATTCTATAAAGCCCTATGGAAGAATTTAATAAAGTATTATAATTGTTATTGGTTTTGCAGTTATACTTAAATGCATGCACACTGTAACATGACACTTGTGTACGTTTAACATCATTCTTTGCACTTTCATTTTACTACTGTAGATTCATGGTTATAATCACAAGGCTGATATTTGGAGTTTCGGTATCACAGCTATTGAGCTTGCCACTGGAATGGCACCATATGCCAAATTTTCACCTAGGAAGGTTTGGATTTTCATTTAATAAATATGGAGATATGTGATATTATTTAGGAGGTTGGTAGTTGAGTTGGGCTTCTTCTGTAAAGACCTTTCATATGTACCTCCTGGGAGTTACAGTGATGCATTTGCACGGCTATGGCACAGTCAGGCAGAGCCATTTGGCGGAAAACGTTTTGAAGTAAACGTTTGTACTGAAACTGATTTCTAGCTATAAACACCCCATTTCAATTATGAAAGGTATGTGCGCGTCTTTTACCATCCAGTAGATTGTTTTTAGGAAAAAAGCCTTGCAAGCTCAACAAACACACTAATTATGTTAATGTCCATTAGGTGCTGATGCTGACCTTACAGAATGATCCACCATCTCTTGATACTGTGGCACAGAGCGAAGGCAACAAAGATGGATACAAGAAGTACTCTAAAGTGTTCAGAAAGATGATCATCCGTTGTCTGCAGAAGGATCCTGCTCAAAGGTTCAAAACCCGGCTAATAGTTATTCGCTTTTCAAAACCAATAATATATACATTTAGCTAAGCCTAAAAGTGGAGCTCCAAAAGCATTCTTTTCCTACTGGCATTTACATATAGTCTGCTTGTCATATCACCCATCTGACCTCACTCACGCTACAGACGCAATGCTGTAGAAAATAGTATGGAAAGGTGATATGAGCCAGTGACACAGTGGATTTCTACCCCCTCCCCCGCAGATTTGCACCCTCCAGTCCAGATCTGTTTGTGGATCAGATCTGAACCCCCTAGTCCAGAACTGCTAGCAGATATGAACCCCCTTTTTACAAATTTGGACCCCCACCCCATCTAAAAACAAGCATTCTATTGAGTAAAGTAAAAAAATTCCTTTGCAAATTGTGCTTGGAGTTGTTAAAAAAGCAAAATAAAAATATTGAGGTAGTTTTTTAGTAATCTTTAATCGACTTTGTGTAAAAAAAGAACCTGCAACGCTAGTTTGCATATATAAATTTGTAAAACAAAACATTCTTACAACTTAGAACAATACCTAAGGACAGGTCTGTTTCCCTGTTCAGCTGTAGGCTACTTAGTTATGGTTCAGGGCCACTAGATATTGGTGGAGAAGCCTGGTGATTGCACCTTTCAATCAGTATCACATCAGTTATATAGTGATTCAGATCATCACTTCATAGTGAATGCAATTTCAATTATCCACAGTCCCCCATGAGACAGTCGGAAATCAGAAATTGTGTATCCTCTAGATATATGTATGCCTCAAAAAAATTTTGAAAGAATGATACATGGAAATCAATAAAAATATTTAGATGATATGAATTAAGACCAAGAAATTTCTTTTGATGATGAGAGTTACTTCTTGATCTTACTATAACAAAAAACTGCTTGCTAGCAAATTTCTCATCAATCAATGCACCTATGTAGTGTTTTCAAAAAGAAATCCAGCTGCTCTTCTGGCCTTCTGTCTTGTCCGTATGGTCGGATAAATATCAGGCAAACGGACGATTTCACCAAAACGAAGCCAGCCAAACACCGCAGTATTTTATTAAAATAAACAAGTTTCATTCAAACCTTTCACTGAAAAAGTGGTGCGTTTAGTTACATGTAAAACGAAGAGTATTTCTCAAAGCAAACTTGTGTTTACATTGTGACTAGACGCGATGGCGCCACCTAAAAATATTTAATTTTAGACTGCGTTGTTTTCGTTAGAATATTATTTGCAACACTGAAAATGGCTTCGCGAATGCACCTATATTGGTGTCAAAAGTTTCCGTCGTCAATTCCTGTGCACACTTGGAAAATATCTTGGGTTTAACGGCTCATATATTTTTCCACAGATTGTGAATTGGATGAGCGTAGGAGAAGCTGCGCTTGTGACGGAATATTGATTATAATTTCTTTCGCCGTTCGGCTGTTTGATCGGACGTTCCTTTTGCCGTTTATTCGTTCGATCCGAGCTTAAATAAATGTTACTTTCCGTTCATCGGTTCGACTGTTGCTCCTTAGACATTACTTCGGAAGCCGATAGAGGTGTTCCGGCAATACTTCGGAAAATATTGCTATGCCGTTGACATATCGATTTGTTTACATCTGAGTGAGTGACAAATTTGCATAATCTGACCCCTAACAATACCCGTTCCTGCGCTTCGCGTATCCACGACTAAAAAGGTGCATGGCTGGAGAATAATTGGGAAACTAAATTCCCATACAAAGAATATTATCTAATATTAAACATACTAAAAACTAAGATGTGAAATTTAAATGCGGCCCAAAGCTAACCCAATTAAATTAAATCGAATACTTGTCTCTTACAAGTCACCCCTGATCTGAGATTGACACTAAAAATTAACTTGAGAAGCAAAATTGAAATACAACCCAAAGCTAACCTAATTAAATTACATACTTGTCATTCACAAGCTACATCTGATTTAAAATTGACACAAATAAAGTAATAGATAGGACTCAAAACTGCTTAAAGAAGGTGCATGCATGATGTTCGATGAATACTATTCCAGTCTGTTATGTAGCGATTAAAAAAAGAAAACGTGAAGGCCATATTTAGTCAGGCCAAGTCTAAAATCGGAGCTGCACAGTAATAAAAATAGCTTGTACTGATTAAGCTGGAAAAATCGATATTTATTTTGACATAAATGCCCGTAGAAAAGAAAATAAAGGGTGCAAACTGATCGTTTAGAGTATTCAAAAGGAATTGACCGCGGTTCAGAAACAACTGACAGAGCAACAAACATTACAAGAAAACAAAGCACAATACCAATGTTTCTTCGAAGATTCTTGGAGAAAGTGGATAAATTAGACAAGTAATAAAAATATCTTGTATTAAATAGAAAAATTGCTAAGCAATTTTGAGATAAATGTCCGCAGAAAAGGCAAAAAATTAAAGAGGTCCGCATCTGATCGTTTTGAGCAGTCAACAGGAATCACGGGCAGCAATCACTCGGAACGCGACAGAGCTGAATAATAGCGCCATTTCCCACAAAATCTTCCCTGCCTGACACAAAACCCTAAAGTGCTTTGATAGTTTTACTGTTACTTCCCAAGTCTTCCGAAGAACCTTCTTCAATTAATGATTCTCAGTGGCAAAACATCATCGAGTTAACGAAGAAAGCGCTTGCCAAACCACAGAAGAATTCTCTCGCAGACCCGTCCACTATAAAATTTACAAAAGCCAGCCAGCCAGCCAGTCAACCCGTTTCGCTGTTTTTAACATCCAAATGCTGACTCTTACCGGTTCAAACAAATTACGATGACATGTTTATAGACGGCGAATTGTTGTTTACAGGCCGCTTTCGACGAAGATCTCTAAATCATTTTCAAATGACGAGTGAAGCGTGCTGGTTTTTGACATTTCTGACAGCTTTTTGACAACTTTATGTCAGATTTTGAGACGTGCGCATGTATTGATCGGCTTTTTTTTACTCGAGCTTGAGTTTCTGCCTTTAATCAAGTTAATTAATGCTTTAAGAAACACTTTTCCCTCGCAGACACGTACACAGCCAGCAAAAATGTCCAAACGTTGATCCTTACAGGTTCAAACAAGCAAAAACTTGAGAATTAATCAAAGCTAGAGGGCAAAACTTGGGTTGTTTACAGTTTTTTGCCTTCAATTATTTTCTTCTTTTATTGTGAAGCGCTTTAGAACTTTTGTATAAAGCGCAATACAAATACTGTTATTATGACAGTGAAAACGTATGGATGCCATATGGATCCCTATCCAGCCAATCTGGGGCGTCGAACGTAACCTAGGAGGCCCTAAAGCCCCGTTCAAACGGCGCATGATAGTCAATGATAGTTAAAAAATCCAAAACTATCATCAACTATCATTCTCTTTGCACCTGCTCAAAAATCTCATGATAGTCGAAGATAGTTTTCGCCGTTTGACCGCGTGCATGATAGTTAATAATTATTCACCGAAATGGAGGTGAATAGTGGTGGATATTTACCGAGCCGCGAAGCGGCGAGGTAAATATCCACCACTTTCACCGACACTGAGGTGAATAATTTTTTTAGTATATACCACACAAGTTGAATAATTAGCGGACGAAAACATTACTTTATGTGTGACAATATACCGAAAAGCGGTCGGAAATTGTAAAATCTCGCGCGCCGGCTGCTCGGAGGTGAATAGTACTTGCTAATCACCTCCGAGTTAACCAATCAGAGCGCGCGAAAAGTACTATTCACTTCTGTGGTATACAATATTCACGATAGTCGATGATAGTGCATGATAGTTTGTATTCAAACGCGCGTGATAGTTAAAACTATCATCGACTATCATCAACTATCATTACCGTTTGAACGGGGCTTAAGGCTAACAACTCTGTTATCATCATCATCATCATCATCATCATCATTATTATTATTATTATTATTATTATTATTATTATTTAATTACATTTCCTTGCTTGTGCTGAACTGATTGCGAACGGGACTTTGAGCGAGATGCTCAACGAGTTTGCCAGATATCAGGAAGGTCTCTGAAGAGTCGCTTGGCAGCGACGAAACAACAGTTGTCAGACTAGCCATTACAGCTTTCACAAGTTAAGTTTTCACAAGTTATTCACAAGTTTTCACAATTATTACAATGCTCTCGCGAATATTTAGCGGTCGGAAATCCTTATGCGATATAAGGCGAGATTGCTTGTGCTGAACTGATTGCGAACGGGACTTTGAGCGAGATGCTCACCGAGTTTGCCAGATATCAGGAAGGTCTCTGAAGAGTCGCTTGGCAGCGACGAAACAACAGTTGTCAGACTAGCCATTACAGCTTTCACAAGTTAAGTTTTCACAAGCTATTCACAAGTTTTCACAATTATTTCAATTACATTAAGTTTTTAAAATCAGGGCCGTAGCTAGCATGAGGCGAACCGAGGCACTTGCCTCAGTAAACATAACGAGTTTGTTTTTTTTTATTGTGTGTGTCTTACGAAAATATAAAGTAGTCTCTCCAGTTTTACAGTTGCGTTAAAGCATTTGTTTGAGGTTCCTGTAAGAGGCCATACATTTTAAAGAGGGTTTTTTTTTCCTTTTTACCGGCATTGCCTCGGTAACAATTTTCGTCTGGCTACGGTTCAGAAAGTACAGTTCAGTTTTTTGTTTGTTTTTCCAACGATTTCTTGCTAGAATGCGCAAGAAAGAACAGGTTTATCTCGAGTGTGACTTTTTACTTAACATACATGGAGGGGCGGACGTACGTAGGGTCGATGGTCGGTCGTACGGTGACGTCATTACCAAATTTTCTCAAGCAGATGGGTTACCATATTTTCTTAACCGTAGTGCTCCGCGCGCGCGCCTTCGGCGCGGAGCTCCGCTTCTATTTTACTATGATACAGTGATGACTTGGTCTGG
>JAEMWC010000304.1:70000-197500 GCA_016490735.1 Pachyseris speciosa | reverse complement strand
CTAGCACGGCAACCTTTCAGAAATGGACCAAGACTAGCAAAACCGAGCCGCTTTTGAGACGAGAGATGTTTTCAGAGTTTTTTTTTTTCTGCCCGGCTCTTAATCTCTACTCCCAAACCGGAGAGTCAAATTAATCTCTCTCTTCATGGTTTGGCAAGCAGAGAAAACACGACTGGCTTCTTTCAGCCGTGTTAGACTTATGGATCTTAAGACTTCATGATGTCCTTCGATCACCGAGCGAACAGGCAAATTGACATAATTCGATTAAACCAAACAAGCTAGCGCGGATTCGGCAGACACGTTGCGTAAGTACCAATGTTTTAACCGCCAAAACTTTTAGTGTACGTCACACTATGGAACAATCCTTTCTACCTGTCAAACATTTCATGTCCAGTTTCAGTTTTACCCTTCAGTTACGAGCATTTGGCGCCAAGTTTTCAAATAAAGAAATAAAGAATACCCTTGGGCATTGCTTCATGCATGTTAATAAGGCAGACATATGAAGGGCTGAGAGCATAAACTGCCTATGCGTAATTTTCGGCCGTTTTTTTAGTTCGCTTGGAATTGTCCAAATTTTTGCATGAGTAGTATAGTGTTTGGGGGTACCAGATCAAAAATTAATTTAGGGGGTGTTTTAGCAAAATGATCTCGTATTCTGGAATATATAGTTATTTAATTTGATGGAATATATAGTTGTTCAATCTGATGGAACCAAGGTCAGCACACTTTTGAATTTATGGTTCAATCTGATGGAATCTATAGTTTATTAAAATGCGTGACTTTCTCGGAAAAATCACCAAGCGTGACATTCTCGGAAAAACAGGAAATGAGTCATCGCCTATAGCTATTATTTCTCACGTGGAACCATCCGATGTTTACATAAAAATAAAATCTCATATAATAGTATAGAAATGAGTTGTAATTCAGTAATTCACAATGAATTGAAAAATATGGGAGAGTTGTCATGTTATTTTTGTGATCAGCTATTGGTCAAAGTTGTTAAAAGTGTGAAAGAACCTTGCTGCGATAATCAGAAAATGTTTAACGATGATGGTGAAAATGTTTGTCTAAATTGCGGTTCAGTCCACAACTATGACTATTGTAAAGAGTACGTTGACTTTCATAATAATATGTATAAAATACGGCGAAAATCTGTATATCATCGGAAGTACCATATTGAAAATGTGATAAATGGTATATGTCGCAAGAATGGACTTCAAATTTCTGTAAAAGATAAGGGTAAAATATTGAAAATATTCGAAGAGATAGACAAAGTGCTTCCCTTGGTAAATAAGAATCGAAAAAGAACGATTAGCACTAAATTTATGCTTAAGCAAATATTTTTAATGCTTGATCTTCCATTTGATGAAATAATAGTTACTAGATCAAAAAAGACGCTTGGATTTTATGATCAATATTGGGTTGAGATTCTATTGTTGAGATTTGATAAGATTATTCGTATTATCAAGCAGTGAATTTTTCATCATATTTCTGTAGGTACTTATCAATAATTGGACTATTGTCAGTCACATAATCATCGATATTCTTCATTGAGATTTGTATACTTGAAGCATCAAAATCACCACTTCTCAACTTGTCTTTTATTGAATTGAGTAGATGTTGATAGCTTTGATAAGCATATGTGCAATTTTGGATTTTCAAATCTAGGTTTTTATGCTTCATCCACCCTTGTATCAAAAGTGCTGCTGTACTGATGGCTACCAAACTAACACCACCTGTTGCCACACTTGTGGCGAGACCCCCAGTTGCAAAGATGATGGACAAGGAATTCCCCAGTAATTTCCATTTTTTGAACCGTTTAACAGCCTGTTTATGAGCCCAACACTTTCTGTGATATGTTCGGTAATAGGATTTTAATTCATTTACCTGATCTTCTGTTAATTCACCTGAAATATGGTTCCAGCTGAATATGCTTTTTGGCTCTTTCATATATATCTTTTACATAATGATTCTCTTGAATATGCAATAAAGTATTCCAGAGATCTGGCCGCATAATGGAGATCTTTTTCTTCGCTTTGGTGTAAGGTACTTAGGTATAGCATAACTATATCCACGGTCTAAGGAATAACTGTTATAAAATCTTCCATACGCATCATGAAGTATACCATGTGTTTGTAATGTTTCAATCCATCCAAGTGTATATTCCAAGAAATATGTCAAGCACCCATTTCCAGGACCAATAAGTCCAATATCCTTGTGAGTATTTAAAATATTGTTCATTGAAATTTTTACATTAAAATGCTTGTGATACAGATATTGGTATACCAAAGCTGATTTTAAAATTGCATCATCGACTTGAATAAATTGTTGTTTTGTTTCATCAAAAAAGAATTTAACATATTTGATTGCTTCTTCTATCATATATTATATCGTTGTATTAAAATTTGATGATGATCCAAAATTGTTTTTTCGTCTAATGTAGAACCCAAGTACACACAGAAAAAAATAACAACTACCGTCAAGATGTGCGATAGAGCTAGGATCCAAATCACCAAAAGTCATTTGCTGACTACCACTTCTATTGGCAGCTGTAAAACTTCCAATATGTTTTTTATTCCAATAGATTTTACTTGTGTTTGTTTTTGGAGAAGATAAATTATCCCAGTGAACAGACAAGCAGTGCCAAACATTTATTTGACCTAAATCATTTACTGAATAATCTGCTATTTTTCTGAAACTTTGTATAGATGCTGCTGGACCAAAATATACACAATTTGATTGATCAACACCACTTATAGCTAAATTTGAACCATTGTAATAGCTGACAAACTTATCATAACCTCCATTATCATGACCAAAAAGCCCATTTTTCCATGGATTGCCACCTGTATTTGAATTTAATTTATAAACAATGAAGACATTAACAACATCATTATTTAAATTGATTTGACTTATCATTCTCTGTGATCCATTAAAGTCTAAATAATAACGACCATTATGTTTATTAGCTTTGGTACAAACAGTGGGTCTTATGTTTAAAGTTGATTGTGTTGCATTATTTTCTTCATTCGAGAGATCGTACAATGTTTCAACTTTTCTGTCTGCATTCATATCTAAAAAATTATTATTCGCTCTGTCGATTTGATAAGTACATTTAGAGTATAATCTGATGAATTCAGAAACCCATAAATCCAAAAAACTATCTCTGACAATATCTGAAACTTGTGATTTGATTACAACATGATCAGAATCATTGCCTGCTTTTACATTAGTCAAATGTTTGTTTCCAAGATCATAGTGACCATCTTGTGTTAATGTAAAACCAATTCCTTTATCACCTCTATCACCTTTAGGACCAATTGCACCAGCATCACCTCTATCACCTTTTGGGCCTCTTTCACCAGTTCTTGTATTATCTTGATTTTGTTGAGAATTGAAAACTCCCATTATAATATTAATTTAGATTAATTCATGACCACTTCAAGTGTGAATGTTGTATCAAATGCACCTGTATTAGGATGTGAATAATCAATGATTAAATAGCCTCTCGATAATGATTTGTTGATGTTGACCGTTGTGATGTTTCTACTTAAAGAAGATTGTCTGTGTTCATAAACAGTTGCTGGTAATGGCAAAGGCCCACCACCTCCAGCTTTTGTCTTGAAGTAGAATATTCCGGGTTTTGTTCCTTGTAATACATACATATTCTTAATATGAAAGTTATTGTTGTGAATAACTAAAAATTCAGAGCCATTTATCAATACAGGCTTTAAAACATTCTTATCATGTGCTCGATTGGCTTTGACAAAGCAATTTAAATATTGTATTTGACCGATTATTCCATTCCCATTCAAATTTAGATCACCTCCTAATTTCGGCCTGTAGAGAGCAAATCCTCCGAGATCGAAAGCTGTTTCCATAATTACACCTGTAACGCTTGAACGAAATAGATTCAAACTATTATTATGAATTCTATAGCCATTCAGATTTAAATCACCACCAAGTTTAGCCTCTTTTATCAGATAAGTGTTCATATTAATATTATTTAGCATTGTCAATCCGCCATTGTCTCCACCAAACAACCAATTTTCATTTTCTTTCACATCAAAACCATTCAAATTTAAATTAGTTTGTAATTGTATTTCTTCATTCACGATTTTATAAGCTTCTGCGAAGTCGTAAACACTTGATGGAACGTCTACAGCTTCAAAATCAATACCATATGCAACACAATGAACTTTGTACTTATTTGGATAAGTTGGGTTAGCATTAATATGTATTGTACAATATAAATATTCAGGTGGTGAACTTGCTGATGGTTTTTCAATCCATAATAAATATCTCGAATGATCTTCATTTCTGTTGTCAAATTTTCTCCCTACAGTTTTATGAATTGTAATTCCACCAGTTGCACTGAATGTTACACTACTAAGACTCATTCCTTCATAATCAGGAAATAGCCATTCAAGAATGAAAGTGTATTTTCCATCTTTTATTGTGTACATATTAAAACCAATTCTAGCTCTGTAAATATGATTAGCTTCTTTATTCAAGTCTACATCGATGACCTTTTTTAAAATCGAATGCGGTGAACGAGGTAAATTGACATATCCATTAACTGTCAAGCCATATTCAGTACTAATTTCATCGATATCATTCATCAAATATTTGAAAGCATTCTTTGGATGAGAAGCAGATGAAATATGACTTTTTTCTAATTGATCTAAATTTACGGCATCGATTTATTTGTTCCTTCTTTTAAGTTTGCGAGTGTGTTATCACCCATGTCAATATCACCAGCCATTCGACCTCCGACAAGTTTAAGAAAAGGGGCCTGGTCAACATATCTTTTGTTGGCAGCATCTGTGTTAGCAGTTGGTGTTGCATAGTTGATCACTTTGTTACCAGCCAGATTTAAATTAGCAGTCATTTCTTGTGTTCCATCTCGAAGTAGAGTTTGACCGATACTGCTTTTTGATGCGAGATTAGTGTCAATATATGATTTATTCACAAGATCTGCTGGTTGGTTTCCTATCCCATGACCTGTAATAATAAACCCCCAAAATCCTGATTGCCGGTCATTATAACACTTCCATCTTTTTTAAGAAATTGAGAAACATCAATACCAGCAATTTCAGCATCAACATACTTTTTGTTTACAGCATCTTGTGGGTTTGAGGGGTTATCCTGCAGGTTTATGATTTTGTTTAATTTCATGTCAACATTACTACCAAACGCAACATGACCGTTTTCAATTTCATAAGCTGGGTCGTGCACAAAGTAAGACAAATTGGTATGATAGCCATAGGCCCCATAAACGATGATATGTGTTTTGGTGTTAGACGCAGGAGCTGTGCTGGAAAGTTCCACTTCAATCGCCGCTTGACCACCACTGGTTTTTTCTATCTGGAAAAGTTTTTTCATGTAACCATCAACGTGTGGAGTTTTGAGGAAAGCTTTTTGAAACGGCTGTCCCACCTCACGTAAGTTTATAGACCGAATGATTAATTCAATTGTTGCACTTCTAGGGTCAGATGGTGAGTAAAACTCAGTAACAAATGTGTACGTCCATTTCTTAAAGATGTCACATTAAAACGAATTTTGGATGTAAAGTTACCACTATGTGAAATGATAAAAGACAATGAGGACTTATTTATGTGGTATGGTGATCTATCAAAATTCTCAATTTGAAGGTTTGTTGCATCACTAACTGCTGAAGACTTGGATATGTCTTTTAACAGAAAAGCGAATGGGTTGCGTTGAGTACCAGATGCTGAAAGAACAAGGTCATCAACATACTTTTTGTTGGCAGAATCTTTGTCAGAAGTTGGAGATCCAACATTTGTTATTTTATTGTCACCCATGTCAAGATCACCAGTCATTGCAACACTTCCATCTTTTTTAAGAAATGGTGAAACATCAATGCCAGTAATTCCAGCAATTTCAGTATCAACATACCCCTTTGTGGCTGAATCATTGTTTGCTGTTGGCGCTGCTACATTAGTCAATTTGTTACCTCCAAGATTCAAATCAGAAGTCATTGCAACGCTTCCATCTTTTTTCACAAAGTTATTATTGAGATATGTTGTACTCACTTTACCTATTACACCATCATCAACGTATTTTTTAGTTGCACAGTCTTGTGGAAGTATAGGGCGTGCAGCATTGACTATTCTATGAAAACTCATTTTAACCTCATTATTAAATACAATTCTTCCTTCTTCTATTTCAAAAGCTGGGTCGTGAATATGTGATAAAATGATATTAGAAAATCCATAAACACCATAAACTATAACATAATGTTTTTTATTATTTTGTAAATATGGTGAAATCAACAATAACTCCATTGATGTGGAACCATGACTTGTTTTTTCAAGGAAGAATATTCTTTTGAGATAACCATCAACAAGATGAGTCTTTGGAAATGCTCTTTTTATTGAATCCTTTCTTTCAATTAAATTAGATGACAGATTGTCGTCATCAACTGTTGCATTATTTGGGTTACCATCAGTATAAAACTCAACAACTAAAGTGTACTTTGAAACTTCCAATTGTGACAAATCAAAACGAAGAACAGTTGTAAGACCAGCAGTAGGAATAACAAAAGACAAGGCTTTTTTATTTATTGAGTAAGGACTTTTATTAAAATTTTCCAATTCGAGATCATGTGCATTTCTAAGAATAGTTGTTTTTGATATATCTTCAAGAAGGAATTTGAATGGGTTCAATCTTGTTCCTTCAATTGACAACACAGCATCATTAACATATCCCAAGTTAGCAGAATCATAATGATTTACTGGATCACCAACATTTGTCAAACGTTTATTTTCAATGTCATAATTACCATCTTGTGTTAATCTAAATCCATCACCTTTGGGACCAACAGCTCCAGTAGCTCCTTGTGGACCAATTGCACCTGTATTACCTTTTGGACCTCTATCACCTTTTTCACCTTTGGGACCAATTGGACCAGCTGGGCCTCTTTCACCAGTTCCAGTTTTTGTTTTATCTTGATTTATTGGAGCATTAAAAGCACCCATATAATATTAGATTAGATAACACAGTGAAGTTTGTTCTATGAATTACCATTGTTGCCATTGTTGCCATTGTTGCCATTGTTGTCATTGTTGTCATTGTTACCATTGTTGCCATTGTTGTCTTTTTTACCTTTTGTAGGAATGATTTCATATATATTTGAACAAGGATTGTATGTTGCCATATACTATTAGATTAGATTAAACTGCACCATAAAAATTTCTCTTGATTGTCTTCATCGGCTTGTCAACATAACAGAAGGAATATGGTTTCTTGGTGGCTTCAATGTATTTCTTCTTGTCTATTCCAAGTTCTTGTGCAATCAAGTTCCTTTCTCTTGAGGATGGGAAATCATAAATGCAGAAGTGACTGCAATTGAGTCTGATTGATTTTGGACAGCCATAGAATGATTGTGTGAGATATATGACTGAACAGTTCTTGTGTCTTCCCTGAATGAAATAGCTGATTATCTGATCTTGTTTCTTGTCAGTCACGAAATCATCAAAAACAACCAATCGCTGCAAATCTCTGTCTTTTATTTGTTCAACTGGAAATATCTCTTCTTGACTGCAAACCAAGGCAGGATATCCAATGTGACTGCTTATTTCATCCATTACTTTCCGCAGATATTGATACTTGTCTTGATCCAAATTTTTTGCATAAAGATGTATCTGATCATAATAAACCAATGGTTCCATAATCAGATGCATAAACAGTGTTGTCTTTCCAGATCCTGAATTACCAGCCAGCAGCATCCTGAAAGTGTCTTTTGGCATATACGGATACAACTGTCTGAATGAATTCTTTGAACCCTGAATATCATAATTAGGGATTTCCATATGTTAATAGTTTAGATTAGTCTAACACAATTGTATATGGATATAGAACGAATGAAAAGGCCTCTTAAAAGTGGAATTGAAGCTGGAAACAAAACAAGAGAAGTTCGTGATGTTATCAAGACTTATGAATACAGAAAACAGGATGCATATGATACAACATCAGAATTGCTGAAACCCTCTATTGATGTCCAGAAGAGTGTAAAAGAAAGTGTCGACAAAAAACAGGATGAAGTCATTGAACAGTTGAAAAAAATCAACAGGCTTTAACACAAGGACTTGATGATGTTATTGAAGCTAATCGCAGAGCAATTGTATTTGGTCAGGAACTTCCTTTAGCAGTTGAAGGACCAAAAGATGAGGGCAAGAAAACCAACATATTAGCGATCGATAACAATTTCGATAGAGATGATAGAATCATATTAAGAAATCACAATCTTTTGAAACCATCCGAATTAACTCAAGTCGCCCCACAAAAACTTCTTGAAGAAAGGGAGAAAGCTGCAGAAAAAGCCAAGGATATGGGAAGAAGAAAAAAAAAATCATTCACTCCAGAAGAAAATGAATCTCATAAAAGAGAAATACAAACTTTGAAGAAATATAGAGATACGATTTCAGATGTATTAGCTTCTTACAAATACAAAACAGGGAAAGGAATGGGTTCAAGGGATGCATTTTTGGGTGACATGCTTTCAAGACTGCAGTTGCTTGGTGGATCTATTTCAGCCGGCAACAACAGCAAAAATGTTCAAAATGAATTCACAAAAATATTGCATACATTGAACAGACTGGGAATCCTGAAAACCGGTGAGTTGAATAAAATAATGATAAAATATCTAATGTAAAAGTATATGACAGAAATTTCATTACGATTCAACAGTAAAAACAGAGACAAAATTGGTGTTAGTAAGAGTCATGATTTTGAAAAAGATTCAATACACCTCTTAAATTAACGAATGATTTGAAATATGAGATGGCCGTGAATATTGTCAATATGACATACAGTTGGCACAATATCAGAGATATCTTTTGGGAATAATCAAATGAAATATAGCCACGACAAAGGTGTAAACTGGGAAACAATAACATTCGTTGACGGGATCTATTCATACGACAATATCAATAGTTACATTCATGAGTATATGAGTAAAAATAGCCATGTACTGAATCCATCTGAAACAGACAAATCAAAATTCATGTATGGTATTAACATGTATTTCGTTTTGTCAACATATCGCATTTTGATTGAACTCAATGAAAATTATCGTGTGGATCTGAGGAATCTTGATTTCAGAAAACTTATCGGTTTCGATTCAAAATTAGTTTCAGCCACAGAATATGGAACAAATCTACCTGATATTACAAGAGGAGTAGATGAAATTTATATCAATTGTGATATGGTGATAGATAGCATTGTTGATGGAAATAGCACAAATACAATCGCAGTTATACCAGTCACAGATCTCGTTAGAAGTTTACCTTTCACTTACAAACCTCGTTTTCTTTCATGGAATCCTGTCTCAACACACACAATCAGCTCAATACGCTTTTATGTCACAGACTCTTCTAGAGCTCCAGTCGATTTAAATGGGATAGATTGGTATATTGAGTTATTCTTGAGAGGTGTGGAATTATAAAACCTAATAGTATATGAAACGGTTTGAGTTTAAAAAATATGAACAACATGGTGAAGGTATTGTGACTGACATTATCAAAACAGCTGGAAAAAAAGCAGCCACAACAATTGGTGAACATGCTGGCAAAAAAGCTGGTGACAAAATCATAGAACTTTTGAAAAAGAGAAAAAGTGGAAACAAGAGTGGAACTGAGAGTGTGAGCCAGACTGGTGGTTTAATCAAAAGAAAGAGAGGCCGACCTCGTAAAATCAAATAACTTTTATCTAACACAATAATATATGTCAAACTATCGTGACTCAAAATATATCGAAAGATATGAAGATGTAGTGTTCGAACTAGAGACAGCACTTAATACTGTAGTAGCAAATAATGCTCATCAGAGGAAAACAGGTTACCGTTTCGTTGTTGATAACAGTGGAGAGACTACACCATTTGATTGGTATAATGCCCGTTTTAATGTTATTTTCAAAGAAAATAAGCTTGCAGATGGAGCTGACATTGCTGCTGCAGATCGAAATGGTATTGTTAATTCAGTTCACGCTCTCATTAACACCATTAATGTAAAAATGAATGGTCTTGATGTTTATGAATGCCGTGATGCAAACCAAGCCACAAATATTAAGTCATTGCTTGAGTATTCACAGGGTTATGCTGTAAGTCAGGGAACCAATGAGTTCTTCTATCTTGACACCAGTAGAGGCGCTGAAAACAGAGTAGCACAAGCTGCTTATAACAAAGGATTCTCAGATCGTAAAGCTTTACTTAATGGTGGTGGTGAAGTAAATGCAGAGATAGCATTGAACAGATACGGTTTTTTCAAGAGCTTTTGGGATGAACTCATGCCTAACTCAAAAGTAGAGGTGAACCTGACACTTGAGAGTGATGACAATATGATTTGGCAAGCTACTGATGAATGTCGTGTGATACTAACTAAATTCCAGCTAATTGTTCCTCGTATTATTTTCAATTCTACGGGAAAGTCCTTATACATGAGCAAGTATCTTGACAACAGAAAGTGGACTTACATGAGAGAAATGGTTGAGAGAGGCAATTCAACAAGACAACAGACTGCCAATTTCCGTATTTCCACAGGAATAAACAAACCCAGGCATGTTTTTGTATTCATCATCAATGATGCAAGTGATGCATCTCAGACAGCCAATAAATTTCTCTATAACACTTTTCTGTTGGTAATGACCAAACTTTGACTGATTGTTATCTTGAAGTTGGCAATGGAAATGATTATCCAGAGGTTCATTATAAACCATCAACAGAACCAACAAGAGTATTCAGAGATGTTTTGAAATATGTTCAAGCTGTAAATGATTTCAGTGAAAGTACCCTTCTCACAAGAGGAAACTTCGGTACAATATTCCCTTTCATTTATTTTGATTTGACGAAACAGAAGCAGGACATAAAAGATGGAATGACAAAACTGACTTTCAAATACACTTTGAGTGCTACAGCAATCATGATTATAGTGTGTATGCATTGGTACTCTATGAGCAGGATATTGAGATGAGAAAGACTGATGGAAAAAATTCTTGAGATCTATGTAAATGGAATAATTAATTGGAAATAATTAATTAAATAATTAAATAAATTGAATAAATTAAATAATTAAATTAAATGATTGTTTGTATTAAATACAATTTAGTATAAACATATATTATATGACTACTTATCATCCTCATGGAGTGAAACTTTCACAGGGTCAGAAACAAAAGCTAGCAAAAGCTTATGCAACAAATTCGCCTGTAACAATCAGGTTGACACATAGAGAATTGTCTGGAAATGATCAACTAATGTTGACTAAGACACAAATCAACAAACTGATGAAATCAAGAAGATCAGGAAAAGGTTCAGACATCAAAATATCAAAATCACAAATCAGAAAAGCTGTTGTAGAAGGAGGTTCTCTTTGGTCCAGTCTTTTTTCACTTGGAACAAGACTATTGCCTTATGCAGGTAAAGCAGTAGCTAAAGCGGCTCCAGCATTGGCTACAGGTGCTCTTTCTTCTTTAGCAAGTCTCGGTGTTGATAAACTATTTGGGAAGAAAAAAAGTGGAGGATTTCTTATTCCTAATGCCAATCTTGGTCAATTATTGAATGTAGGAAATTTATTGAATACGAGACAGGTGGCAGATATTATTCAAAAAATGCAGTATGGTGGAGACGTTGTTATCAAACCAACAAAAGCGCAGACTGGAAAGGGTATTGGAACATACTGGCGAGTATTGGAATTCCTTTGGCCATAGAAGCAATTAGAAAATTAACTGGAAAAGGTTTGCATATTGAAAGAAGACTTCCAAGATGGTCATTAGATGTTCACGTTCCAGATCATATTATGAAAAAAAAGAGGTGGGAAACATGCTATGATTCCATGGCAATCCCCTCCTGTTTTTGGTACATGGGATAACCCAATAGTTATGGGAATGAAAAAAAAAAAGAAAAACCAAAGGAAAAGGACTTCTACTGGGCAAAAACAGTCCATTCAATTCAATCCCCATACTAGGAACCATTTTGTAAATAAACCCTTATCCAACTTTGATTTAATCAATTGGGTTAAACAACTTGGAATAAAACATTTTAGAGGAGTATTTTCAAGAGACAATCTGCCAAACCTGATGAGAAACAATGAATGTGGGATAGTCAATCTCGACAGTCAGATTGGACCTGGTACTCACTGGGTATGTTATCGAATTGGTGATAGATACTGTGAATACTTTGACTCATTTGGTTTAATGATGCCAACAGAAGTACAGAAATACATGGCTACAAGTGGAAAACAACTTGAATACTCTGGAGATGAGATACAAGAAAGGGATTCAGTATTATGTGGATATTGGTGTTTGTACTATCTTCTCGAGAGACAGAATGGTAAATCGATTCTGAACACAATACATAATGCTGATTTTGATCCCACAGACACAAGTGTCAATCACAGATTCATTATAGATTACTTCGAAAATATCTAACTTATATGTATAATGGTAAAATCATATTGTGTGAAACAGAAGAAAGTCACTGAATGTGTACCAGGAAGTGAAAGATATCAAAAGACAAAAAATGGTCGAACTGTGATGAAATGTACTTGTGCTGAATGTGGAATCACAAAGACTAAATTTGTCAGAAATCGGGGAAACTAATTAGCCCGTCTGAAGGGGCGGGCATACTAGATTCGGCTGCAGATATGGCACTAACAGGATTTTTGGAACATGGAGTCCCTTATTTAGCGAAGAAGGGTGTTGAAATTGGTAGATATTATGCATCAGAAGCAATGAGAAATCCAAAGCTGCAAAAGAAATTAATTGACAAAGGACTTTCCCTCGCAAAGCCTGCAATCACAAAGGTTGGGTCAGAAGCTTTGAAACAACTCTCAACAAAAGTGAGACCAAATATTCGTTACAAAACAGATATCAAAGGATTAGATTATGGCGGTACTATTGACATTCATAAGGTTATTGGCAAGCTTCCTAAGCCGAAAAGTGGATGGACACCCGGAAAGTATAAATACATGGGACCTTATAATCCCCTCGATAAACAGTTAGAGTATGATAAAAACACAGGTGAGGTCACAAAATGGTATGTGCAACCTTACAACAAGGTAGATGAAATAGCAGCATATCACGATATATGTTATGATATGGGAAAAAATAAAGGTGATTGTGACAAAACAATGGTCGAGTCACTTGATCTAATACCATATATATGGTGAGATGCCAAAATGGGGTCAAACAGCCAGATTCTTAATTGACAAAAAACAGAAATTAGGTCTTGGTGTTTCAAAAAAACGGAAAAAGCCGTCGAGTGAAGAAAACTGGCAAGAAAAACTAGCTGATGAATTACATGCACCCATAAAACGAAATTTCACTCGGCGGCGTGTGATTGTGAATAAAATTGATGAAATATGGGCAAGTGATCTAGTTGAAATGCAACAGTTCAGTAAATGGAATAAAGGTTATCGATATCTTCTTATGGTCATTGATGTCTTCAGCAAATATGGTTGGATTGTCCCATTGAAGGATAAGAAAGGTGAATCTGTCACTGAAGCATTCAAAACAATATTCAAGGAAGGCAGAAAACCACAGTATTTATGGGTCGACAAGGGAAAAGAGTTTTACAACAAACACTTGAAGGACTTGCTAGAGAAACATAGTGTACAGATGTACTCAACTGAGAATGAAGAGAAGTCATCAGTAGTTGAAAGATGGAATAGGACAATGAAGTCCAAAATGTGGAAGCAGTTCACTGTTCAAGGTAATACACAGTATTTAGACATGTTACCAAAATTAGTGAAACAGTATAATAATACCAAACATTCAAGCACAAAGATGACACCCGTTGAAGCATCTGATAAGAGGAATGAAGGAACTGTTTACTTCAATTTGTATGGTGATATGAAAACATTAAAACAGAAACCGAAATTCAAAATAGGTGACAAGGTCCGAATATCTAAGTATAAACGGAATGTGTTCGACAAGGGCTATACACCAAATTGGACTGAAGAAGTGTTTACAGTTGATAAAATCCAATATACAAACCCAATAACATACAAACTAAAAGATCTCAACGATGAAGATATTGAAGGGAGTTTTTATGAAGCTGAATTATTGAAAGCCAGACAGGATGTATTCCGTATTGACAAAGTCATTCGCAGAGATTACAAGAAGAAACAAGCTTTGGTGAAGTGGAAGGGTTACAGTGACGAATTTAACAGTTGGATACCGTTCAAGGATTTAAAAGACATATGAAATTGTTTTAAGAGAAAATTATCTAACATATATGTGAAGGAGACCTACAGTATATCTGTTATTTGCTATTATATGTAGCCAAGAATATTATTATTTCTGACTATATTTAAACACAGGTCGAAAATGAATTAAAAAATAAATTATTATAATATACAAATGCAAAAATATTCCTACGATAATAAAGAATTGGATGTATCAATAGATTGTTATCTTGATGATAAAAATGACGTTTGGTTCAGAGGAAGAGACATAGCTATTATTCTCGACTATAAAAATCCACAAAAAGCAATCAAGGATCATGTTTTATCTGATGATAGAATCTTAAGAGACCACAAAATCAGCATAAATTCACGGGGGACAAAAACGGTCCCTCGAGCTGAGGCCACTGATTCACGATGTAACAAAACGTTACCTCGTGCTGAGACCACTGATTCACGATGTAACAAAACGTTACCTCGTGCTGAGACCACTGAAAAAACTTTCAAATGTTTTTTTATAAATGAATCAGGATTTTATTCACTAATACTGTCCTCTAAAAAACAAGAAGCTGTAAAATTCAAACATTGGGTTACATCAAAAGTATTGCCATCAATCAGGAAACAGGGATATTACAAACGGTTCAATGATAGAAGCAATAATATGCTTTTAATTGAAAGTGAAAACGATCTGCACTACAAGATTGTATCATTCATCAGAAAGAAATATGAAGGTGCATTAATGGTGGCGGGATTAGGTGAAAATCAAATAAGCCCAAACATGAGAATCAGAAGTTATAACAAAGGATATATGGCTGGTCAGTGTGATTTGATGTTGTTGAATCCCACTAGAAAATACAATGCTCTTTGTCTTGAATTTAAAAGCCCTACTGGTGTGTATCAAGTATCGGACAAACAAGTTAATATGAAGCAAATGTATGAGAAAAATAAGTGCAAATACATTATGAGTGATTGTTTCGAAGATTTAATTTATGAGATAACCAAACACATGGAAGAAAGCAAATTATACTTATCACGAAGGAAAGATTTAAAAGAAAATTAAATTGATATAAAAATAAAAATATATAGATTATATATGGAGAATCAAAATGTTAAGAGAGGTCGGGGAAGGCCTAGAGTTCTCAGTGATGAGGAAAGAAAAAAACACAAGACTACCTATATGCTAAATAAAGAATGGTTCTGTAACATATGTAAGACAGGACGTAACTACACAATGGCAGGGAAATCTTGTCATATTAAAACAAAAAAACATCAAAAAAATATTCTTCAATAATTACAGTTCAAAAGGATCCAGTAATTGGATCAATTGAATTCTCAACCATATTTAAACGCAGACGGAAATGTTTTAAAGAAATAATAACTATAGATATATTATAAATGGAAAAAATTATCGAAACTAGTAGTAATATGGACAAGAAAAGTCTCAAAAAATTGAGCAAATCCAAGCTAATCGAATTGCTGTTGAAGCAGCAGAAAAAGCCTAAAGTTATTATAGTTGATGACACAAAACCTGTACCTAAACCAAGAACAAGACCAATTCCCGCCCCAAGGACGAAAAGACCAACTGTGAAAGAATTGGTTGATTATTTTGAGAGGAAAAGATTACCAGCTCCACCTGCTGAATGGTTGGAAGAAATAGAGCAATTGAAAAAGAGACCAATTCCCACCCCAAGAGCCAAAAAGCCTGTGCCGGTTCCAACACCCAGAACAAAAATAGAGCAAACAGAGAAAGCTCTGAAAGGTTTCACAAAATCTTTTGAAATCAGTATAAAAAATAACAAAAACCCGCTTGCGCAACTGCAAAACACAAGAAAGGCTGTTGCATATAATATTATAAAATTGTTGAATGAAATTAAAGGTCTCAAATTCGTTGAAACGCTAAAGGTAACATTTGCAAAAATGACTGACGGAGCAATAGAATACAAAACCGCATATTTCAACAGTGTAGCTCAAACAATTGTGAATAATCTGGAAGTAACTGAATCACTACAGTTGTCTAAAGACCAAATAATGAATAAGATTGCAGTTTGGGTATCTGAAGGTTCAGGTTGGACTGTTGATTCAGTTGATAGTCATTATCTTAATATTGTGAAATATGCGCCAATGAAGGGCTCCTCATACATTAAACTACCGAATGAACTCAGAAACAGTGCAAAGGGTTTGATTAACATAAAGAATGATGATGATCTGTGCTTCATGTGGTGTCATATCAGGCACTTGAATCCTCAAGACAAATACCCACAGAGAATAAAGAAGACTGACAGAAAATTTGTCAATACATTAGATTATTCAGGGTTGAATTCCCAGTTGCAACCAAGCATTACAACAAGATAGAGAAACAAAATGAGATCAACATCAATGTTTTTGGTTTTGAGAATAGACAGCCATATCCAATTTTTGTTTCAAAAGAGAAATATGAAGACTGCTTGAATCTGCTTCTAATAACTGAAAATGAAAACAAGCATTATGTGCTAATCAAAGATTTCAATAAGTTCATGTACAATCAAACAAAGCACAAAGAAAGAAAACACTTTTGTATGCACTGTCTTCAATGCTTCAGCTCTGAAAGGGTGTTGAATAATCACAAGGACAACTGCATGCAAGTAAATGGCACACAGGCAATAAAAATGCCAAACAAAGATAACAACATACTGAAATTCAACAACTTTCATAAACAACAGCAGGTACCATTTGTGATCTATGCTGATTTTGAGGCCATCACTGAAAAAATACACGGTTGCCAACCCAACAGTGATAAATCATATACAGAGGCTTATCAGAAGCATACTGACTGTGGCCACGGCTATAAAGTAGTTTGTTGTTATGATGATAAATACAGCAAACCAGCAGTAATATACAGGGGTGAAAAGGCTGTGTACAAATTCATGAAAGCTATGCTGGAGGAAGTCAAATATTGCAAGAATGTTGTGAAAAAAAATTTTAACAAACCATTGAAAATGACTAAAGATGATGAAGAGAAATTCCGAAAAGCCAAAGTTTGTCACATTTGTGATAAAAAATACACTGACAAAGATATCCGAGTTCGAGATCATTGTCATATTACCGGCAAGTACAGAGGTTCTGCTCACCAAGATTGTAATCTGAAACTCAGAGTGAACCCAGATGAAATAAAGATACCAGTCATATTTCACAATCTAAGAGGCTATGATAGTCATTTTATTATGCAGGAGATTGGAGCCATTGTTAAGAAGCACACTTACAAAAACAAGAAAGGTGAAGACTGTCAAATGAATATCAATGCTATCCCAAATAACATGGAGAAGTATATGGCTTTCATGCTTGGCAACCACTTGACCTTCATTGATAGTTTCCAGTTCATGAGCTCCAGTTTGGAAAAACTTGTAGGCAATCTACCAAAAGAAGCCTTAAAATACACCTCACAAGAGTTCAAGGGAAAGGATCTTAATCTGATGGCACAGAAAGGTGTTTATCCTTATGACTATATGGATAGTTTAAATAAATTTAACCAAAAGCTTCCAACAAAGGAAGAATTTTACAGTATATTGAGTGATGAGCATATATCAGATGAAGACTATACACATGCTCAGACAGTGTGGGAAACATTCTCTTTGAAAAACATGGGCGATTATCATGACCTGTACCTTAAAACAGATGTACTCCTACTGGCTGATGTATTTGAAAACTTCAGAAAAACATGCCTTGAGTACTATAAACTGGACCCGTGTCACTATTTCACATCTCCCGGTTTATCTTGGGACGCCATGCTTAAAATGACTGACATAAAATTAGAATTGATGACAGACATTGATATGTTTCAATTCATTGAAAAGGGCATGCGTGGAGGAATCAGCTATATAGCCAACCGTTACGGTAAAGCAAATAATAAATACATGAAAGAGTATGACGAGAAGGCGCCCTCGAAGTACATCATGTATCTTGATGCTAATAATTTGTATGGTTGGGCTATGAGTCAATATTTACCAACCGGTGGTTTCAAATGGTTGACAGAAAAGCGGATCAGCAAGTTAGACCTGGCTGTCTATAAAGAAGATAGTGCAAAGGGTTTGATTCTTGAAGTTGACCTTAAATACCCCCAAGAGTTACATGATCTACATAATGACTACCCACTTGGGCCAGGAAAGATTAAAGTGACTGGGGACATGCTATCAGATTATTGTAAGAAAATAGCTAGCAAATTCAATATATCAACTGGTCTGGTACATAAACTGATACCAACATTAAGCAACAAAGAAAAATACGCGCTCCATTATAGGAACCTCCAATTATATACTGATCTCGGTTTGAAAATAACCAAAGTCCATCGAGTATTAGAGTTCAATCAATCCCCATGGCTCAGACAGTACATCGACTTCAACACTCAGAAAAGAACTAGCGCAAAAAATGCCTTTGAGAAAGACTTTTTCAAGCTGATGAATAACAGTGTATTTGGAAAAACGATGGAAAACCTCAGAAAGCGAGTAGACGTCAGATTGGTGACTGATGAGAAGAAGCTATTGAAAATGGCTGCTAAACCGACATATGTTAGCAGTAAAATCTTCAATGAAAATTTGGTAGCTGTTCATAAGATAAAAGAAACACTTACTTTAAACCGGCCAGCATACGTGGGGATGTGTATTCTAGACCTTAGCAAGACACTGATGTACGATTTCAATTACAACTACATCAAAGAGAAATATGGAGATGAAGCAAAATTACTATTCACAGACACAGACTCACTGACCTATGAAATTGAAACCCAAGATGTATATAGGAATTTCTGGAATGATAAAGATAAATTCGATAACAGTGACTATCCTGAAAGCTCGCCATTCTCCGATAAGACCAATAAGAAAGTGATTGGTAAGATGAAAGATGAGGCTGCTGGAGTCCCAATATGTGAATTCGTAGGAC
The DNA here is from genome assembly GCA_016490735.1 of Pachyseris speciosa. Classification (NCBI taxonomy): domain Eukaryota; kingdom Metazoa; phylum Cnidaria; class Anthozoa; order Scleractinia; family Pachyseridae; genus Pachyseris; species Pachyseris speciosa. The sequence goes on along the minus strand of JAEMWC010000304.1, from coordinate 178,388 downwards.
TGAGATCGAAGATGTATAGCTATATTAAAGATGATCAGAAAGGAGGAAAAACAGCAAAAGGAATCAAAAAGAACACAATCAAAAATGAAATCAAGCATGAAAATTATAAAGACACTCTATTCAATAATAAACAGTTGCATCATAGAATGAAAACAATCAGAAGTCAGAACCATCAACTTGGAAGTTATGAGATAAATAAAGTATCACTCAGCTGCTTTGACGACAAGCGGTATATTCATGATAATGGCGTGACAAGCTATGCGTATGGACATTATGAAATCTAGCTGTTGCGGTGTTTTTATCGCCTCAAACCCACTGATTTGCCTAGTTTAGGATAGTATATAATTTAAATCACTGCCCTCTTTCTGACCCTTTACCCGAAGAATTAACATATGAGACAGGAACATTTGTTGGGGGGATTCCCTTTCGAATGAGTCACCAAACTACGTCACTATGTTTAGGGGATTCTAGATTTTTTCGCTTTTTACACATGCGTATTATTTTTTATCTTTGAAAATTTCATTTATGTACCACAAGCATAAAAATGAAAATACAAACGCAAATATAAGGGTTGTTTCACACAGATAAAGAGTGGCTTGTATGCAGAGTATCTAACGATTGGAAAAAGCGGGGGCCTTTCGTTAGCGAAATGTATACAAGCCACCCCATGGAATAATGAAAAACCCCCGCCGTTATTCCATGGGTTGAAAAAATAAAAAAAAATAAAAAATGAAAAATAAAAAATGAAAAATAACAAAATCACCCTGAGATGGTGTCGGATTGTTGGGTAGAGCTATAGTTAAGCTTCGGCTTCTCAGAAGTGCCGGTTCAATCTCAAGCCGGAGGGTGAAAAAAACAAACAAATACTTGGCCTCAAGAGGGTCTGATAGGGCCAGAGCGGAGTGGTGGTGGGAACATAAATGATAGTGCTCTGGTGGTGTGGTGGTGGGAATTCAAAAAAAAACAAAACAAAAAAAAACCTCTCATGAGGGACGGGTGGTGATTCAAATTCCAAATTAAGTCCCTCATGAGAGGTTCTGGTGGCCACCAGTTTTGCTATTTTTTTTCTGCATCTTTAATTGCTTCAAATAATAGCTTTAGGCGATGACTCATTTCCTGTTTTTCCGAGAATGTCACGCTTGGTGATTTTTCCGAGAAAGTCACGCATTTTAATAAACTATAGATTCCATCAGATTGAACCATAAATTCAAAAGTGTGCTGACCTTGGTTCCATCAGATTGAACAACTATAGATTCCATCAAATTAAATAACTATATATTCCATCAAATTAAATAACTATATATTCCATCAAATTAAATAACTAGATATTCCATCAAATTAAATAACTATATATTCCAGAATACGAGATCATTTTGCTAAAACACCCCATTTTTGATCTGGTACCCCCAAACACTATACTACTTGCATGTGAACTGCAGTTTGATTCAAAAACATTGTCCCGTATTTTTTTTCACCGATTTCTTTTTCGTTTTCGAGAAATAACGTATGCAAAAAAAAACACCTAAAACTACACATAGGCAGTTTATGCCTCCAGCTCTTCAATTATTCACCTCAGTGTCAGTGAAAGTGGTGGATATAAATATCGACCACTATTCACCTGCACTTCGGTGAATAATTGTTAAATATATATATATATATATATATATATATATATATATATATATATATATATATATATATATAGGCAGAATAAGGAGGTTTACACATACAATGAACTCCCAGCAGAAGGATCCAAAGAATACTATGCCACCACGTGAATTTGTAGATAAATAAGAGATAACGACAGTGGGGCGAACTTCTAGCTGATCTGACGGATGTAATAACGTTTCGGCTGTTCAGCCTTCTTCAGATTAAAAAGTTTAAAAACTAAGAACTAAAAATTGTAAATAGTTTTTAGTTCTTAGTTTTTAAACTTTTTAATCTGAAGAAGGCTGAACAGCCGAAACGTTGTTACATCCGTCAGATCAGCTAGAAGTTCGCCCCACTGTCGTTATCTCTTATCTATCTATCTATCTATCTATCTATCTATCTATCTATCTATCTATCTATCTATCTATATTGTTTTTGTTTTGTTTTGTTTTGTTTTTGTTTTTTGGCAGTTGCCTGGTGATTGCTTCGCAAGAAGCATGAAACTCTGAGTAGCAATAAATGTCTTCAACCAAATAATCCAACTCTGAAAATATACATATTGCTCTAGTTTGTCTATTGAGCACTTTAATAGCCGATGAAGACTTAACAGGATGCGGGATAACAACAATAATAGAACTAGTGATAAATGTTATGTAATTGTCAATTACATAACATTTATAATAATAATTTTTAGACATTTATCACTAGTTCTATTATTGTTGTTATCCCGCATCCTGTTAATTTACCGTAGTCGTTTCATACTTTTTATACACCTATTGTTTTTCGTTTCATTGTCTGAGTTACGTAACCCGTATGTAATTTGTAACCATTGTTGTAAAATCATTCTTAAGTTGTAGGTTTTTAACTTTCTGTTTGTAACTGACGAAGGTCGAGAGACCGAAACGTTTTTTAATCATAAATTTTTAAATTTTTATCTTTTTTTGAACCAAAAGTTGTCCATTTTCGGTCTTTTTAACTGTTATTTATCATTCGCCGAATAAGGACTGTGAATCATTAGTGATCCTTTTGGTTCTGCGTCTTTCGTTGGCCCAGGAAGCGCTTTCAACCGTCTATATATATATATATATATATATATATATATATATATATATATATATATATATAGCAGTTTGATTGGGCTACCTGAGCCAACGGAGAACACTGCACTCCGAAAGTTGTTGTTTTTGTAATTGGTAAATGAAGAGCTACTTGGTAGAGATATTATTATTATTATTATTATTGTTATTATTATTATTATTATTATTATTATGAATAATCATAATTATTATTATTATTATTATTACTATAACATAACTAACAACTTAATTATTCTTTTATAATATAGCTCGAGTATCTTTTCATTGAAAGCGACCGTGCATTATGAGAGTACAAAGCACGTAGATGAGGCTATTTGTCTGCGCGTGCAGTTTCAAAATCATTTAATAATCTGGCATTTTTCACAATTCAAAGTATAAACTTCTCGATTAAAATATTACAGTCATACCATAGAACTGACGAGACGAATTCCAAGTGCTGCTTGTTTTGACCGAACGGTTTTAGCCTCCCGTTAAAAACTATTTTTACAACAAGACACAGTGTTGACGCAACATGTAAGATCACTGACGCCATTCCGCGCGCGCAAGCTGAGAATAAAATTTGCTCAGTTTTCTCACAAATTGAAACGAATTTAGCTACAAATGTGGGAAAAACTATATTATAAAACAAATAAAAAAGCCTTAACCGTGCTTTGTTCTGTTATAAGGCACGCAAGGAAGTACGGAAGCTTTGAAGGGACATCTATAAAATTCTTGTGAGTTCGAGTTGTTAAGTACGAGTTCGAGTTGCTAAGTACGAGTTCGAGTTGTTAAGTACGAGTTCGAGTTGTTAAATACGAGTTCGAGTTGTTATAAGTACGAGTTCGAGTTGTTAAGTACGAGTTCGAGTTATTAAGTACGAGTTCGAGTTGTTAAATACGAGTTCGAGTTGTTATAAGTACGAGTTCGAGTTGTTAAGTACGAGTTCGAGTTGTTAAGTACGAGTTCGAGTTGTTAAATACGAGTTCGAGTTGTTATAAGTACGAGTTCGAGTTGTTAAGTACGAGTTCGAGTTGTTAAGTACGAGTTCGAGTTGTTAAATACGAGTTCGAGTTGTTATAAGTACGAGTTCGAGTTGTTATAAGTACGAGTTCGAGTTGTTAAGTACGAGTTCGAGTTGTTAAGTACGAGTTCGAGTTGTTAAGTACGAGTTCGAGTTGCTAAGTACGAGTTCGAGTTGTTAAGTACGAGTTCGAGTTGTTAAGTACGAGTTCGAGGTGTTAAGTACGAGTTCGAGTGGTTGAGTACGAGTTCGAGTTGCTGAGTTCGAGTTCGAGTTGGATCAGCGGTATCAAAGCGAAAGTATCGCGGGAGCAAAATCTGTCTCCAAAATGGCGGAAACGAAGATCAACAACGGTGGAGAAGAGGTAATTTTTAAGAGCCCTTAACTCCTCAAGACGTAATCTTACGTTGAAATACATTGTAAACTATTGCAATATACTCTTTAATCACCTCATGGCCGATATCTTTAGGTGGAAAAGGTTGCAGCGTTTCTCAATAGTATCGGAGTAAAAAAGAATGTTTTGCAGACGTTTCAACGTGAGAAGGAGTGGGTAATAAATACATCTTTTTTCATTGATAGACGGTGGAATGTTTTAGTTTTCCATTTAGTCTCCGACTGGTTAAAGGTTTACTGATAAACAGCAGTAAAAATATTAAAATTGAAGCTCTCCGACGTCTCATTATCAAGGCAAAGTGACTGTTTATAAAACATTACACGGAATAGACGTTTGTCCTGCTTTAACTCACGAGATGATATAAATCATCCGGCGAAGATCTTAAGCCAACGTTGAACGTGCAATCTGACTCCATGCACGTTAAGTTATTATAATCACAAAAGAAGAGAAACGTTTATTGTACTGTGCCATTTACATGAAATTATAAAGAAAGAGTGAATGATAGCATCATCGAAACGTCGGATAGCAGTAATTTTAAGTTCTGCGATCAGTACATGAAACATGAAACTTCGGACATGAAACAGTCACTTTGCCTTGATAATGAGACGTCGGAGAGCTTCAATTTTAATATTTTTACTGCTGTTTATCAGTAAACCTTTAACCAGTCGGAGACTAAATGGAAAACTAAAACATTCCACCGTCTATCAATGAAAAAAGATGTATTTATTACCCACTCCTTCTCACGTTGAAACGTCTGCAAAACATTCTTTTTTACTCCGATACTATTGAGAAACGCTGCAACCTTTTCCACCTAAAGATATCGGCCATGAGGTGATTAAAGAGTATATTGCAATAGTTTACAATGTATTTCAACGTAAGATTACGTCTTGAGGAGTAAAGGGCTCTTGAAAATTACCTCTTCTCTACCGTTGTTGATCTCCGTTTCCGCCATTTTGGAGACAGATTTTGCTCCCGCGATACTTTCGCTTTGATACCGCTGATCCAACTCGAACTCGAACTCAGCAACTCGAACTCGTACTCAACAACTCAAACTCGTACTTAACACCTCGAACTCGTACTTAGCAACTCGAACTCGTACTTAACAAATCGAACTCGTACTTAACAACTCGAACTCGTACTTAGCAACTCGAACTCGTACTTAACAACTCGAACTCGTACTTATAACAACTCGAACTCGTATTTAACAACTCGAACTCGTACTTAGCAACTCGAACTCGTACTTAACAACTCGAACTCGTACTTAACAACTCGAACTCGTACTTAACAACTCGAACTCGTACTTAGCAACTCGAACTCGTGCTTAACAACTCGAACTCGTACTTATAACAACTCGAACTCGTATTTAACAACTCGAACTCGTACTTAGCAACTCGAACTCGTACTTAACAACTCGAACTCGTACTTAACAACTCGAACTCGTACTTAACAACTCGAACTCGTACTTATAACAACTCGAACTCGTATTTAACAACTCGAACTCGTACTTAGCAACTCGAACTCGTACTTAACAACTCGAACTCACAAGAATTTTATAGATGTCCCTTCAAAGCTTCCGTAAGGAAGTGACGAGAGCACTCAAGAAGTAGTTAAAAGCACTCGCCTACGGCTCGTGCTTCTTCCTACTTCTTTCGTGCTCTGGTCACTTCCTTGCGTGCCTTATAACAGAACAAAGCACGGTTAAGGCTTTTTTATTTGTTAAATTAAAGTGTCAATGTGTTTAGCTATAGTATTAATTAATCAGTATTATTAGTATTAATTTATTAGTATTCCTCTGTTATTTGCTTTATGTATTAATAATTGTGAATTTGTGAGGATTATATACACCCTGTACATGGGTTAATTGCAACTGCTGCGATCATAACTGCCGCGATCCCTTTCATGGTTAATCTTTCTGCCGCAGTTCTAATAGATCATCCTTTTATATTCATAGTCATTTGTTCATCACTCACGGGTTTATTACTTTTCAACAAAATCACCAGCTCCCAGTTGGTTTGTTAGCTCAGCTGGTAGAGCACAACACCGGTTTTGCAGTGGTTTACTGTACGTACAAGCCCCATAACTGCGACGATCCATTTCATCTTTGACTTTATGTACAACTGTGGAAGTCTCCGTTCATGTTACTGGCGGTTCGTATTTACGCATTAATTAATCTCTCGTCTTGTGTGAAGGTTAAGGGAGTCCCAGGCTCCAGTGGAAGACTTCATCGCGTGGCGGATGGCAGCTGGGAGTGGTCTGATGACGAGGGTAATAAAAAAGATGATAGAGATGACGCTAAAGATGATGATGATGATGATGATGACAAGAAAGCAAATGTAGATACTGTGAAGGTAATATTTTCAAGGCTAGAAAAAATTATATCAGAGAACACATGCACGACCATTTGGAATCTACTTATTAAACACTATTCTTCCTAGTTTAACTGTAACTTTGACAGAATACCTTCTACACCTTTTGCGGTTATATTTGTGTTGTACCATTCTGTAATAATCGTCTTCATCATCCGTTATTATCACCGTCACCATTGCCAATAATGATCACCATCATCAGAGGGGGGCTGCTTGTCCATTTCCCCATGTTCAAGGTACCATGTGCTCCACTCGAAGCATCGCAGCGCGCGAAGCAAGATGGTAATGGCAGCGCTCGGCCACGTGAAATAATTTTTCAAACGAAAGTAAATTTTCGCATGGCCGAGCGCTGCCACTAAATTTGTTTTGCATTATCTTTTCAAAGTGTATTCTATTTTAATTTACTTTAACTTCGAATTTAGATCCTCATTTAAAAATGCATTCAATTTTAATCTCAATTAAGTTTGATTTTGATTTGTACTTTGCTTTTTGTTTTACATTTAATTGCATTCTATTTGATTTTGACTTTATTTGCGTTTCTTTTATATTTCATTGCATTTGTATTTGATTTTATTTGCATTTTGTTTCACATTTTATTTGCTATTAAAAAGCAAAAATTGCCCTCAAAACTCAGTGACAGTCCTTGGCCACCCAACACCACGCTGTCACTGCCGACATCTCTATCACCATCACCATCAACATAACCACCACCTCGACCATCATCACCAGCATGACCACCACCTTTTCTGTGATCTTCAGTGGTCGTCTTTGTCGTCGTTATACTCGCAAAAGAGCTGGTGTGTCGAGCTGTGGACTGTGTGGGGTGCACTTTTACTGCAACTTGGCGTAGTGAGCTTTAACCCTTTAACCCCTAAGGGGTCTCCCTTTTGACGAGTAAAATCGTCTGGCGTTAGACAGTGTAAAATCGATAGGTCACTCTTAGGGAGGAAAGGGTTAAGGGAGATCTTGGAATGACCGGACTCAACGCTCCATTCATCTGATTTCAGGAAAAACCCTCCAAAGCAGAAGGAGTGAACGTTCAAGTTCAGCCACCCACCCCCACTTCTCCAAAGCCTCGTAAGTGATAGAACCGCCACTGAGAGAGCGCGTTCTTTGGTACTATTTTGGTTTTTCGCATTCTGATTTAGGGATAAGCGAATACGCGGAAATAGGGTTTTCCTAAAGTGCACATACTCTGAAAACAGAATAACCTTGGTAGAAGTGACCTAAGATCAGCGCGCAAAATAGTGTGGACCGAGCGTCTGAGGTCTTACTTCTGGTACGACGTCACGAGCATGGCGTGCCGCGCACAATTTTCCCGCCAAAGCTTTACCGGAAGACTGTATATATTCCTCGTATTCCGAATAAACGGTATTCTGTTCTTTATACTATTGCGATTAGAGTGAACAGAATGGTATTCCTTCCGGAATAGTCCAAAAGAAAGCGCCCCTAGAATTGGATTATGATCGGCACACTGCCATATTAGTGAGCTGCTGTTGGCGTGTGACAAACGTGACAGTTAAATATACTTCAGTAATTCCAGCTCGCAACTTCCTAACTCTCATTGCTTTCACAAAGATTAGAGGACGGAATTTGAACTGGTAAGTTGCATCAAAATACCAAGGTAATCAGGCATCAAGTTAGTCACGCAATATTTCCCGTCTTTTTCGCTAGCGCTATTCCATAAGCTGCTAAAGCTCACTACTTTCGAGATAAAACTTTGGTAGATTTACTCGAATTCCGTCATCTTGGAATCCACGGTTATTTGAACCTCACGGGTAGTTACGGCCCCGCGTTAATTGGAGAGTTATTTCGTCCTTCTATCACATCAAGTAATGAACCTTGTGCGTAAACACAGCGAATGCTGGCGAGTTTTGTTTTATGTGTACGGCTTTGTTTTCTAGTTCTGCCGAGAAACTCTCAGTTATTTTTCTTAAGAACTTTATTTTGTAAGCGAAAACATTGGTTCTTGATCCTTCCATACTGAATTAAAGCACATCAATTTTTTTCCCAGGATCGCGAGATTTGTATAAAACACAAGCTTTCAATACCGTTGCGGAATCTTTATCAAGTGATGAAGTTTGAAGTTTTTTCACGTGATTGCAGGTGGTAAAAAAAGCACGTGACAATACGTCCCCGTAGATCACCGGGAGCTCTCATCCGCTGTCTCGATTCAGTGTTGGGACCTGGCAGTGTAATTCGATGGCCCCTCTAATTCTTCTGTTGAGAGTGTCATCTTCCCTTTCAGTGATCACGGAGAATCAAAGGACCTTTCCAGCCTTATTGATGGAAATAATTGCACAAATTGTCACCTGTGCAACACTTAAGACTGAACTAATACTAATATTATTTTATTGTAATCATGATCTGATGTTATAATGCTATTAATGGCACTTTATGTAAACTTTTAGTTTTAATTAATTTTGAGTTTTAATGAAGAGTTGTTAGATAGGAAAGTTGCAATCGTCATTTTATCGTAAACATTGTAATCATGATCTTAAATTTAATTAGTTCTTAATTATTAGATTCGCTGATCATTAGTAGGCGACGTGTTGCTGGCTTGAAGATATGACACATAAGTAAAGTTGTTCATTCATCAAATGATCTACCGGTACGTTTTGTGACGTGTGTTTTTACCATCCTCATTCACTTAACAACACGTCAAGACTCCATCATTTGATAAAGATTCTTCGACGGAATCGAAAGCTTGTGTTTTAGTATAAATTTCGCGATCCTGGGAAAGAAACCCTGATTTGGGATAAATTTATCTATTTACTTTTTTGTTTCGTTTTGTCTTTTTTCTCAGCTCAGCAAATCAGCTTGGATCTCACCCTTAGGTTAAGGTGAGTAGGGTTTCTTCATTTAGCTATAAATATGTGCTGTAGACTATTACGTAACACTAGATGAATTCTTTTACAAGTAGGAATATTTTAACTCGATGCGCTTTCAGGAAATATGTGTTATAGGAAACCAATTGATGAAATGCGCTTTAACATTTGATTTCATTTGATTTATTTAGAGTTGATTTGATGTAGTCTCCCCAATTAGTAGAGCATCTGTGCTCGGCTAAATACATTTGAGACTTAAATAAAGTTATCATCATCATCATCATCATCATCATCATCATCATCATCATCATTATTATTATTATTATTATTATTATTATTATTATTATTATTAAAGGAACCTGTATTTTGTACTCCTCAAGCTCAACGATTGCTTATGTAAATTTTATAGAATTGCAACACTCAAGTAGTTTTTCAGCGTGTTCTGAAGACATCTTGCGTGTAGATACCCATCCGAGCAGAATCTCCTTCGATCTTGAAGAAGGGCAGTAACCTCGGAGATTCGGTTGGTGTTCATTGGGCTGAACCAGCGCGAAGAAATAGATAAATCAAACCAAAATCACAATCTGTGGTGTCTTCTTGGTCTTCTTGTGTACGCCAAACTTGCATGTGTGATTGGATGCAGTGTCCCTAACTTTACCATAAAAGGCTGTTCCATTACGTTTACTAGGCGTTGGTGTAATGATATTGTCAGCAGACAGTCTTTCCTTTTCCCAGTGCTCATCTGGTCACTCAAGGCGCAGTTTTCTCTCTTTTTAATTCAACAGAAATGCCGAAAAAGAATTGAATGACATCAGATTTGATTTTACTCCCGGTAAAGGTTGGTGCATTGCTTTGCGTTTATCATTATGTTTTCTGTTAACGACTCAGCTCCCTCTCCTCGTCCCTTCTGAAAATCTTTCCATGCATCTTTGCCAGCTGTTATACATATAAAAGACTACCGCATTCCTTTAGAGGGCAGTAAGATTATGGTAGTTCGGATTTATATGTTTAATTCCCTATGTCAACTTTCATCAGATACTCCTGAAGGAGTGGCACAAGAACTCGTAACAGAGGGTTTAATTAGTGGACAAGATTTAGACGTAGGTAGGTAAACTTTTGGTAGCATTTCGTCGCTCTGGCGGTCTTTTCGTTATTGTTTGCTGTTAATTTACCGAGGAAAGAATGAGTGGTTGGTACACTTTTCTGGCAAATGAGAGGTATAAGAAAGATGCCTGGAGTCATTTATCTGTAGTGTCACACGCTTACTCGGACAAAAAATTATCAGCTCCATCAACAGGAGTCAGGCCTATTACCTTCCGATCACCAGTTCGGATTCTCTACCACTGTGCTTCGAGGGGAAAACAATTCCTAGTTCGGATGCTCTACCACTGTACTTCAGGAGAGTCGCGGGAGCTTTCAGTATACCGCTTATAATACGTAAAGGAGATGTTCCTATTACCTTGACAACTTGTCGCTTTGTCAGTTGAAGTGTGGGTATTGTTGTTTGCAGTTGCCGCAAATCTCAGAAAAGTAATTGATGATCCGCCCAGTAGCAAGTCCATGATGTTTCCAGTGGTAAGTGTTTAAAAACTCATTTGTCATTCTTGTTTGTGCTGGTCTCTTTGAACAATTATAACGCACCATAGGGCAGTTAGTGTATATGGCGCTATATCCCTACCACCACCACCATCATCATCATCATCATCATCATCATCATCATCATCATCATCACATCATCGTCATCATCATCATCTCCACCACCACCACCATCATCACCACCACCACCACTACCATCATCATCATCATCATCACCACCATCATGATCATCATCACCATCATTATGGTGGCCTAGGGTTGCCATAAGGAAATTCCCTCACTTTTACCAATTTCCGCATTAATCATTTCAATTTCAATCATTGTTTTATACTTAATTAAAAACTTCTTGTAAAGAAAAAACAAACGTAAAATAAAATCACGCAAAACTTAAATTGAACTTGATTTGAATTTTAAATATTTATAAAAGCATATTTGTTTTAAAATACTTGTCTTAAAATCATTTTAAGAAATAAATGAAACTGACTCTTACGAAAACTAAAAACTAAACTAAACTAAAACTAAACTCAAACTCAAACAATTTGAAAAAAAAATCATTTTAAGAGTAAAATGAATTTAAAATGTATCATGGCCTATCGTTGCCAAAAGGTTTTTCCAAAAAAAAAAAAAAAACCGCCATGGCCTATCGTCGCCATAGACCAGAATTCCTTTAGAACGTGCAACGTTGAACCCACAACGCCTTGCCCGGTGAGAGAAGTGTGATCTGAATCGACACCATGTCCGACTCGAATAGGTTCAAAAACAAAATGAAAGAAAAGCGCTGCAAGACTATGACAAAGAAGGAAGTCTTTGAAGGATCTAGTTACAATTGTGGTCCAGCGACTGAGTGCTGAGGTTTCCGGAAAAGCACAGAAATACTCCCGCAGCGGAGCGCGTGAGTTCGTGCCATTTGACGAGTTCGACGAAATCTCCATTGAAAATATAAAACAGGCCTGCATGAAGCATTACGGAATGCCTGATACAATGTGTTGTGATGTGCTAGCTGAAGAGCAGGAGCCCTCGTGCTCATCGATGAAGCAGCTACCGTCCCTAAAGGTCATCCATGTGCGATTCATTGAGTCCAAAATGGCTGGTGTAGGAGACGACGGTCCAGCACAAAAGCAAATAAAGAGAAATGACATTACAATTGACAAGAATTCAGGGCCTTCCGTTGCGTTGTCAGAATCGTGTACAAGTCGAGGAAGTCCAAGCAAGTTTGTGCCAAGAAGCCTTTCGGTTGCAGAGATGTTGAGACTCGGCAAGCTGATCACCAAAACTACTGATGTGATAGATGAACATCACTTTAACATGACGGAGATGGCGTGGTCGGGAAAAGCAACGCCTGTCGAGTTTAACATCGAACGCGAGCCTTATGGGACTGGAGGGTTTCGGAAAGCGTTCAGAGCTACTGGCAGTGGAGAATTCAAAGGATTTACATGGGTTGTAAAACGATATCTTGAAAACACAAAAAAAGATATCCTTGGGTTGGGACAATCCCTTGAAGAGCATACAAGAAAAGTAGTGCAGATGCATTACTTAGCGCGAAATTTCACCGTAAAACTCAAAGAGGAGCTCGTTGCACAAGACAATGAAATACTTTTCGGAGAGACATTTTACTATAAGAAGATCTTTATGGGGAAGATCGGAGAGGAGTATGTGACCATAGAAGAGTTTGTTGAGGGAACTTTTCGAAAATACATTAACAATAATGGCAATGTTTGCGACAAAGGTGACCGTTCTGCATTGTTTGAGAAGGCTGAATGCCTTGCGCATTTTACGTACTAAAGGTCAGAAAAGGAGGTCATGCTACTGGACATTCAAGGGTGTGAGTACAGCCTGATTGACCCTGAAATCGCCTCTAAGGAGCTGATCCCTACAGACTTCCTGTTTTGCACAGGAAATCTTTCCGCAAATGCCATATCCAATTTTGTTACAAATCATAAGTGCAGCAATTACTGTCAACTTTTAGGGCTTCCTCCATTGGAGTGACAAGATCTTTTCGAGCCCAATTTTCACACAAAATCAAACAAAACAGCTGTTTAGTTACCCTGGGTACCAGAGGTCTTTGCTTTTTTTTCTTGCGAGTGGTGATTAGCAAAAGTGAAAACTTATTTACATAATGAGTACTAGCCACTGTATCAGTTTCTTTAGGATTATTTTCATGTTCTAAAACTCTAATTAAATTAATTTAGTGAGAACAGGGCATAACAAAAAGGAAGTCCAACTTTTAGCAGTGGTCTTACCGGTAATTTGACAGTTTCCTCTATTTAAAAATAAGTGAGCAGTGAAGCTTAAAGCAAGGAAGCTTAAACAGTTAAAGAACATAATTAGTTGATATACAGAAGCAGAAGTGCATATTTAAAATTATGGAAGAAACAAAAGTTGGATGGAACTTTCATTCTTTATAAATATTTTGAGGCCCAATGAGGTGGGAGGGGAGGGGTGGGGTAGGTCAAAAACTTAACATGAATAACCAGGTAACCCGAAAAATCAAAGAAAAGATGTCATACTTCAGGAATAATAACTTGAGTACCGGTAGTTCAATGGGGAGTTGTCAAAGAAAGAAAAGAAAAGAGTAAAGTGGCATGTGCAGAGTCTGGTTACCACCCCTTATAATATGGTCCACTCCATGATATCAAAAACCCTCAAAATGAAACAATACAAAAGTCTTAACTGTAATATTTGTTCCAGTTATCATGGATGAAGTGTCTATTATATTGTTAAAAATACATGCATTTTGTTGTTTTTTGGCTAAAAAGGGTGTTACCCTTGAATGCGCATGACACTAGTTTTGTTTTGACTATTTTCATGTGTAGAGTTACAAAAACACATGAGGTTTAAGAAAAAGAGTTTCTTGTTAATATATTCTGATTGCATCGATGATTCACAAACATAGAAACTTAATTTGGTGCTCCTCTCTTAAAGATTTTACTAAATGAAAAATAGTTATCTAAGTTATTAAAGAAATAAAAGGGGAGATATTTGACATTAATTACACCTTGTGTGGTATATTTGTCATGTTTAATTCAGTTTGATGAAAGTAACAAAGTGCAGGTATTTACATGATCAGAATGCATTTGAATCAGTGCAACACATTATCCTATGCATTTAGACCTACATTCTCCTTGAGAAACCTAAAGGCATTGGCAAAATCACCAACATCCAGCTCCAATGGATCAGCAATGACTTGTTCACACTTTGCTCTTACGTCAGCTCGTAAATAATCACCATTGTCTGCTAAAACTCCTGAAAGCTCAGCGACCTCTTCAAGCTGATCCTCGGTGATATTCCATCCTAAAAACAATACAATATGTTTTAAAAGAAAGCTCTCTCCTCTTAAGTATTTTTAGGAGGAAGGAATGCAACATGATTGCTCAAAATATACAGGGTACATCGATAAGCCCGTCTAGTTTATATTTGTTTTTGTGAGGAAAACTGTGGCCTGCAAATACAGCTGTATTCCCTATGTTCCTTACCACAAGTGATGTTTCACGAAAGAGATGTCTATGCCAGAATGACAGAAATGCCATACTGATGATGTAAATCACTGTTTACATTATTAATCTGGAAGTTTTGGGGTTCCAAATGTAAATTTGCTTACGTTTATGCTTTTTCTAGTCTATGATCTTAAAGTTTCGAGCTCTGTGAACGAGTAGCAGAAAAACTAACCTCAAGGTTTCTGGAAAAGCACAGACTCAAATACTTCGCAATGGGTAGGGAAGGCTCAGTGGTATATCAAAGTAATATCATCAAAAGGGTTAAAGCTTTGAAAGATTTTAGGAATTTTTATTTTACTGTTTCCATAGAAATCATCAAACGTTCCAGCCATCATGAAAGCTTAAAATGTGACTATTTTGCTATCTTAAGCATGCTCTTTCCATTTCTGTCAGTTATTCTTTTCCGGCAAGTTCACAATGAAAAAAAAATAGATAAAGGTCGGTCACGTGACGCTTTAGATGCATTGGGTCAATATAAGTATTTGAAAAGATTCCAAAGAGAGTGCAAATTCGATTGTTGTCTGGGACTTCATTTGAAATGCACGCAGTACAAGTGCTGCATTTTAACTGACAGTGGATAAATAGATTAACTGCCTTGGTCTGAATACCATGTACCATCTATTTGCCATCGCATGTAAGGGACATAGCCGAAGCCATACACTGTATCTGCATTTTTTTAAGGCCTGGTGAGGTCTTCTGTCAATACGCGTACAAAATAAAATGTCCCGGAAACGGAGATCTTCCATAACGCTTTAAGTGTGGATGGCTAAACAAACTAACTATATTTTAATTTGTGATTTCAGAAATCAGGAAGCAATTTAAACGAACCCTCTGACGAAGAGACTCTGGTTGGTTTTGCCCAGTTCACCATCAACTCTTAGCATCATTCAGCCGCATTAAATTGAGACTTGATTCACGCCGCTCTTTCCTTTACACAGCGACTGTTTGATGCTGGGGAGAAACAAATCTTGGGAAATACGAGGCGTAAAGCGCATATTTAATGAATGGGCTTATATGGTGGGATCACGAAACACCATTGGCTGGTATATGAGCTCGTTTCGCACTCGGCAAAAGCCGCTGTTTTGGCTCTAGCGGTGTTTAGCGCTTTTCGTATTGGTGAACGTAAGCACGTGCGTTCATGAACTGCGGACGAAAACTGTGCCTTTACGTTTTCCCTTTGCTGAAAAAGCTTCGTTTTATTGTGTGATGGTTTGTCATTACAGATGTGTAAGTTTATGAATGCGTCATCAAGGAAACTTTCATATCCCGTCTGTCATTCGTGTCCCAGCATGAACGCTTGTGCTTAAGTTGCCTGCCTGCTATTGCTGGAGGATCAAAACGAGTGACTTAAAGCAAGTCCAAGCCAGATTAAGCGAAAGAATGTGAAATCAAAATGATTGCCCAAACTGAAATCAAAATTGAAATCAAATTGAAATTGAAATTGAAATCAAAATCAAATTGAAATCAAAATGATTGTCTTAGCTTCGTGAGTAATTTCGTACTCATATAATTATGTTCCCTTGACAGGATATGAGAAAGTTCGTTTTGGCGATCCTTTAGGCGAAAATTCATAATTCCGTGTTAAGTGACCGTTAATTTGAAATGTACTGTCACAAACGTCAACCCAGAATCAAGTGTGGAAGCTTTCTCCACACTTCCTTTGCGCCTTCGTTCCTGTCATGCACAAAGATCTCTATCAAATTAGATTTCCTTTTGAGAACAATAAAGATGACTAAAACTAGAGCAGAATTTCAACGTGGCGGTGACCTGTAAGCATGCACAGTTCAACCGTACAGTTCGGACGTCCAGATTCCTACAGTCGCTCTTTTTCTAACCGCCAGTGAATGGAAACGAAGACTCCGCTTGGCAGATGGCGCTTTCTACAGATTAGATTTTGCATCGTTGATCTGCAGTCAAGCCTAAAGCCAACCTCTTGTTAGGTTGCCCGTCATATTGTAGCCTCCTTCGCAGACGTCTTTGGGCTCGTCACGCGTTCCTTGTCCACGAACGTCTGCTGAAGTGAACTGCCACTTCCGTTCGCCGGCGGTTAATCTTTGTTTTGAAGAAACCAATAACGAGCTGCGTAAGAATGGAAATTAACACCCGATTCACGTGCATCGTCTGTGAAAATAATCCAGGGGTCGAAGTCCTACTTTCCATAAATTGGAAAACGAACTATGATTCGCTAACCGCCGTTAACGGAAATGGTAGCTCAGTTCAGCAGACGTTCGTGGGCAAGGAACGCGTGACGAGCCCAAAGACGTCTGCGAAGGAGGCTAGTCATATTGTTAAGCTGTATCGAAACTAGAAAATGCTTTGGTGACAACAAATTTCCCGAGTGCGTGGAAGTTAATTTTGCTTTATTTTCGGTCATTTCCGTCATGGTACTTCTGCTGAAGGAATTGAACGATTGTATAGTGATGTTGTTTGTATAGATCGCGAAAAATTCAATGCATACATTCACACGAGCTAACAAGAATGTAAAGTTAAAAAAGAAAGAATTTACTGGCCGCATTTAACCCGAAAATGTAGATGTAGATGAGACGATATTTTAATAAACAACACTTTGAAATATGGTTTGTGTGGCTCGTGTGTATTGTCCATTGTAGTAGCTGTTCCATGCATGCATGCATACCGTTCATTTTCGAGATGTCTTCTCAGTCTGTTTACTGCTAGGAGGGTTGAAACACAGCCCGCCTTTACATGCAACTCACCTAAGCGGGATAGTCAGTAGGCTATCTTTTAAGTGGTCACCAAGCGTAACAACAAGATGGCAGACAAAAGAAACTTTTTAACGGTAAGTTCAATTTTTTTAATAGCTCGTTCCGTTAGCGGCCGCTTTTTAATGTGTAGGGTCGTTATTTTGCATTCTGGTAATTGATCGTCACCAGAGGCAGTTGACTTTAAAAGTTGACCCAGAATATATCGCTGCTTTCAAGGTCTTCACACCTTGGCTAACCGGGATAACCCGGCTCGAACCGTTTACATGGCCAAAAGCTAGCCCGCCTGGAAGGGTGCCCTGGGCAAGTAGACAGGGTGCCCCGGGAAGGCGGGTTACCCTGTCTAGCATGTATTTTCTGAAGAAGCGTATGAAATGTTGGCCCTCCCAGAGTAGCTTGCTTAGCCGGGTAACTCGGTTAGCCGGGGCACCCTCCCTACATGTAAACAGGCCCTAAAACTATGCACTGATGCACCAGGAGAGCCATCGGTAAGCCATCGGCAGGCCTCAGCCGCCTGAAATTAGGTCTGGGAACGAGTATTTCAAAGTCACACTCGACCGTCACGCTACTTGTCAGCCTACTTTCAATGTGTTTTATCTTTGCGTCCTTAATGCTCGTGTTTGCTCCAAGTGCTACATTGTAACAGTGTGGAAACGAATTGTGCGGTTCTCTTTGCGTATATTAGCTTCTACAGCGTGGAAAATTACAATAGGCGAACAATTTAAAAGCGTGACAACAATTTAATGGCGGTCATCTTGCAGAGTGTGTTTTTCGTTTCTTCTCTCTGCATTACAGTAAAAGCAGTTGTGTGAAAGGGCCTCCTCTACCCAACAGACCTTTCATAACAGTGTGGAACACTCCCACAGATCGCTGTAAACCAAAATGGAACGTAAGCTAGGATTTGAGTGCTTTTGACTTCGTGGTGGACAGTAACCAAACACGGTTACGAAGGGCTAACGCTCGAAACGTCAGCTAATCGAATCCCTGTATGGTGGTCAATTTACATTATCAACTCCGTTGATAAACCAAATTTTCGTGTTTCACTCCCCCACCGTCGCAGCACCACAGTTTCTTTAGAAACTAATCCCCAGTAACCAAACATGGTGTGGGGAGTTTATCGTCATATTTTACAACCGACAACTTGGACTTTATCCATTTTTTGACACTGATGGAAAAGCTGTAAATGGTGGTCTTCCTCAGGTAGAGTAGCCTGTCCCACGTAGTTGTTTTAGGGGACGCGTATTTCACTTCCTCCCAGGGAGGTGAAATAAGACTCCCCTAAAAACGACTGCGTGGGAGGCAGGCGGGTATAACGTACAGGTCACATTCCACAGGTCACAGGTACAGGTCACTGTCTTATTGATTGGTAACTAAGCCAAACAGTTTCTCCTCAATCTATAAGAAGATTTTGGATAGTGATTAGGGTTAAGGCCCGGTTCAAACGTCGCATTTCACATGTGCCGAATATAACTCGAGAGTTAACTGCATGTGAAATGCGACGTTTGAATCAACTAAATTCGAGAGTTTCGAATTAAATTCGACTTACGTCGAATCTGCGACTGAAACAGTCGAATATTAAGTTCGACATTCGATTGAGACGTCGCATTTCACATGTGCCGAATATCCGTAAATGCCATGCGCAGAAGAGTCTAAACAGCACTTTGAAAAATGTCGGGAGGAGAAGGAAGGTGTAGTTCGTGCTTTTTAAAAACAAACTATACTTGTTTGACGTGCAGCAATTATTATTGTATGAGGTGCTCGGTGTCTGAAAATGAAGAGGACACTCCTGGGTGGAAAGAGAGAAAATCTGTGGCATATTGTGAGACATGCTTCAATGAAACGATGAAAAGGCACGAGTCGAGTGAAGGCCAAGATGACGCTGTTGGCAATGAAGATATAAAGCCTACTTCAAACAAGCTGCATTCGTCAACTGATCGCACGAAAACAAAAACAAAAGGGTATTTATTGAGTTAATATCTCCATAGTCGATGGTTTGAATAGCATGATTCAAGCAAAATTTTTGTAAGAGGTAGCGTTTATACTTCCCTGCTAGCAGAGGCCTCTTTTCCTTGTATTCAGTGTTCTGGAGAAAAGAGACCTCTGCCATGGGTCGAAACGGTCTTTGATTAAGCCGCCGTCCGAGTTCGTGGACGGAGGTTTTAAAACGCATGCTCCATGCATTGTTTGTCATTTAAGCACGTACTAAAAACATCACGTGATGGTTCGGTCGCTAAGAAACCGCGACGCATGCTCAACACAGACCGTTTCAACCCATGGCAGGGGTCTCTTTTCTCCAGCATGCTGAATATAGAAAAGAGGCCTCACACACGTATTAAATAGGAGTTCTGGTCACTGTGAACCGAGGAACATAACAAATAAAGCCGAGTCGCGCCGCTCCTCGGCTTTATTTGTTATGTTGCTCGGTTCACAGTGACCAGAACCCCTATTTTATACGTGTGTGTTTTCAAGAAGGCCAAACAACAAACAAACTTTTTCCTTTTTTATATCCGGCACCAAACAACCTTAATTTGTGCCACCCAACACCCCTTATTAGAGAAAAGGAGCACAGGTTACAAACAGCAATGGCAGCTGCACGCATTGGGGAAGAAGTCCTCAATGAGTTCTACGGAGAAGCCGCCCAGCCGGGGGGAAACAACGGCTCGCCCGCCCAAGCCTGTATTAGAAATATATGGCAACCGGATTTTATTGAAAAACTTCCACCAGAGATCATAAGCAACTACTTGATTTGTGAGCCCATCCTAAAAAGGGTAATAAAAAACAACATCGAAGAACGGGAAGAAATGGATTGGGATATGGTTAATCAAGCTATTCGTGAAGCACCCGTGTGTGACAAAAGGGAACGACTTACAAGAATATTAGTTTCAAGCAAATATAGCCCCTGCGACTTAAATGGGCTTTGTGACTTATGCCCCAAAGAAGGCGACAAAACAACACTGTATCGAAACACCTTGGTTTTATCCTGAAGACTATAAAGAAGACTTCTTGAAATTCTGGTGAAGTCGAAAGGTTTTTTGAGTTTTGTGAGTTTCAAAATATTTTTGTAAAGCAGCGGTGATGGCTCACACAAAGCTGGTTTTTGTTATCCCACAGCTTTTACATTTCGCCGTTACAATTTTCCTTCCATTTTTTGTTATTTTAAATTTTATTGTGCCCCGAACATTTGGGGTTTTCTTTTTTTCCTTCACACAGTAAAGATCCTCCATGATCTTTTGAGGTTTGTTGTATATTTAATTCTATTTATTTTACAATACAAATACAAATACAAAACTATGTCTGACCTCCCTACGAATAATTAGCATATGAGACAGGAACTTTGTTGGGGGTTTCCCCTTCGAATGAGTCATAATCGCGTTTTGGTTTTTTGCTTCTTTCATTGCTTCAACAACTTGAAAGGTTATTTGTCTCATCTTTTTGCCAAACAGGCGTAAAAACTTCCGCGAAAAAACAGCAAATCTCATGGAACAAGGCAATCATTGTGCCTTCAAAAGCTGTGAGTGTTATATTTTTGCATCTCTTTAAACTATGTGATATGTGCGGTATATAAACCATTACCATAAATCATCTCGCATAAGCGCATGCGTATGTGTCGAAGGCTCTATTAAGAACCACAAAAGAGCTACCACAAGGGTTAGAAATACAACCTTGATTAAAATAAATAGGAAAATTGCATATTATTTGTTGGTTCACAAATTCTGGTGAACTCAAGGGATGTTTTGAATACATGAAATATACAGTAATTGCTGGGGGTAAAAAACGGCACAATTGTGCCGTGACGACATCAGGCCATTGTGCCTTGGGGTGTAAAAGCTGTGACGTCATCAGGCTATTGCTTACACATAATGCCCGCGTGACAGTAGCGCATTCCAGCCTAGAAGCTTGATTTCTTCAGGAGACTTAGATAAAATCTTACTTTTTACCCTAAAATTATGGTTCAAAGCTGCGCTCGCTGCGAGTTTTTTTCTGAACTCCTCGCGAACCTCTTCCCTTATTTTTTTAAGATCTGGTGGGTTAGAATCGGGCTGTTTTTTTTTTTTTGTGAATTTTGCACACAAAGCCTCTACCATTTGGGCATAGCTTTTCATTTCATGTTTTGCATGTTTAAACTCAATGTCCGTAACACGATTATCATCAAGGGCTTTGGAAACAAAGGCATTTATTGTGTCATGTTTTGCAACCGCCAGAGCACTCAGTCTGCTGTGCTTGTTAACTTTCGTTTCAAGCATTTTGTTAACACCAGACAAAACGGTGGAAACCGCACCGCAAACGCCTCCCACAACACCGCGAGGAACACTGACTACAATTCCGACGCCCGTCAGTGCAGAGGCGACAGCTCCAGAAGACAGAGCTGTTGTTGCAACCCCCAAACCGGCAACAGCATAGCTGCAGGCATTTTGAGCCTTTTTGTATTTTTTTAAGCACAACTCTGTAGTGCTCCGCCTCATCAGAATTTTTTTTTTTTTCAATTTTGCTGAGTTCAGTCAGCCGGAAAGTTTCGACATTGGGAAGATTGGGATATAACTGCGTATACTGCTGTTCTGCAACGTTTTCGGGTGGAGCAGATGCCACAGGGGCAAATGGCAACACATCATCCGGCATGGCGTATAAATAGTCAAATTTTTTTCTTTAAATCACCATAAACCCAAAGATTCAAAAAATCTCTAATTCAAAATTAAGATGTGCCCCTCTAAAGTTTAACACGTTGCCGGTCTTATCTTTGACGGTCACTGTGATGCTGTTTACATATTCAGTTTGTTTTGTGAGGCGCGGAGCATTTTGGACATTTTGAGGATAAGTAACTCTTTCTTGCGGCTTTCCAGAGATTGGAATGCAAGCCAGAACATCACTCGGTTGGCCACCAAGCAGGTTGTGTTCTTTGCTGACAAGGTCACAATGGATGAAATAGTTGTTTGGTAAATCGAGAAAAATAGTAAAACTTTGGACAGTGATCTGATCGGGATAAATTTGGAGAATTTTTGAAAGAGGTTCATTAACCCAAAAACCAAGCGTTTGTTTATTTTTTCTTATTTTCAATGCATGTGAAGGTGTATTGGTTGTTATTATCAAAGGTTTATCAATGTCCTTTTTTGTAAAGGCTTCTTTCAAATTTTCCACAAAATTATCAAAATTGTAGAATCTGGGGGGAAATTCATGTGAAAGAGTTGTATTACCCTCTCTGCAAAATAATTCCCCCATGCTTTCCAAATTGTGCCAGGTATTGAAAAGCGAGCAAGAAAGAAGACGGACAAACTCGGGGTTCAGAATTGGGGACTTAAAATAAATAGTCTCCCCGTTCGAAGCCGCATCGATTGTGATCACAACCATTGTATTTTAACCAAAGATAAGCATTCAATTGAAAATATTGCCGTGGTTTATAAGCGATGGCTAACATCTTACAGTGGATGCAAACGGCAGAGGCCAACCAAATTGCAAAAAATGCGCAAGACAAAGCATGGGGGCCTTTTCTGGCAAAATACCCAAATGCCGACAAAAGCAAATTTGTCGCCAATGTCGATTTCACAGTCGGCCACAAAGCAACAGCAGAAATTATGTTTAAAGCGGGGCCAAGTTATCTGAAAAGCATGTTTGGTTCAGACAGCAAATATTGGTCTCAAGCTATGAAACAGGCTTTGGGATTAAATGCTGCAAAAGGAGGGTTTCCAATTCAGCTTTCTTCAATTTCTGGGCGCCCACCACAGACAATCCCAGCCGTAGATTTCACAGAAAAAATTCAATCACAAATCGGCGAAAAGCTGAAAGGTTTGCAAAAAATTTATGTAACACCCACAGACTTTTTCACAATCGAGACCAGGCAGATTTTTAACAACTCGCAGATCACATTAAACACGTCAAAAGTTGCCAGAAAATGGTTAGGCGGCCCACACATGGGATTTTGGCCCCAAGAGCTAAACTTCGCGGTTTGGTGCGCAACAACAGGCTGCGGGGTTTCAAGAGAGATTTTGACTGGGGATGTTTTAGGTAAAGATGCTGTGGCGGACCAGATCCGGTCTTTTTATATCTTCCATGTTTATTTCACAACAAGGCGAATTCTTTTCGAGATGGGAGGAATACAAGGCATTATGTCTCTGCCCGACGATCCAAATTTCAACCAAAAAGACAACAAATACGACAAGTCTTCTTTCAAAAGTCTTTGCGCCGAATTTGGAGTAAACCCTAGCTCAGATTTCCGTTTCACCCATGGCCAAAACCACGGCCTCGGTTATGTGTTCATTCTGTACGACAACGGCGACTTTGCGCAAAAGCTCTGGCAGTACCCTACTCCGCTCTCCAACCCATCGAATCAAAGGTTTGCAGACGAGGGCGGCACAGACGACGCCGGCAACAAGCTTCATTTCATCCGAAACGACCAGAACGCAGACAAACAGTTTGAATATTTTATACCCGACTTTGCAAACGGGCTTACGCAGGCCGGCATGGCCCGCTTGACCCAGTCAATAGAAGCCTTTGTTTACTGCATTCTCAGGGCCCAGGTAAACGTCAGAAGCAGCATTCTTGGAAACGGTGGACGAGCTAAGGAGGCGCAAAGAGAATTCCTTATTCTTCTGGAGGACGCGATCCGGACACCGGACATTTCAAAGAAGCAAAGGTTCGTTTGAATCTTGCAGTGGCGCCCGGGTGCTGGCTTATGCCATCGAGGATGGTTCTGGACACAGAAAGCGTGGTAGGTTACAACAACAAACTAAAACAAGCTGGACCTGGGATGAAACTCGGCATAAACAACGATGTTAACCAGGGCACAAAAAAAGCTGCCCTCCGCTTGATGGAAGGCGGCCCTTCAAAGATTAACCCGCCGAACAGCCACCCGTCAAACCCAATCCACAAAGCAACTTCAGCAGAAAAACAAAAAAATCCGATTTTACAGCCCCAACAGGGGAATACAAAACAAACGCCAAATCTGGAAACCCAACCAACACCACAGACAGGTCCAGAAAACGATTCCCACAACTTGGACAAAATAGTTGTCGCCTTAGGTGCCCTTTTGCTTGCTGGAGTAGTTGTCTTTTCAATGGGGGGCGCAAAACTAGCGATTCTTCTTCACATACCTCTCCACAAGAAAAGCAACCACAGCCAGAATAATCAGCCAGGTGTGCTCGGCCAGAAAACCTATGGCCTAGTCAGCTGTTTTGAAAAGTTAAGAAACAATGGAGCCGATCAGGCCGGGGAAAAGTGAAGCGGTTTTTTGGCCGCGGCCTCCTTTGTTTTGGCAGCCAATGTTTTTTCAAGACTTGCTTTCTGCAAATACAACTCGCGAACATATGCCTCAATTTCAACATTAGTGCCATGTTGTTGGTCATATTGCGCTATTTTTGAATCAACATCGTAGATTTTGTTTCTCAGACTTTGAACTTCTGCTTCGGCCTTATCCTTTTTTGAAAGTAGCACATTTGATTCTGCAAATTAGTTTCTCTTTTCTTGTAATTCTTTTCGCAGATTACGTATTTCAGCTTCTTTTTTAGCAATAACAGATTCAGTGGAAATCCCGAGAGCGGCTTTTATTTGTTTCGGCAGATTTGGATTAAGGTGGCGTTCGCCAGTTCCTCCCTTTTTTTGTGTGTAAAGATCGTGCCATTTATTTGAGCCCGGACACGAAGTCTGCCATTTATTGGGTTGTAATCAGAATCAACTGCAAGACCGTTTGCATCAGGAAACATTACTGTCAAATCTTTCCAAGAGCGTTGTCTCGATGTTTCTGCGCCAAAAGAGCTTTCAGCATGTGTGGTCTCTGGTTGCCCGATTTGCTCGGTGTTCATTGTTTTCATTTGAATATGCTCGCCGTATGGAGTTGATGTGGCGCCTGTGCCACCAAAATCAAATCTACCGGTTATGTTCGCCTCCTGTTCGTCATCATCATCGTCATCTTTATACCCCAAAAGGGGGTCCTCCATTTCAGCGTCATAGCCGTCTTCCGCCATTGTGTCAATATATTTATAATTTATTTTCAATTGAACTTTCAACTTTGGGTTATACTTATGGAGGTGAGTTCTAGTGCTGTGCAGGCAAATCTTTTGCCAACACACCAAGAGAAAACCCCACTCGCAATCAGATGAAAGCCGAGCGCACCGTCAAGCGCATCACATTTCATCGAAGCGAAGCCAACCCAGGAGAAACGCTTTATGTTACGGTTCCAAAGCTAAACCAGCATGAAGTCCTCGTGCCTGGCTCGCTCGCGCTTGTTTTCAGCATCGACCTGGCCGGGGGGCATGCCAACAACTTCCTCGTGCAAAACGTCGCTCGAGCGCTGGTCGGCAAGATGGTTGTGAAGTTAGCGGGCACGATACTGCAGGAAACCGTGGCCTAGGACATTCTCAAGATCTGGGAAGACCTTTTCTTCCCGCAGGAGGAGCGTGACAACATGCTGCTCGAGGGCATCCAGAGCAATGACCTCAACAGGATCCGCTCGGAGGCGGGGGACAAGAAAACTTCGGGGGTAGTCCTGGAAAACAAGCTGGAAAAGGTTTTCGGGAAAAAATACCGAATCAGGCTGGACCACCAGATTTTGGCAGACCATGGGGTTTTTTTATCCCCAAGCTCTTTACAACGACCTTGAGTTTGAGCTGACCCTTGCAGCGGCAAAACAGGTTGTGAGGGGTTCAGACACAACGAAACTTATCTACAAGCTGAAAAACATCCACCTCGAGTACGAAATGATCCGAAGTAAGACTCTGCCTGAAGAGGCGGAAAGTGCCTATTCCTCCAGCAAGGAACTCTTTTATGACCACATTGTGCGGGAAAAAATGGTGCCGTTCAACAAAGCCCACAAACGCCCGGCTCAACATAAGAATCACCCCACAGCGAAGATCTCTGAAAGGCCTTCTTCTGCTCTTTGTTGAGCCCTACACCACCGGCGCAAGGGACTCAAAAAATTATTTCAACCCCGACCTCACAAAAGTCAGCATAACGGTCAATGGATCGCCAAATATGGTTTTTAACAGCGGGATTGAAGGCAAAGACATGTGGGGAGAAGCTATCCGCTTCTTTGGTGGGACAAAAAAATTGGGAGGGAGGATCCACATGAAGGTATCAAAGTTTTACGACAACAGGTTCGGGCTGTTGATCGATTTGCGCTCAATGTCGGGCCAAAGGATGCACGGAAGCGGCATGCGACTGGTAAACAGCACAGACGGGGTTCAGCTTGAACTCGAGCGTGACACTGGCGGCTCGGGCAATGTGAACTGCCACATTTTCGTTATCAGCGACTCTCAGTTCAACCTGTTGGGCCTGCAATTGGAATCTGTGCAATACTAATAAGGCAACATGAATCCGGATAATATTCCCTCCAATGCTCTCATTGTTGGGCCGACAAACTCGGGCAAAACAAGGTTCGTGGTTGACCAGCTCACAGGACCTGTGACCAAGTTCGATTACATAGTTCTCATCTGCCCGACCTTTGCTCCCAACAAGACTCTTCCGTTTGGGTGAAAACGATCCGCGGTTGGAAGTGATAATTTGCGAGCAGCAGCAGGTGGAACTTTGGTTGAAGATCGTAACTTTTGTTTTTGAGGAGACCAAAACCCTCGTGATCCTCGACGATTGCGCGGCCTCAAAAGAGGTAAAAAAGCGCACAGGCCAGCTGGTGCATCTTGCCTTTTCAGCAAGGCACATCGGCCTCAGCGTTTGGGTTCTGGCCCAAAAGTACACCAGCATCACCTCGTCTTTTCGGGAAAACATCGCCGCAGTTGTCCTTTTTTTACAGCCCTTCAGCCAAGACCACAAAGGCCATCTTTGAGGATTATGCGGGGGACCTGCTCCAAGAAGAGTACAAAAGCATCATTTCAAAGCTGAAAGCGACAAAGTTCTTGTTTATTGTTTTCGTGCTGCGGCACCCGTTCGGAGTATAGTTGCATTCCCGCTCTTAGGCGGCACCGATTTAAAAAAACACTCGTGTGGTTATATGGAGTGGGTCGAACATTACATCGCAGCCAACGGCGAAGAAGCCGGCATAGTTGTGGGAGAAATGGCCCAAGCCCTTCGGGACCATTTGGCGGAAATGTCTTCTAATGATGATGCGTCGGACGCAGACACCATTAAAATGCTCCAAGAGCCACACAAATTTACCTTTGTAAAAATTATAAAAATTCTAATGATGTTAAGTTAAGAATGGAGATGTTGAAAATACTTGAAAAGATGCAAACAGCAGATGAGGATATTGATATAACGAAAGAAGACTGGTGGATGATGATTCACCACAAACACGCCACCCCGAATTGAAAATAAAATAAAAGTTGAATATAACAATGGCTGAAGAGGAGCTGGCTGCAGAAGTTATGAACATGCTGGAAGTGGAGGCATCGGGTGCACCAGCTGGTGGTGTTCTTAATTTTGCCGCCCCTGGTCCTGACATTCCTGCTCTCCGCGAGCAGCTGGCCGTGCTGGTGTCGACAGGGAAGGCCAAGGAAGCCATCGGCGTGCAGTTGACGCTCGAGCAGGTGAAGCGCCTCACCGGCAAAGAGGTTGAGAAATATTACAAAAGGTACGAAACTTAAGTGGGCGATAACCGAGAGCTTGGTCGACAGCATCAATGTTCAGTTGATTCAGGTAAATGTTGTTGGTCAAAATGAAATCCTCTTCTGACCCCTATTATTCATGAGCCGTGAATTTCATTTTAACCTGAATTTCATGTTGACATACAACATACACATGCACTACTTTCTAACATGCATAAATTTTGTATTAAAAATGTTGTATGGCACTTTTCAAGTATGTAATTTTAAATGCTGGTAAATTGAATCTATGTAGTTGTTGTAGAAAGCCTATTTGCAGTAGTGTGCTTAAATATCTACCTGTATCTGAACGTATGAATCCTTCCTAAAAAAAAAATACTCGAAGTGGCAGTCAAGTTACATTTGAGCATTTACTATTAAAAAGTTCATACTACAAACCATTTATTTTTATAGGAGGAACAGTTTGGAAGAGAGAATCCTACATTAGAAAATCCCCTACTTTTAGCTGCAAGCAAGTCGTTTGAAATACAGCAACCGGTCCTGGAGGTTAATGACTGTGACCATTTAGAAGATCATCAGCTGATTGTAATGGAAGTTGGTGTTTCAGGAGAGATAAGTTTGGAATTGTGAAAAAAACAAATGAAATAAACTCAAGGATTACAATGGTAATTTATTAAGATGAGACCTCACATGTTCAAAGAGTGGTCAGTTTTAAACATTGAAAAAGACAATATGTAGTGGATAAAATTTTTCAACCTACTGGATGGTGACTATAACGAATATGTTGTTCAAAAACTGTGGCTAGGCATTCAACTCAGCTTTGGGTTTTACCCTGACTTTTCTACGAGAGTTCTTGAACGAGTAGTGTCTGATAGCTATTCGTGCATTTAAATTTTTCATGCATGTACATTATTACTTCAAGTAATATCTCAGCAACGAATTTCTTATCGTTTCCAAATTGGAACTAGTGCAATACGATTTTCTCTTAAGTAGTTCTTCTTTTGCCTTTTTTGTAACACGTTTCTTTTTCCTTTAAACAAAGGTTAGCAGATTTTAATTTATTTTTATTTTTCCTGGCCCGCCTCGATTGGCCTCCGCTACCTGCGGTGCCAGGTCTGTTATTACCCGGGCTGCGCGCGTCTCGCGCGGCGCCCGGGTCTTAGATTACCGACGGTTCTTCTTTTTCGTCGAGTATCATCCACAAAGTGCACTTCCGGCGTTTCTGCGCAAGCGCTAACTATTTTTGACAGAGTGATGCCTGTTGTCACGTATCGGAAAATGTCGATTCACCTTGTGTCTTTTGAAGTCTGAACAAACAATATGTTAAGAGAAGTGTCTATGCGAATGTTTGCAAGTTCAACGGCGAGAAGAAAGCTTTTAACATGCGTAAACTTAACTCCAGATGGACTGCCGTGTTTCCTCGTGTCTGCTTCAGTAGACTGCGAGTAGTCTCTAATTTTGGCGATGGATTGTGGGGCGGGCGAAAGACACGTGCGCGCGCGAAGTTGCGAGGAGACGCGACGCGAGGGGAGCGCCAAAAATTAGAGACTACAGACAAAGGGAGTTTGACCTTTCACGGCCGAGTGATTCGGAAGTATAAATCTCATATCAACAGCAAGAATGATACTTGTTGTCACGTATCGGAAAACGTCGATTCACCTTGTGTCTTTGAAGTCTGAACAACTAATATGTTAAGAGAAGTGTCTATACGAATGTTTGCAAGTTCAACAGCGAGAAGAAAGCTTTTAACATGACCAAAATTTAACTCCAGATGGACTGCCGTGTTCCCCGTATCCGCTCCATTGAGATGTACATTTTGTTGAATAACTCAAGTACGGGATATCACACACCCCTGAGATTTTGTTTGACAGGTAGTTAATTTACTATTTTAATTTCTGGACTTTAATTTTTGAATGATAAGCGATTAGTTTTTACAAATGTACTAGTGGCTTGAAACTGTCCAGAAACGTTCCTTTCTTGTGTTTCAAATGACCCTGGATTGACGTATTTGTAAACAGTTTCACTCTGCTAATTAATTTTCTACTCACATTTCACCGAGACTCCATTCACATTTATGCGAAAAAAAATCCTACATCGTTCGATAAGCGTTTCCTTTCTCAAACAATTATCCATCGAAGCGAAAACAAGTGTGCTTAGTTTTTTTTTTTTGGAATCAATACACTATTTTTATCACCTTGCATAATGATAAACCTCTGTGGCCTAAAGGTCATTGTTCCTGCCTGTGACGCAGCTAAACCGGGTTCGATGTCTGTTAGTGGTATATATCACGGGCTTTATTTTTTCTGTTTCTCTTTTTCTTGTTCTTTTAGAAATATTTTTTACAAGTGTTATAATTATTGTTCTCAATGGTTGAGCTGTATTTTAGAGGAATATATGTTGATAGGGGTCTAAAGAAATAGACTCCAACACAAGCTAAACACAATGCGTCCGATGTAAAAAAGACAGACTTCCCTCTATTCTTTTGTTTAGCACTAAGTTAGGGATACAATACTGTTTTTTGCAAGCCCGGGTTTAGGCTAATTGTAACCTCTTGTTACTGTATCATGTGCGAAAATGTAATAAAGTTATCTTGTCTTGTCTTGTCAACAGAAGTCCAGGAGGAGTAACATAAGGTACTAGTGGTGCTTGCTATGTAGTGGTTAATTTGTTCAATGACTTCAACCAGCTGTGATGTTTCAGCAATTGCAACTCATCTCTCTTAAAATTAGGCTCGATTTCCGCCGCTCACTCGGCTCTTGGCAAAGCCCGGACCCGATTGAGCGGCGGAAATCGAGCCTATCTTAAAATCTACATGTAATACAGGTTGTTATTGCTAGAGAATGTTTCAAAAGTGTTGCAAAGCCCGGACCCGAGTGAGCGGCGGAAATCGAGCCTATCTTAAAATCTACATGTAATACAGGTTGTTATTGCTAGAGAATGTTTCAAAAGTGTTGCAACTGAAAATTTGTTGAAGAATAACATTTTGTTCAGCAAAATTGGTACCCAAAACAATAATAAAGATGACTTGACTTGACTTGAAATAGGTACTCTGTGAGTGCATGTGGCTACTAAATGCATGCTTGCGAGCATATGCTGCCACCACAGGCTTTAAGTCACTTGGACAAACAACATGACGACATAGAGGCTACTGGTTAAGTGCGGTAATCACAATAAAAGGAGTCAGTGAGCATTAAATATTCATTCTCACTGTTAAGACCTCAACTTCAAGGAACTGGATATATTATTTAATCCATACTGAATATGTGAATGATCATCGCAGTTATAAACACTACTGAAGGAATAGTGCAATTATGGCCTGAAAACGGAATTCAAAGCCAAGACCTCTGCAATACCGGAGCAGCGCACCAACTGAGCTAACAAGCCAACTGGGAGCTGGTCGTTTTGTTGGTTCGTAATACACCCATGACTGATGAATATGTGATAATGAATATACACATGAAAATCATGTATCTGAAACTGCGGATTAAAGAATCGTATGTGAATGATCATCGCAGTTATGAACACTACTTAAGCAGTAGTAAAAAAATAAAGCCTGAAAAAAATTCAGGCTTGTACGGGATTTAAACCCACGACCTCTGTGATACCGGTGCAGTGCTCTACCAACTGAGCTAACAAGCCAGCTGGGAGCTGGTCATTTTGTTGGTTCATGATATACCCGTGAGTGATGAATATGTGATAATGAATATATGAAAATCATACATTTGAACTGCGGATTAAAGAATGAATGTGTGAGTGATCATTGTAGTTATGAACACTACTTATTAATAAGCAGTAGTGAAAATATAGCCTGATAAAAATTCAGGCTACTATGGGATTCAAACCCACGTCCTCTGCAATACTGGTGCAGTGCTCTACCAACAGAGCTAACAAGCCCACTGGGAGCTGGTCATTTTGTTGGTTGTAATATACGCGTTTTCATATATTCATTATCACTTATTTTTCACTCATGGTTATTGTATTGAAAACAAAACATAATCAGACAAAGTATTGGGATTAGATCCTTATAAATTTAATGTATCCTATAATATATCCATTTAACGTATGGAAACAATCAGACTGCTTTGTACTGTTATTGTTTTATTATCATACTGGCCCCGGTTGTTCAAAGAGAGGATAACTATATCCACCAGATAAGTTGTAGCCTCCCACGCAGTCGTTTTTAGGGGACTCGTATTTCACCTCCTCCCCACTAAACGCCTGCTTACCCGAAGCCAACATTCCTTTCCCATTGTTTGGCTCGTGGGCGTCCTAGTCAATCACGATCGAGCAACTGGCAAGCGCTGACAAGTAAAATTATTGAACCTAGGTAATGCATGGTTCTTTCTCTCGCGAATTTGTAAACGTATCAAAGCGCTGGAGCCGATTTGTTTTTGAGTAATACGATGTGTTACGAGAGACCTTTAAAACTTGTAAACGCGAATAAGAATTTAGACGCGACCGAGTTACAGATCTGAAGCATTTATCAGTCCATCAAACGTAGAGTAACCGGCGTGAAATTATCACACATGGCACAACAACAAAGCTGGATCTCTCATGGTCCTGCATTAAATCAGATGAAATTCGCCCACACAACGACCCCAAAAAGTCCTGGAGAAGCGGCCAAAGGTTATCAAACACTGGTGACATAGACTGTGCCAATTCGTCTGCTTTTTTGCTTCAGTTCACGCGAAGCGGACGGTAAAATTATGTAGCTTGCTGCCTCGCCGCTCGCTCGATCCATTGCGCGCGGTGGTCTACCGATGGCAAAGTCTCCTTCCTCCAAATTACTCAGACTAACCGACGATACGCCAATACTTCTTAAATAACTGACTTGGCCCTTCATCAAATTCACGAGAGGTGACCACAACAGCTACAACAGGACCAGGAGTAGCGGCGAGGATATCGAAGATTGAAGGCGAAGCTTGATAAATAAGTGGCTATCGTAACTAGTGGGCAAATTGACCAAAATATCGTTGTTTCCTCTGACAAATTCTTAAATTGAAGTCAGTTGATAGGCATTCAAAGAGGAATTCTGAACGCAGAGTACACGGTAATCAGAGCTCGCTCAAGCTCTGTCTCTGCAATGTTGAACTATAATTCCCGCGAGGCCAAGGTCAACCTTCCAGAATTTAGTAGTTAAAATGTGATTGGCCAAGCGGCGGAAAGGAATGTTGGCTTCGGGTAAGCAGGCGTTTGTGGGGAGGAGGTGAAATACGAGTCCCCTAAAAACGACTGCGTGGGAGGCTAGATAAGTTGCTGTTCAGTGGATAAAATATATTACATCTGATACATTTTACCACTGGATAGCGACTTCTCCACTGGATAGAGTTATCCACCCTTTGAACAACTGGGGCCTGTTGTTTTAGTACTTTGTTTGTGTATCTGTGTGTCGCCAACCTCAAGTTTTATTCATTGGTTTGTACACTGGCCACCTGGTATTTTAAACCTATTTGGTTATTTCAGACAAACTGCACGGTCTGTTTATCATTATATTTCATAACTGTATTGGTAAACTCTGACTCTCTTTTTTTAACCCTTTGAATACCAACTTAGTGCCATTTTGTTAGTAAATTTTTAGTGATAATTAGTCTGGAGGACTAATCTTCTCCATTTAAGGGGTTGCGATGGAAATAACAGCGGCCTTGTGTCACTGTGGGCTCACTGTAAAGGCGTGACGTCACGCACATTAGCGGCTGTTGTTCGTTTACCGAGTCAACAAGCTTGATTGTGGTAAATTTGCCGCTTTATGAGGTTTTTTCGAGCCATTTTCCTCCACAAAGGCCCCCAGGCTGGCATCCTTAAGCTGGAATGTGGGTAAAGGCAAGCCTTTGAAAGAAGCCAGAGGTGAGAGACGGTTTCTTGCTGAATGAGACGCTAAACCTGCTTCGTAGCCAATATGGCGGTGGATGGCCGAAGCTGTCTCTCTGCTAACTTTGTGGAAGGATTCCAGGACCTACCAAGGCAATTTGGACTAGTTTTGACTCGTAAAAAGTTCAATCGACGTCATATTTTCCTGGTAGTACTGGGTGGCCAGAAAAAAAAAAACTTGGAAATAGGAAATGGAAGGGTTCTATGTTGGTGGAATAGTTGCCTTTCCCAGAATCCTTTTGGGGCGTGAACAAGACAACTTGAGATACGCGAGATTGGCTCCAATAAAATGGCTGAAGCGTGGCCCGCGGAGAAAGTGAGTGGAAAATTTCCATCCAGATGCCAAGGTCTGGCCTTAAGGTTTGCTGTAAATGTAGAATTTTGATTTTTGGGCAATGTTTTTTATTAAAAAGTTGACCACGAAAATGTGTAATTTTAAGTGTTGTTCTTTGGTCAAAAGATTGGCATTTTGGGCTTTGTTGCCAAACAAACTGTGCTATGCAGCGGTATTCGGGTATTGTTGTCGTTCTTTTTTGGATTTGATAATTGCGAAAAGGACCATTTAGTGCTATTTACACATTATTATGTCTTTGTGACAAAATTTAAACAAGAAATAAATCATAAAAGCAAAAGCGGTATATTCTACGCATATATGCGTAGTTGGTAGTCAAAGGGTTAATCTGGATGAATTAACTTAGTTTACTCTGGGTGAAATAACTAATGTTTAATGGGATTTGTGATGTTTGATGAAGTGTTGTGTACTTTCAAATGTACGTGGAGTAAAGTGGGACTACTCCTTACCTTTCTTGCAAAAAAAGACCAAGTTAAGATGGCTACACTGGTTTCTAGCACTTTTCTTCCGTGTTATTAAGGTCAAGAGGTAAATGTCAAAAGAAATATTTTGGCCTTAATTCATATCTAAATATTTTTTATTGATTTCCATTTATCTTTCTTTAATTATTATCATAATTATTTTTTTTTTGGGGGGGGGGGGGGGGGGGTGCGTCCCAGTGTCCAGAGGATACACAATTTCTGATTTCTGATTGTCTCACGGGAGGAAATTGCATTCATTGTTAAGTGATGATCTGAATCACTATATAACTGATGGTAATTCAAAGAAGCAATCACCAGGATCCTCCACCAATATCTAGTGGCCCTAAACCATAACTAAGTAGCCAACATTTTGAACAGGGAACCATACTTCTCATTAGGTATTGCTCTAAATTGTTAGGAAAGTTTGTTTACGTTCAATTTTCAAAGGAATTATATTACCTTAGTCAACAGAACGCTTGTTTTCAAGGGGGGGGGGGGGGGGACAAAACCATGAAAGGGGGTTCATATCTGCTAGCGGATCTGGACTGGAGGGGCTCCAAATCTGATCCAGAAGCAGATCTGGACCGGAAGGTGCAAATCCACCTTTCCATACTATTTTCTACAGCATTGCGTCAGTGAGGCCGGATAGGTGATATGATAAGCAGATTATATATAAATGCCCGTAAAAAGGAATGACAATAATTTTGGAGCTCCGCTTTTAGGCTTGGCTATATATATATATATATATATATATATATATATATATATATATATATATATATATATATGTATATATATATATAATTTCGTAACTTTACAGCCTATGATCCGGAAGGGGTCTAGAAGGGTTTCCAGAAATTGGTCCAGAAGGGGTCGATCCAGAAAGGGGTCCAGAAGAGGGTCCAGAATGGGGGTCCACATTTTGTACCGTCCCATATAGTTCTGCTTGCATGATAAAAACACTTGCGAAATTTAAGATTATGAATTTTCTTAACTTATTTTGCAATTATGAAAATATTCATTAAAAATGTTGAGCGGCTGTGTTCCTGTAATAAATAGCTTCATGCCATCACAGCACAATGACTTTTCCTTCATAAACCGTGACATAAATGCGACCTTCCATGCTCACCGTGATACCTGTTATGGATGAGCCTTTTTGGTCGAGTTTCACTGTTCGCTTACACTCGCCATCTTTAGTGTATATAACCACAGACAGATGGCCTGTTGCTTGTTCTGTACCAGCGACGATGACATGTTCACCTCCTGGGTGGCAGGCAACACGATAATAGTCAGCTTCTTCGGTCTGAACACTGAATTTGTTCAGCAGCTCTCCATCCTCGGTGAATACGTAGATGCAGTCATCACGCCAGTTCAGTACCAGTACCCGGCCATCAGGACCAGCAGTGATATCTCTTGCACCGTTCAACACCCTGCCTCCAATGCTACGAACATATCCTCCATCAAGTTCATAGGCATCAACCCATCCGCTCCATGCCACTAGCACTTTATTCCTGCTTACCGTCAGTCCGCCGCCCCAGTCCCCACTCCTCACAGGAAACTTTCGCAGCTGTTTCCCAGCGCTGTTGAAAACCAGCACATGATCAGTCAACCTTGTCTCTTCTCTCTCAGACCCAGTATTCTCCAGCGTGACCAGTGCGTAAATGTTGCCCACCTCGTCAGTGGCGACATCACAAACAGTGACTAACTTTGTTTCACTTTCGTCAGCGTTTAGACTGATCTTTAAAATAAAATGTCCGCTGCTGTCAAACACCTTGACAGTTTTATCCCCATTGTCTGCTAAAACGAACTGCCCTTGCTTGTTTGCACCGATACCCTCTGGCTCCTTCAGCTTGTGTTCTTCTTCATCCTCGTGACCAAATGACCATGTAAGACTGCATTGTTCCATGCCAACTTTCTGCAATGTTTTTGCAACCCTGTCGTTGCGCAGGGGATCAATTTTGTTTTCTCCAATATCAACCGAGGGCAAGGTCCACATCTGTGTGTACTCACCAGCTGCTTGCAGAGCATTGTAAACGGCGCGATTAACGTGACAGACGGCAGAAATTATTTCTCTTCTTTCATCCTTGCCAAACCGACCCTTGATATTGAGGAGGCCTTTGTCGAGCGTGACTTTAAAGTTACTTTGTACGTCTGGTAGAGAGTGGAGTTTCTCGAGACATTCTCTGCACTCTGGCATTGCATTTTCCAGGACATCTTTTAGCGATAAAGCTGACAAATTACGCGCAGTTCCCATAGTATCTGCAGCTGAACCTAACATTGTAGCCATGACACGATATTGAATAGCAGTAATGCGGTCAGAAGTGCTCAAAGCTTCGTTGTTGGATGCTTCTGTAGCTTTTTCACGGGCCATTTTGAATCTCTCTTTTCCTTCAGAAAGCAACTTTTTGGCTTTTTCGCCAAACTGTGTCAGTTCCATGTTTCTCATTTCCGCGGCGAGAGCTACTGTATTTATGGCAGCAGTGGATGAAGCTGAACTAAACTGTTCGTTGATTCCTTCTCTTACCTCTGTTCGTACGGCATCAGTTTCTGCATCCATTGCTTGGTAGCAATAACTGAGGCCCGTTTTAAAGGCGTCTATTGCTGCCAGAAGATCCTTTCGTGATAATCCGTCCAACTTAGATTTTACATCGTCGATTTCTCGTGCAATCAAATCTCGCATTTTTGTATCCGTCACATCGCCTTCTTTCAACTTTTCGGCTGCCTTATCTCTTGCTTTATTCATGAGTACGCCAAAAGTGGCTTTAAACACGACAGTTACAACAGAAGACATGACTACTAACAGAGCCAAAATTCACACTGCTCAGCTGCTTATGAAATGCAAAGCTATTAACCTGCTTGCCTAAAATATGGAATCCGGAATGCGGAATCCGGAATCCGGAATTCGAAATCTAGAATCCGGAATCCGGAATCCGGAATCCGAATCCGGAATACGGAATACGGAATCTAGAAACTGGAATTAATAATTAATAAGAGGGTTAAAAGAACCGAAGAAGACGATAAATGTCGTACAGGAGGAGGTAGGTGGCAGGAGTGAAGTATTAGTCTGGGACTTGGCTTGTTCTTTCCAGTTGAGCCGATGTGGAGGGATGTAGGGTAACTACAGTCAACTCTCTTGTAAGCGAACACCCTCGAGAAATGGGAAAAGTGTCCGTTAGTAGAGCTGTCCGCTAACGACAAAATTTTCACCATAAGCAGGCACCCAAGTAAAATATAGTGGATGTCCTCTTATGTGAGAGTTAATTAGCGGGTGTTATTGGGTAGCCAAAAATAGCAACTGAAACTCTTTATTGATGTCAAATGTTAAAACTCGGAAAAAAAAAGGGAAAGAAATATACAGTCTACGTTATGGATTGCTTTGACATCAGACTGTTTTTTTTTTTTGTTGTTGTTGTTTGTTTGTTTTTTGTTTTCGTTTGACAGCTTTCTGTCCCGTGGACAAATGGAGATTTGACAAAACCGATAACCACCGTTTTGTGGCTCCGTCGAAGGTCATACAGTATTTTTGTTGATTAATTGCAAAGTAAAGACAAATTCCGTTCCGGCCGAGAGTCAATTATTATACATGGGGTGTCCGCTTACGAAGGGGTGTAAACAAAAGAAAAATCCAATTTTTCATTTCCAAAAGTGTCCGCGTCCGCTTATGAGAGAGTGTCCGCTTACGGGAATGTGTAAATACAGAGTTTGACTGAGAGGTAAAAAGGGGGATTGAATAAATTGTCCGTAAGTAGAGCTGCCCGCTTACCAGAGTGTCCGTTAGCGGAGAGTTGACTGTATTAAAAAAGACCGTATGCAGGATCATTAAATGCAACTTAACGAGCTGACCCGCGAGATTTTACACTAGCCTCGTACATGTTTAACCTTAAGAAACAAACAGGCTGCAAAAACGGAGTGAGAAGCCTTGCTATTAACCACGATTATCGCCTACTGTAAAAGTAGGCCTGACGGAGTCCTCAGTTGTTGTAGATATCCTTAACTAATCAGAAGTGGAGAGCAGCGGATTTCACGTGCTCGAGGTTCCTATATAAAAGTTTCAAGGTATATTGGGCACCATGCTAACTTAAGCCCCGGCTACACGTTCAAACATTGTTATAAAACATTTGTTGGATGAACAATGTTAGAACGTGTAGCAGGCATGTTTGTTGACGTTTGCTAAACATTTTTTGTTGGAAGAATGTTTTGATTTCGATCAAACATTTTCTCCAACATACAAGAAATGTTGAAGTGTGTAGCCGCCCTTTCAACAATGTCTTATTGCAAAGACCAATCAGAGTTAAGGGCGCAGTCTCCAATCCGAGAGCCTAATAATTGTTGAAGTCAAAACCCTGAAGCGACATGTTTCCAACAATGTTGTATGCGCATCCAACATTGTTAGAAGCATTCTTACAGCAATGTTGGGACGTGTTCTTCTAACAATGTTACAACGTGTAGCCGGGGCTTTATATTAGGTTTCAGCAAAGGAACGACTCTTGGAAAGCCCCTCGAAAAAAAGACCAATGACAGAAGACGGTATGAGGGTGAAAATGTTGTAAGCAAACGAAAGCACTAAAACAATCCTCACCCAGCCCCCATAGCTATCATTTCCAGGTGGGGCATTTATAAACGCCTTTTTTTTTTTTTTTTTTGTAATAAATATTTTTTTGTCCTCTTTTTTTCTCGAATTAATCCTCGAATTATATTAATTTCGTGTTAGTTTCTTTTTTCTGTATATTTAAAGTTTTTTTTAATTGATTTTTCTTCGTCTTTTGGAGATGTTCCGGAATGTCCCATGTTCCTCGTTTTATCGACGGCCAACCTGAAATGTACGCACCGATACAGTTCCCAAACATCCCGGCATGGAGCAACAGACAATGACCAATCAGGCGTAAGCGTTCCAACGCAAGATATGCAAAATGATTTTCTCTGCTTTTTGGTCAGGTAGCGCTCAAAATAATAAGCAAAAAATAGCTTTTTTTTTTTTTATAAAGATCAAGCTCAAATGAATAACAAAACATTGAAAACGGAAAAAAAGTTGCTCGAAATAAAAAAATGTTGATCAAAAATCGAAAGTTGTTCAAAAAGTTACCGTCAACTTTTGGACAGGCCTAACACTTTTCATCGACAATTAAAATGCTCTGATTTTAAAATGTTCAAAATGCACAATACATTGATTAATATCGTTGTGGTGTGATTGAAAGCCGTGTGCTTTAAAGGAAACCGGCGCTTTATCAAAAGCAAAAGCAAAGTATTAAAATGCTGCCCTAGAATAAATTTCATGGGCTTGATTGCTGCAAGCGCAGGCTAAGTTATCACATAATTTGTTGACCATATTATTACCCAAACGACTTCAACCTTTGTCAAAATTTTCTACCCAACTTCTTTACATTCTGTATTCCGGATTTCATATTTCGTATTTCGTATTCCGGATTCTGGATTCCGGACTCCGGACTTCGGATTCCGGATTCCGGACTCCGGATTCCGGATTCCATGTTTTAGGTAAACCCCTCTGGGGTAACCTGAGCGAGGGCGTTGTTTGCTATGCAGGAAAAAATTTCACAAACTGCTGACCACAGATTAAATTTCGAAACAAAGAACTTAGGGT
Organism: Pachyseris speciosa; assembly: GCA_016490735.1. Lineage (NCBI taxonomy): Eukaryota > Metazoa > Cnidaria > Anthozoa > Scleractinia > Pachyseridae > Pachyseris > Pachyseris speciosa. The sequence continues at coordinate 138,482 of JAEMWC010000304.1, read as the reverse complement.
GCCTCAGCCATAACAGTTAGAAAGTGTGGTTGTCTCGGTTGACTCATTGTTAATCATAATTATTCATGTTTCAAACAACGATTTTAATGAAAAGTGGAATATGATATTGGCACATCATCTGTATTATAGATGAATCCGTTAAGAAGCACAGTGACATAAACTTTTTTTCGTGTGAAGTTTTGTTTAGTTACTGGAATATATTTCTCCTGACCAATAAACATGCTTAACAAGCTCGTAAACAGTCTTTCAGTGACCGATATAATCTAACAAACCAACTCAACAAGCGCTACTTTTCGCTTTTATCAACATTTCAAATCAATATTCACCTCTTCATATTTTGATTTTACACGTTTCTTGTCAATAGAGACCACCACGAATTTACAATCTCACCCACCCGAGATTTTTCGAATCTACGAGCCTACTCCTCGCTCGATGACCGGAAAAAAAGGAGAAAGAAATGCCTTGTAAGGTGCCATAAAGACCATCTTAAGCTTTCTATCACTGCCGCTAGCTGGTGTTTTTCTTTAAAAAACTGAATAAAGTTCTTTGTTTCAAAAGCAAAACAAGATGCTACAAGATCACTATTAAAAAGCCATTAGTGACCCAATTATACAAAAGTCTTTGTAACCCGTCACAGATCTTGCGTTCACCCAATATATTAAATGTTCAAGCAAGCAACCGTGGACAATAATCCTGCTGGTATACGTTGGATCAAACTGATGATCTGACCGGCGTAATAAAATCAACAGAGAGTATAAAAGCAAGGGCCGATACAACGTAGAATGGTTTTAAGTTTTGTGTACTATATTTCGGCTGGCCAAACCAGCCTTCTTCAGGTACAATGAGAATTTACATTGGAAGGGGTGTTTATGTAGTTATATACCGGAAACACGTGAAACTAAAATGATTGACAGTGTAAAATAAAATACTAGAAAAAAGGTAAACTTATAAGAAAAAATTAACTAATATGTTTCTTCGCGGATGTTAAGACCTTCAGGATCAATTGTTCTGCCTTTTGAAATTAAAAAAGCTTCCCTGGCCTTACGGATTGAGTCTCTGTTAGAAAATATTTTCTCAATGGGGATTAATTGCATGTCATTAGCAGTGTGGTTAGGAGAGGAGAGGAAATGTTCCGCGACTGTGGTAGGTTTAGATTTGGTGTTAGGGTTATCTATGGTACGGCGGTGTTCATTAAATCGGTCTTTTAAACGTCGTTTAGTCTCTCCTATGTATGGTAAATTACAGCGGTTGCATTGAATCATGTAAATGAGGTTTTTAGTGTCACAGGTCAGGTTAGATTTAATATGGCGCGTTTCACCTGTAGAAGAGAAAGTATAGCTTGCGCTACTTGTCCCTACATTTCAGATGGACTCAAAAGCTATACTTTCTCTTCTACAGGTGAAACGCGCCATATTAAATCTAACCTGACCTGTGACACTAAAAACCTCATTGGGTGAATTTTCTCCACCTCAATCAGAGAAATCAGAGAAATCAAATATTATTTCAATATTTGAGGGATAAGAAAAAAAAAGAAAGAAAGAAGGGGGGCTCAGAAAAAGGGGAGGGGGGGGGGGGTGAAAATTCACCCATTTCTCCTCCCCTAGATCCGCGCCTGAAGGCTATAATCAGGAAGAGACTTGGGTGGGGAGGGTTGTCCAATATACCCGATCTGAGTCGGGTGGAGTCCGATCGGACTCACCTGAAGTCAGGTTGCACCAAAGGCAATCTAATGATTTTAACCTTGCTCTTTTTGAAAGAACGCGCGTGATTTTCCTCGTTAATGTACGCGCGCCAAAATGGGTGTTGTGTGCGTCGCGTGGTCGACCCAACTCGACCCGTCTCTCTAAAAGTCGGTCCGTCTTACCGGAAGTCGGTTTGCACGAGACTTAGGAAAAATCAGCAAGTACGGCTGAGGGAGGGTAGAAAATGTTGACGGATCGACTCCGTTCGATCGAATCGAGTCGGGTCGTCGATCCGACTCGACCCGACTCGACCCGTCTCTCTAAAAGTCGGTCCGTCTTACCGGAAGTCGCTTTGCGCGAGACTTAGAAAAATTCAGCAAGTATGGCTTACAGGGAGGGTAAAAAATGTTGGCGGATCGACTCCGTTCCATCAAATCGAGTCGGGTCGTCGATCCGACTCGACCCGACTCGACCCGTCTCTCTAAAAGTCGGTCCGTCTTACCGGATGTCGGTTTGCGCGAGACTTAGAAAAATTCAGCAAGTATGGCTTACAGGGAGGGTAAAAAATGTTGGCGGATCGACTCCGTTCGATCAAATCGAGTCGGGTCGTCGATCCGACTCGACCCGACTCGACCCGTCTCTCTAAAAGTCGGTCCGTCTTACCGGAAGTCGGTTTGCGCGAGACTTAGAAAATTCCATCATGAACGTTTCTCTGGGAGGGTACAAAATGTTGGCGGGTCGACTCCGTTCGATCGAATGGAGTCGGGTCGTCGATCCGACTCGACTCGACTCGACCCGTCTCTCTAAAAGTCGGTTCGTCTTACCGGAAGTTGGTAGAAAATTCAACAAGAATGGTGGTCAGGGAGGGTAGAAAATGTTGGCGGATCGACTCCGTTCGATCGAATCGAGTCGGGTCGTCGATCCGCTTCGACCCGACTCGACTCGTCTCTCTTAAAGTCGGTCCGTCATACCGGAAGTCGGTTTGCACGAGACTTAGGAAAATTCAGCAATTAGGCTTTAGGGAGGGTAGAAAATGTTGGCGGATCGACTCCGTCCGATCGCATCGAGTCGGGTCGTCGATCCGTCTCGACCCGAGTCGACCCGACTCGACCCATCTCTCTAAAAGTCGGTCCGTCTTTCTGGAAGTCTTTGGAGCGAGAGTTACAAAAAATCAGCAAGAAGGGCTGTCAGGGAGGGTAGAAAATGTTGGTGGATCGACCCCGTTTGATGGAATCGAGTCGGGTCGTCGATCCGACTCGACCCGTCATTCTAAAAGTCCGTTCGTCTTACCATAGGTCGGTTTGCGCGAGACTCTGACAAATACAGCAACTACGGCTTACAGGGAAAGTAGAAAATGTTGGCGTTGATAAGTTATCCTACGTTATGTCACCTGCGAAAACCATCCAAAGTGTAATAAAATAGGTAAACACGGTTTATTCATTACGCTGTTGAGAAGCGGTCTTTGTTGTGATGGTTGAATCAATCAAATAATAGAGGTGACAACATTTTGAAAGCAGAAAAGTGTGACGAAAAGCCCTTCTGGAAAGGACATCAAAAAACAAAAAATAAGCGGTCACTTAGATTAGCCGGTCAACTGGAATATGGTGTTTTACCGCATTTCGAAGAGGGAGTTTAACCGCTAACGCGCGGTGCCCTTTTTGTATCTAATGAATCTCCCGCGGAAAAGAATCAAAATAATAAGTGGCCTGAGAAAAAGTCATTGGCGAACATAACACATGCAAACCGGCAAGCGTGACTTTGGGCTATTGTTGTACCACTTATTGATGAATATATATCAACTGTCGGTAGTGAGAGAGAAACATTTCTGATTTCCATCATGGCGATGTTAGATTTCTACCGTGATAAAATACGCTATCTTTGCAGAAAATTACAGTTCCCTTTCGCAAGTAGCGGGAACGTGTTATAATATAATTCTAATCATATTGCTTCTTTTTTAAAGCTGTAACATGTTATGTTTAAAAGTACACCTCCCTATACAGTGGTACAAACAAAAGGTGCATAAACTGCTACAATGATCAAACATTTCCCCTTTTAATTTTGAACCTTATCACATTAAATTTCACGAAAGATCATAACCGCTGTTCACCATTTTTAAATACCTGATTGGTTCCAGAGATATTTAAGTTTGAAAAATGAGTGGAAACAACAACAGAGACCATTGAAACTATATATGCTGATAGTTCTACTGGCAACACAGTTACACCTACAAAAATATTGGTTTCTATGGCAATACACTCTTCTCCAGTCCCTAGAACATATTTTTGTGGTTTCCTGCCCAACATTCATATCACAAAGACATGAACTTGACCAAACATATTGAAATGGTTGTAGATCATGCACATTAGGCACCATTGGGAAATATGTCAAAAGAATTACAATCGCTGCCAGCAAAGCCCTTATATCATGGAGGTCTGGAACTCATCTAACAGAATCCTACTGGAAAGAATCAAACACTTTTGATAGAAATTACTGGGATATTTTTTTGGGAATATCTGATCAAAATTCGGTTCAGTATATTACATCATCCCTTGGCAAATTTGCATATTTTAAAAACTTGAATATCTCTGGAACAAAGAAAGGTGTGAAAATATAAACAGTGTCCTTCTTCTTGCTCAGAGAAATTGTTTATATTTTGAAATTGCTTAGCTACAAAAGATGAGAATATTGTCATAGTAGCACTATAATAGCGTCTACATAGGCCTTAAGTTACCAACATAGCACACCATGTAAAGCACTTCATTCAGCAATAATAACCCTTAGTCAATAGAAATTGAAAATATGTGAAAATGATTAGTCGGTATAGCTTTCTGAGTTGTCGGTTTCTGATGTATGCTGTTGCATGCCCTCCAATACCATTGCTGTGTCAGTGAATCAGTGAAGATAATGACAACTGGGTTCACAAATTCAATATTTAAACTGGAATTCAGTTATGTACGTAACACAAAGAAAGTGCATGCAAATACCGTGAAGTTGAAACAGCACATTTAGCAAGCTAATATAATGTGTACAAAATTTATTGTGCATAATATTTACTTTGATCAAAGGTTATTATGAAAGATAACATTCAAAATGATGAAGTGGTATATTCCAATAAACTTAAGCCTGAATTTATGCTTAGCTTATCAATCAGTGTTATCTTAATTAGAAAAAAACTCAAGCAGGGATAAAGCTCATTTGAAGCTAGAAACGATTTCAAATAAGATGGATACAACTGATTTAATTTTTAAAAATGGTTGGAGCATTTTATATGTAATAGGAGAAGCAACCTTAGAAACCATTGCAGTGAAAATAACTGGCTCCACTTATACATTACAAAAGTTCAACACACTAGTTAGGCGCATACTTGAAATACCTAGCAATGTTGCAACAAAAATGCCTTCGTGTAATAAATAAAATGACATGATGCAAAAACTTACACAAAACACACTGATGATGGAATGCGAAACAAGATGGCTTACTCTACTGATTGAGCTCATGGATTGACGGGATGATAACAGTCCAGGGCGGGTGGATACGGTTACCTCGATCGACGTCGATAGACTTAGGTGTCAGTGATACTAAGTGGTGGGATTTTTCGTCGTTCGTGTACTATTTCTACAACATCTTGAATGACATCATATTTGATATCGAAACCACGGCCGAGCTCTATTTCTTTACGCGTGGCCTACAAAAGTTCAGCCTCGCTCTGTTAATCGACGCGTGGTCTAGCGAAGCTCGACATTGAGCACTAATTTGGGTCGACCTGTAATGTAAACAATGGCTAATGTAAAATACGGCGTTTATATATCATTACTTTCTCTTTTGCGCGACATGACTTGTCGATCGGTTGGTACAGAAACTGTCTGTTCGTGTGCCGGCTTTTCGCGTGCCGGCTTTAAGAACGAGGTGGGTTTATATATCATTAATTTCTCTTTTGTGCGACCTGGCTTGCGGAGGATCGACGTTTATTACTTTCTCTTTTGCGTGACCTGACGTCCGGTGACGGGCTGAGTCGAATCGTCTCGGATCGACGGGTCGACTCGAGTCGATCAAATGGAGTCGATCCGTCGAGATTTTCTGCCCTCCCTAGGCGTGTGTTATCTTTGTCTCTTTTGCGACCTCACTTCCGGTGAGACGGATCGCAAAGTTTAGCGCGACCTGATTTCCGGTGACGGGTTGAGTCGAATCGACTCGGATCGACGGGTCGACTCGAGTCGATCGGATGGAGTCGATCCGTCGAGATTTTCTGCCCTCCCTATGCGTGTGTTATCTTTGTCACTTTTGCGACCTGACTTCCGGTGAGACGGATCGACGTTCGCAAAGACGGGTCGAGTCGACCCGACTCGGATATTATTTTGTAGGTCGCGCGTGCGTGCGTTAAGAACGAGGAAGGAGGTCGCGCGTGCGTGCGATAAGAACGAGGAAGGTTGTCTTTGGTGCGACCTGACTTCCGGTGAGTCCGATCGGACACGATCCGACTCGGATTGGGTATATTGGACATGCATGGAGGCCTTTTTGCGCGTTTCAAGATGAAACAAAACCGGACTAAATTGTTCCGGTCCCTAATTTTAACACTCGATGAAAGGTTGAAATAAAAGCATCGACAAGATTACACAAGGTTTATTTTAGTGATTAAGTTCGGTGTGTTAAGTTCATCGCGTCCACAAATTTTCATGAGACTCAAGTCTTATTTTAGTTGTTTATCGCGATCAAAACAACACACAAGTTTGACGACTGAACTGAAAAAAAAATTGAAAGAAAACACAGAAATAACTGAGAATCTATTCTAATCTTAGCACTAAACAAGGCAGTAGACGGATACAAATAAATTAAAGAGATTTTTACTTCTGGCCTAGTAGCCTTGCCATTCAAGGTATCCCAGTTGAAAGTAAAATTCAGCCAAGTGTGATCATCGAGAATATTTCGAAATCATTCAACGATACACACTAAATTTCAGTTGCTGACCTACAACAAAGTAAAATATAGCTCAAATATCACATTACCTCTGTTCCTTGGCCATTTCCTTCGCTGCAATACTCCTATTTTCTCTTTCCTTCGAAACACAGACTTCGCGTTTTCACAGAACGGCGAAACTCATTCACTGACGTTCGCGCCTTCCCTTGACAACGCCAACGTGAGGTGAGACGCATGCGCAGTGGCGCATTTGGAGAGCAGACGTCGCCATTGCCGTTGCCGTCGTCGTATCGTAAGGTCTCTATTCACGTCACGCGCTACGCGAGACTCACAGAAGCGAAAATTTTTGGCATAAATTTCGGATGATTTTACAACACGAAATCAATTAATTTTGCGTAGCGCTTTACGAATGCAGCTATTGTTTCAACCGAATACATGTCGTTCCTTCTATGCAAATACAGACAGCATCATGGAGTTCATCACGAATTGAAATGGCGCAGTCCTCTTGTAAACAAACCGACGAAGATCGATTGCGAATGGTCACTGTTCCTCGGGTGTTCCTTGCTCTCGCTAGTGCTGAAATGACACCTTTTATCGGTTCTGTCGTCAATACGATATATGGTCGTGTTTTCTGAATTCGTTAGGAAAATTAAGTGCTAGTTCGCCACAAGCAAATGGCCATTGGCGACTGCTTGCTGTATTTTGCTTTCAGTTCGCAAAGCGATACAGGCTAAAATTTGCATAAAACCGCAAAACTACTGTCTGTGTAATTTGAATCCTTCCACTCAGTAAACATGGCACAACACTCGTTGATCATTACTCGCTTGAGAAGCCGTGGAAAACCCGAAGCAGAATGGACTTTATTTCATTTCCTTCATTTTGAACGAATAATCTTATCATGTAGAAATTGGAAGTTCATCTGGCTGATGAAGTTTGAGTCGTTAAGGGCCGGCGGGGGACTAACTTAACTACAAAATGACCTAACATTGTTGCTATGGAAAGTTCCCAACGCTGATATCTCGGAAACCCTAACTTGCACAGGCAAGCTGTCTGGCTATGACTTGTTTTTACAATCAAAAAGGTTTATATATATTTGGTAAGTCACGTGACCAGAACAGAAAAAGGCCTAAAACTCGAGTGGCGTACACTTCTGGGGCGTTTTCCATTTACCAAGAAATTCCGGAAATTCCGGTTGGGATGTAAATGGAACACATGTTTTTGGTTCGCTCCAATGGAAAATTTCCGAAATAAACGGAACTTCTGAAAAGGTAGTCCTGTTTTCCCGTTGGAAACTTTCCGATGGAAAATGCGTGTTCCATTTACGAATTTCACAAGGTTTCACCAGTTCCAGGTCTTTCACGGCCATATCTTTGGTAAGATGGCGGCTCCTTCTTCGGTCACCTCGAATAGTTTTATACGAATGCCCCGTCTGTCATGGACTAGCATCCGATCTTCATACGTTAATGCATCACAATTGTGTGATGTATGCCAATGGTAAGCAGAATTTATTGAAGAAAACATTAAATTTTGCCCGAGGGTTCTTTGAGTAAGCTTATTCCGATTGTTTCCTGCGTAATACTTTGCATCTGAAATTAAACAATGTCTTTCGAGATTTTCCTTTCACAGTAGGCGTTTTAATCGCGGCTTTGCCATACAACCAATAAGAGTATCGCTGAGGAATCTTCCAGTGGCTTCATTTCCCTGCACTAAGCTTCAAGGGTCCCTCGAGTCGCCCTGAAGTGGCTTGTAAATATTCATCGATGAAATATTGTGGCAATATATTTTTGAAAAACCCTTCGTTTCGGCGATGATCGCGCCTCATATAAGCTGCAACCGCTGCGAGGATAGGAGTGTCATCATCGTCTTCTCAATTTAAAAGACCTTCGTACATAGACAATGCTACATTTTCGTTTGCCATTTGGAAGTTTAGCGGGAAAGTGTGGAGCCTGGGAATGAATGGAACCCTTGTCAAATGGAACACGTTCTTCACCGATGGTCATTTCCCATCGAAATTTCCGGAATTTTTTGGTAAATGGAAAACGCCCCTGCATATCGAAAATGGTGCCAATGGTTAACAATCGCCAAGGTGCAAAACTCTACATATCGATTTTTTAAAATTCGCATTTTTCTGAGATTTATGACATCATAAGCACGCAAATTCATACCATTTCGTCATTATCATTGCAGTTATGTACGTTAACAACAATTGCTTACGTAGGCTTGTAAAGAAGGCTGGAATATCTCCGATTGGCAAAAAAAATCGGAACTTCACATAATTTTCTCCAAGTTTTAGGGATTTTTCTCTTTAAGGCGTGGTTGGGGCCTGGGGCAAGTTACGCATGCGCAATAGCAATTTATTAATTTTACATGTTCACCTCTTCGCACGATTCACCAATACAGTGGCAAAAACACCGAAAAACTGTGTTTTACAAATACAGTCTGCAAAAATCCCTTGGCAACAATGCTAAGTCTGTAGTTCAGTTAGTCCTTCAATTAAGACTAAGGCGTATGTGAAATGTTTATTCGACACGCCGGCACTCAATTGTATATTTTCTAGTTTGCAAGACCGAAAAACATTTTCCTGGGCATATCTTTGTAAGGTTGTGTTCCAGGAGAGTGTGTCCGCGTAAAAAGATTTGCTGAAGAGTACGGTAGTTCGGAAGCCTCGCACGTGCTGAGCGTACTTTGGTTGATTGATCGATGAAGAGAACGATAAGCTTATCTCACCGCTCGATCTTATCATGTAGAATTTGAGATTCATCTCGCAATGACGAAGTTTGTTATTCAACACGCCGGCACTCAGTCGTATGTTTTCTACTTCGAAAGACCTAAAAACATTTTCCTGGGCATATCTTTGTAAACTTGCGCTACAGTAGAATTTGTCTGCGTAAAAAGAGTTGCTGAAGGAAGCGTCACGTGCGGTCTATCGATCAATCGAAAAGAACGAACAGCTTATCTCCCGTTTACCCTTCAATCGCCGTGCCAACTCTATGTTTTGAGCTTTTTTGAGGTACACAAACGAATATTGCCATATACCTATTTGGGTTTGGTAATAATCCGCATTAAACTTAGAGTACCCTCGATAAAGATACTCGCAAAACAATTTTACGCGCTTCGCTCCCTCGAAACCACGCATACGAAAACAAACATCCCAAGTGTGTAAACATTTTCAATTTTCAAACGGCTAACTTAAGTCATCAAGAAGCAAATGAATAGAAAGCTAAACAAAAGTTAAGCATCAGTCACGAACGAGCCGAAATTATCGGTGGTTCGATGTTCAGTTTAGGAAGAAGCTTGAATTCGAGGGAAGCGAATTAATTAGATAGTAGCCGCGCTCACTGCGGCAGAATTCCCCTGTACAGTATGTCTCCACTTCGAAAGACCGAAAACGGAAAACCATGTTCATGTGCATCATACTGTCTATATAGTTTTATAGTGTATATGAGTTAATCATGTCGATCTCAACCTAGCCAAGTTTCGCCGCAAAAACGGTATGACACAAAATTTCGAAGTTTAGCACGCGCTGCCCTTCTTCGGCGATCGATCACACATATTCATTTCTTCTTAGCGGTCTTTTGCGAACACTGGAAATCGCCTATTGAAATCGGCTATTGTTACTTTACAATGGGCATCTTAAATCGCGCGAGAGCTTCAAGCTAATTTACTTACAGTTTCTACAACATCTCGCGCGACGCGAATCACGTAGCGCGCTACGCGAATCGCGTAGCGCGCGAGGGTGGCAACTTACTTTTGGGCGGTACTGTAATATCTTGGATGACACATTACTCCTAAACTTTTGGGAAAAATTTCAGCATTAATTTAAAATTCCTCTGTGAAATTAAAACCTTATTATGGCAAACTTGTTTCCTATATCTAAATGACAAGATGGCACCACAGGTTTAAAGATGTTATGGATGTACAGTGTATTTGCCAGCTCTTTAAGTTTTAACTTAGTTCATTTTCGCTTAAATTCCATCTAAGCAAGTTTGCTTTGGGTTGTGTCATCAACTTTTAGCAACAATTTATATACTTCAAAACGTCTTAATGTGATGTCAAATGCATAAATAGCCTCAAGTTGATGTTTGAATGAATTCTACATGGGTGCTGTTTTCAGTTCATTCATCATCAAATAGCAGCCAATTGTGTAAGGAAGATTTCACAGTTTATTCCACTTTGAAACATTTTATAAACAGTAAGAAGGTAAGGATTCTAAGGGGCTTTCTTGTGAAATATTCAGAAAATTGTGAACTTTAGCCAACATGTTTGAAGTTCTTGAAACAATAAACAAGCCAAAAACCTACGATTGTGAGCAAAATTTGTTACACATCAGTGATATAAAATAATGGTATACTCGTGAAATTAGGAAATACATGTAATTTCCCTGGCCTTTAATTTTCACGAAAATTTGGTTTATCAACGGAGTTGATAATGTAAATTGACCACCGTACAGGGATTCGATTAGCTGACGTTTCGAGCGTTAGCCCTTCGTCGGAGCGAATCGAGGAATTGTGGGTTGCGTATGGTTTATATACAAAAAATGGAGCTACGCTATTGGTGGTAACATGGTAACGTGAAAAACAGGAATAAATTAATTGAATGAAAAGCGCTTGTTGATACCGTGGGGATTAAGAGTGCCAATTTGAAAGATCAGTTTTTGCTTGAGATTTTTACGGCTTTCCATGGTACCTTGATGTAGGGAAAGGCTGGAGATCGAAATGTGTTGTTTGGAATGGTTAGGGACATTAAAATGCCGAGCGACAGGTGTGGATGCGTCTTTGTCATCTTTCTCAACATGGCGAAGATGTTCTCGGAATCGGTCACCTAGTCGTCTTCCTGTTTCGCCGATGTATAACTTTTTGCATAATGTGCAGGATATGCAATAGATAACATTTGCGGAGGTACACGTGAAACGATCAGTGATCTTAACAGATCGCTTAGGGCTCGATATTTTGTCAGTGTTTTGAATGAAAGGTTACCTACATTTTTGTCGCGTTTGAACGAAATCAGCGGTGGTTCCGAAAAGATTCTAGCAGTTTCTGGATCATTTTGCAGTATCTTAAAGTTATTAAGAATGATGGCTTTAACTGGGTTATCATGCGGGTGAAATGTGAGGGTGAATGGAATTCTGTCATTCTTTTCCTTTTGTGACGTCTGTAGTACGGACTGTTGATCAATCTGCTGAGCGCGGTGATGACCTGATTGAACCACAGAATCAGGATAGCCACGTTTCTCGAAAAAATGGCACATTTCCTCTTATTTGTTGGAAAAATCAGAGTCATCACTACATAGACGTCGAAGTCTAAGAAATTGAGAATAGAGCATGGCGTTTTTGACATGAGATGGATGTGAAGATGAATACAACAAATAACTGTGAAAATCAGTGGGTCTGTAGTGCACACTGGTACATGTACACCTCTACATGTACATTGATCATTTAATGTTTTGAAGTTATTAGACCACGATATTTTTAAAGAAATTGCCAAGAAACGAAAAGTAGATGTTTCTTCCCACTGAAATTTGATAGATCGCTTTTAGTAATCAAAAAAGCATTTTGTTTATGAACAGAGCCATAAATGAATAATGATTAGAAGGCATTTTACACCTAAAAAAGCCAAAAGCGCTGTGAAAGTGCCCCTTCAACAGTACAAAGATTTACAGATCAGTGATTCCTCAGTCAGGTATGTACAATGCATAATATGCTGATACTATGATAGTGGTATCAAAACTATGTCCAGTCAGCAAGAATGAACAGTACATGTAGCTCAGAATCCTCTACCTATTTATTTTAAACTTTGCAGAATGTTGGATCTCAACATGCCAATCACTGTTCAGTAATAAAAATTAGGGGTCATGAAGCACATGTTTGTGTTAATTACAATCACATGTTAAGTTAGAATAAGGGGCGTTTCTAAAAGGTTACACTGTTACTGTGTCAAGAAAAAAAAGGTCATAACTAACTTGTTCACCAATGTTTGGACATCAGAGAGTTAGCATCTATCCATCAAAGTATAAATACAATGCTAGAAGTGCTTGGGACTGGTGTCAGCCAGCTTAAAAGCAAGGTAAAAGGTGAGAAGAGAAAGCTTCTGGATACTGGCATGCCAAACACTAACCGGCGTCCATTGTGAAACAGCACTGCAAGCAAAGCTGGAATATGCCAGGCGTTCCAAGGCTAGTCTTTAAGTTCCTTGATGCAATTTATCCTTGTCAAAACGTTTCCTGTTATCAATCGTTCAGCAGAAATTCCTATTATTGTGCTGCTTCTCCATTGTAGATGGAAATGAAGGCTGGACGCATAATAACAGGGTCTAGTTGGGATACCAGATCTGCCCAGATTCTTCATGCCCTTAAATGGAATAGCCTCGCTGACAGACCTGCAAAACAACTGAAATCTTTAATGTTCAAAACTGTAAATAACCTTGTACCCGAATACCTGTCTGATAAATTCGCCAGTGTTAATACCATCCACAGACATAATCTTCGAGGTGCGCAACATAACCTGTTTATTCCGCGGCCGAACACTGAGGCCCTCAAGAAGAGTTTTCGTTATAGGGGCGCAGTAATATGGAACAGTCTGTCAGCGGAGGCTAAGCAGGCCACTACTTTAGATAGTTTTTATTCCGCTATTGTACATTAGTAATTTCTTAACTCAGTTTAGCACTTCTTATAGGATTTTTTAACAATGTCTGTAATTTAGTCTTAGCTTTTATGTACTAGGTTTAATGCGCACGGCTCTTTAGAAGACCACTTTTTAGTGATAAGGATCCCGTAAGGACTGAGAACTAGTGTAAATGTAATCTCGTCCTCAGGGCAATCTGCACGGTAACTATTCCCCTACTACGTTCTACATATTAAAGCATTATATGGGCGTGATACCATTCATTCGGGAAAGATCAACACGATTCCCCAAATACGTTCTACATATTAAAACATTATATGGGCGTGATACAATTCATTCACTCGCATTAGCTCATATGGGTATCAATGCACATTCATCCGCCCACATATGCCGTCATCTCCTTCAATCCACATTCATTCGCCCACATCTACCTTCATCTCCCTTAACCCACATTCATTCACGCACATTTGCCTTCATCTACCTTGTTTCACATTTGTTCACTCACATTTACCTTCATCTACCTTCTTCCGTCCCTTAATCCACATTCATTCGCCCTCATTTCCCCTCATCTAACTTAACCCACATTCATTCACCCACATCTACCTTCATCTCCCTTAATCCACATTCATTCACCCTCATTTCCCCTCATCTACCTTAATCCACATTCATTCACCCACATACATTCATCTCCCTTAATCCACATACATCCGCCCGCATTGGCCCTCATCTACCTTATTCCACATTCATTCGCCCACATTTACCTTCATCTATCTTAATCAACATTCATTACATTACATTACATTACTGCTGCTGTGGGCCGAGCCCACATAGCGCCAACACAAACGATCGCCACTCCTTGCGGTCCTGCGCTAACACTGTTGCCCCTTCGAAGGAAAGTTCAGTCTTGCAGGTCTCTCGACACTGAATCTTTCCAGTGCATGCGCTGTCTGCCTGGGCGACGGCGTCCTCGTGGTTCCCAGAGGAGCAAGCGGCGGGGCAAGCGAGTTTGGTGCATACGGATGACATGTCCGAGCCATGTAAGACGTTTGTGTCGTAAGATGTTAATGAGCGGTACTTGGCTGGTTCTCTCGAAGATCACTTCATTTGGCACATGGTCTTGCCAGGAGACGCCAAGAATTCTTCTTAGGTATCTGGTGTGGAACGCTGCTAGTCGTTTCTCTTCATGGACGGTGGTGTTCCAGCTTTCTGAGCCATACAATAGAGTCGATAGAACTACTGCTTGGTAAATAGCAGTTTTCGTGGGCATCTTGATGGATTTGTGGCGCATGACAGGTAGGAGTCTGTTGAAAGCATTCGCTGCTTTTCCAATACGGTTGTCTAGTTCAGGTGTGAGGTTGCCGTTATGTGATATTATGCTTCCCAGATAGACAAATTTGTCGATATTTTCAAGAGAGTTTTGATTGCTCAAGGTGGTAGTGATATCATTTCTTTCCTTTGCCACGTCCATGACCTTGGTCTTCTTCGAGTTGATAGTGAGACCAACCTTTCTTCCCTTCTCTTCTACTTCAGATGTTGCGTGTTGCAGTGTCTCTTCTGACTCATCAATCAGGGCTATGTCGTCCGCAAAATCGAGATCGGATAGTCGCTGTTGTTGGTAGCGAGAACTTCTTCGTTTTTCAAGTACAATCCCTAGGTCGTTCTTGTCCAGGGAGTTCTTGAGAACCCAATCGATGACGATGCCGAACAATAGTGGGGACCAAACACAGCCCTGTCTAACTCCTGTTGTCACTTCAAACCAATCTGTCATTTCATCATCTACCTTCACGCAACATGTTGAGCCGTCATAGGTATTCTTCATGATGTTAATTAACTTCCTTGGAAGCCCATAGGATTCGACTATCTTCCAAAGCGAGTCGCTCTGGATGCTGTCAAATGCGGCGTTGAAGTCAATAAAGTTGATTTTAACAGGTATCTGGAATTCAAGGCTTTTTTCTACAAGTTGGCGTAGGGCAAAACAATGATCGGAGCAGGAGCGTCCCTTTCGAAATCCAGCTTGGTTCTCTCTAAGGCGTTCGTCAACAGCATCTCTAATGCGCAGCAGGACCAGGGTGCAGAAAACTTTTCCAGCTATACTCAGTAGAGTGATGCCACGATTATTGGCATTCATTCATCCACA
Organism: Pachyseris speciosa; assembly: GCA_016490735.1. Lineage (NCBI taxonomy): Eukaryota > Metazoa > Cnidaria > Anthozoa > Scleractinia > Pachyseridae > Pachyseris > Pachyseris speciosa. The sequence continues at coordinate 123,130 of JAEMWC010000304.1, read as the reverse complement.
TTTGCCTTCATCTTCCTTTATCTACATTCATTCACCCTCATTTTCCGTCATCTACCTTAATCCACATCCATCCATCCACATTTGCCTTCATCTACCTTATTCCACACTTATTCGCCCACATGTACCTTCATCTACCTTATTCCACATTCATTCGCCCACATTCGCCTTCATCTACCTTAACCCACATTAATTCAACCACATTTGCATTCATCTGCCTTATTCCACATTCATTCACCCAAATTTACTTTCATCAACCTTCATCCACATTCATTCACCCACATCTACCTTCATCTCCCTTAATCAACATTCATTAACCCTCATCTGCCTTCATCTACCTTATTCCACATTTATTCGCCCACATTTACCTTCATTTCATTCACCCACATCTACCTTCATCTCCCTTAATCCACATCCATTCACCCTCATTTGCCTTTATCTACCTTGTTCCACATTTATTCGCTCACATTTACCTTCATCTACCTTCATCCACATTCATTCACCCACATCTACCTTCATCTCCCTTAATCCACATTCATTCAGCCTCATTTGCCTTCATTTACCTTAATCCACATTCACCTTCATCTACCTTCATCCGCATCCATTTGCCCACATTTACCTTCATCGATCTTAATCCACATTCATTCATCCACATTTGCCCTCATCTCCCTTAATCCACATTCATTCATCCACATTTGCCTTCATCTCCCTTAATTCACACTCATTGGCCCACATTTATCCTCATCTACCTTCATCCACATTCATTCAGCCACATCTACCATCATCTCCCTTAATCCACATTCATTCACCCTCATTTGCCCTCATCTACCTTAATCCACATTCATTCATCCACATTTGCCTTCATCTACCTTATTCCACATTCATTCACGTACATTTGCCTTCATCTACATTATTCCACATTCATTTGCCCACATTTACCTACATCTACCTTAATCCACATTCATTCACCCTAATTTCCCCTCATCTACCTTAATCCACATTCATTCATGCATGTTTGCCTTCATCTACCTTATTCCACATTCATTCATGCACATTTGCCTTCATCTACCTTATTCCACATTCATTCGCCCACATTTGCCTTCATCTACCTTCAGCCACATTCATTCACCCACATATACCTTCATCTCCCTTAATCCACATATTCACCCTAATTTCCCCTCATCTACCTTAATCCACATTCATTCATGCATATTTGCCTTCATCTACCTTATTCCACATTCATTCACTCACATTTGCCTTCATCTACCTTACTCCACATTCATTTGCCCACATTTACCTTCATCTACCTTAATCCACATTCATTGACCCTCATTGGCCCTCATCCACTTTAATCCACATTCATTCATCCACATTTGCCTTCATCTACCTTAATCCAAATTCATTCATGCATCCATGTTTACCTTCATCTACCTTCTTCCACATTCATTGACCCACATTTGCATTCAATTACCTTAATCCACATTCATTCACCAACATTTGACCTCGTCTACATTAACTTGCATTCATTCACCCAAAGGTGCCTTCACCTACCTTCATCTGCATTAATTCACCCAAATTTGCCTTCATCTACCCTAATCTGCATTCATTCATCCAAATTTGCCTTCATCTAACTTAATCCACATTCCTTCACCCACATCTAACTTCATCTCCCTTAATCCACATTCATTCACCAGGCTCATCTGCCCTCATCTAAGTTAACTCACATTCATTCACCCACATTTGCTTTCATCTGCCTTATTCCACATTCATTCACCCAAATTTACCGTCACCTACCTCAATCCACACTCATTCACCCACATCTACCTTCATCTCCACATTAATCCACATTCATTTACCCACATTTGCCTTCATCTACCTTATTTCACAGTCATTCGCCCACATTTACCTTTATCTACCTTAATCCACATTCATTCACCCACATCTACCTTCATCTCCCTTAATACACATTCATTCACCCTCATCCGTCCTCATGTACCTTAACCCATATTCATTCATGACCCACATTTGCATTCATCTGCCTTATTCCACATTCATTCGCCCACATGTACCTTCATCCACCTTAACCCACATTCATTCACCCACATCTACCTTCATCTCCCTTAATCAACATTCATTCACCCTAATCTGTCCTCATTTACCCTAACCCACAATCATTTACCCACATTTGCCTTCATCTACCTTATTCCACATTCATTCACCCACATTTTCCTTTTTCTACCTTCATTTGCATTCATTCACCCATATTTGCCTTCTTTTACCTTCACTGACATTCATCCACACTCAGGGCTTCATCCAACGTAGTTTAATCGCCCCCCCAGCTTTATTACTGTAAGGCAGCTGATCTTCTTTCTCAAAATCATAATCCACTGTCAATAGAATATCTTTTTTGGCAAGGTGGATTCCATTCTCGTGGGGTGTCTTATTATTTCAGGGGTAGCTTTGTTCTTTGGGATAACAGTGAATTAACTCAATTGCCTCCAAGGCCCCTGTATAGGGGTCCCCTTCAGGGCTGAGTATTGCTACAAGAGTGTCAATGCAAACGGTCTTTATTTGTGTGTATTTCTTTCCTTGTTGTTTTTGTTAAAAACTAATTTCTCACATGAAGTACCTGAGAAGTACACGTAGAGGCCGAGGTTTTTTTATTAGTTTATGTGTGGCTCGAATGGACAGCCGAGATGAGGAAGGAATCGTTCTCGGCATCCAGAACTTTTCGGTAATTGATGTCAATTGAGGAGAAAGTAGTGCTGCCTTTGTAATAACATATGCAAACGGTTATGCACATGTCATCGGCTTCCCCGTGGGGTCGATCCCCGGGCTAACCAGGGGTGATTGTAAAACCAGTCAAGCAAACTTGAGGAATTTCTACGGGGGGTCGGGGAATCTCTCAAGACAAAGTCCCCTGGGTGAGGTGTCTCTCAACTGAAAATCCCCGTGACATCCTTTTCAAACTTGCGAATTCCCCCACCCCCTAATCTTTGATCGTAAAACAATATCAAGATTTTCCCCTACCCTCGGGCAAAGAATCCCATCCATCTCCTTGAATTCCCCCACATATCTCCCTGGTAGGCGCGGGGGTCGACCCCACGGGGAAGCCGATGACACATGCATTATACTTTCTAGTCTTTTCGGATAAGGACGAAAAATCGTAGGCCCCGTCTCACAGCTCTCTCTCTCTCTCTCTGATCTGTTCTTCTTTGACGTTAAAGAACCCACACCACTGTTCAAAAAGAGAAGGGGAAGTAGACCCCGGTGGTGTGGTCAACCTTTCTGGTGTTTGAAAGCTGTCTAAAGAGATGTTTTCATAAGCTAGAAGAATTTCATCTTTTCGGATTCCCTAGCTGAAATTTTAGTTTTCCCGAAAATGTCAGGGAACAAAATCTGCCTTTGAGAAAATGTAAGCTGAAATGAACTTTCCACGAGCTTACTAGGGAACTTATATTTTCTTTCCGAAAATGCTAGCTGACGTTTCTTACTGCCAGAAATTACGACCTTTTACGAAAACCTCAGGGGCTATGATTTCCCAATTGTGAATCGTTTAGGCCACGTTTTAGTAACGAAAATCCGAGTGTATTATTAATCGATGCCTAAAGCCCAAGGCGAATAACCTCCCCCGAACAGTTATCTACCGAAACTTGTCGTTGGATGCCCCTGTGATAACGACTTTCGCGTTAAAAACAGGCCTATAACTATTCAAAAACCTCGCTATACCCCTGTAAACTGCCCAAGATAACATCACAGTACGTTATACAAAACTTGTTCTATTCCAAAAAGCCGTGTACATCAATCTTATCCTGGCACACGTTTAATAAATTATTTAATAAACTCTGTTGCTCATTAGGTTGTTACAGCTCTGAGAATAAATGTCTGAATTCGAAAGCAATATTTAAAGAGGCTCTTCCAGTACAAAACTGGGACTTTGAAATGGCTAACTTTTTATTTCGATGCTGAAAGATGACTTGAAACAAAGTCCGAAGTTAGATAATTAAGTAAAATTTGTAATTTTTATATTGTCAACCTTCGTGCCTATGAAATGCTTGAGCCTTAAAGTGGTTGTTTCTTATTCATTTAGTCATTTAAGGCAGTAATTTATGGACCCATTTGTTCAAAGCACGATTAAGCTAACTGTCCTGGGTCAGCCGGAGTGACCGGCTTTGTGTCCAGTAAGTGTTGATCGGAATTTAACTTTACTTTAAGCCTAAAATATGATTTGCAAAACTTTCTCAACGAGCGAGATGAAAACTTCGGTTGACTCCTAATCCCGGGTTAGCATTAATCGGCTTTCGAACATTTTATTCCGGGTCCTACAGGTCTTACAGAACAAAACGAGCAACCGCGTTTTAGCGAGGGTCTTCGTTTTGTAGTTTGAGGCGGGCAAACCTACAAAACGAAGAACCCAAAGACTTCAATGATTTAGCTCAAATAAAGCGTTTTAGAGCAGATCTTTCGTTTTGTAGCTAGTCTTAGGCGGGCAAAACTAGAAAACGAAGACCCCATCGATTTCAATAGGGGATTTAGCGTGAAATAAAGTGTTTTAGCGCTGGTATTGGTTTTGTAGTCTGAGGCGGTTAAAGCTAGAAAACGAAGAACGCACCGTTTTTATTGTTTTGGCGAAGTCGAATAAAGCGTTTCAGCACGTTTTCATTCCATTGCATGTAAATTTTATTGACAACCAAGACTTCGCACTTTGTTCTTCTGACATAGATGAGGCCCTGCCAGGGTAAATTCCGACAAGCGACATTGCCCAAAAAGTAGCGACAGCACAGAAAATGAAATCCCGACATGTAACGCACTGTATTATGTGCAAAGCCGATTTATACGGTTTAATGTCTGCATAAGGTTTTTAATCCTTAGTTGAAAATATTCCGAGTGGAAAATATTGAATCAACATGCGCAGTCTGTCTTCCCGGATTTTATATTTCAATTTGAAATAAAAAATGAAAAATACAGTTTCGGTACGTTTTACTGTAAACTTCCATTTCCCGGTATTTAGGTTCTGCGAATAACGAATGGAAGGTCATTAGTTCGACATTTGTATCTAGTCCTACTGTTACCATTTATTTATCATGTTATGTTTGTGAATTATAGAATGCACACACAGCATGTAAATTATTTTGTATATTTTTTGGTAAGTACAATAAAGTCTTCTTCTTCTTCTACAGCCGTCCTTTGTCCACTTGGGGAGGCTTTGGGCGTCGAAGGGAGGCTGTATTCGGCAACAACAACAATGACAACAATTATTTATTGGTATTTTCAGAATTTCAAATAAATCATATCAGACACTGAAAATGAAGCAAGCCATTAGAACCTGCCGTTGAAAACATTTTGCGGTTCCCGAGGTTGACTGTTGTGAACTTTGAAATGGACATACTGGAGGTTCGATCACATTGTCAAATCGACATGCTCCAGAATCTTGATCAAATTCTTTGAGGACCTTGTTGACATACTTCTCTACGTCACAATCCAAAACGATGGCAGAAACTATAGTACAAGTACTTAATGCTATAACAATTTGTAAAAAACGCCGTCCTGCTGCCACTTGCGTCATGTCTGACCGTTCTTGCATGGACTCCCGCCCTCGCTTCCCATGACACCCTCGCTGCGTGAGTGATGAAGACGACTGGGGACGAGTCAGATTCTCACCCCCACAACCAGTGGCGTTGCGTGTTTACCATTATTTTGCTCCAAAAAACCGGTTGGAATGGAACGCTCGCAATGGTACAAACTTTTCCTTTCAAAGCGGTTTGGCTAGTCCGAGAGCCCTTACCATTTGCACAAAAACCGGTCGAAAACAAAAGCAGTTCCTTTGAAGTCCTACCACGCTTTAATACTGTAACGTACGGAAAGCATTCCATTAAGTATCTTGGACCGACACTATGGCGCCGCCTACCTCGGGGCATAAGAAATGCTAGCACCCTGAGTTAGTTTAAGAAATTAGTAAGACAAATGGATCTCTCGAACTTAATTAGCAACGAATGTGGACCGGACTGTTTTCTCTGCAGCTCGTAGAGACAACGACTATTTTTAATAGAATAGTAACTGTAGATTTCTATATAATTTCTATATAATAATGTTTCGTATATAATAAAATAACATTGGTATTTTTGCACAAGTATTTTAGAATGTCATTATATTTAATATTTATTTAGTATTTATTACGTATTTAGTATTTGCTTTGTTATTGTGTCTCCAAGTAGTAGCTGCTAAAGTACTTTGACACAAAAATAAAGTTATTCTTGTTGTTGTTGTTGCCTAAAAGTTCGCAATGGGAAAATCATAGCCCTTGAGGTTTTCGGAAGGCCGTTATTGCTGGTTTTGGTAGTCAAAAACGTCAGGTAGCATTTTCGGAATTAAAACATTTCCCTAGAAAGTTCGTGAAATGTTTATTTCAGCTAGCATTTTCGGAAAGGAAGATTTTGTTTTCTAACATTGTTAAGCAATTAAAATTTCATCCAAGGAATATCGAATCCGAATAGATAAAATTCTTCTAGCTAACGATAACATCCTTTTAAACAGACTTCAAACTCCTAAAGTACTTAAAAATGTGGGTGGATGAAGCGACTGAAAGTATACAGGTAAATAAGGGTGAACGAATGCATGTAGAGGAAGGTAGATGAGGGAAAGTGTGGCTGAATGAATGCAAATGAAGGTAAATGATGAGGCCAGAAGGTAAGTGTGGGTGACTGAATACGGATAAAGATCGATGAAGGCAAATGTGGGGACGAAGCGAAGGTAGATAAAAGAAAATAAGGGTGAACGAATCGGGTGAAGGTAGACTAAGGTAAATTTGCCGTTTACCGGCATGTCTAATTCACGGAACCCACGGAACCCACGGAACGAGTGGAACCTACGGAACCGCCTCTAAAATGCTTCAAACAGGAAATACTGATATACCTGAATATGGTTTAAAACTCCCCAGGGTATGTGGATCTCTCTGTACCTCATTTAATGATTTTTTGTTTCATACAAAAATTGTCATTGGTTTTGACAACTGTCGCCAGTTTGGAAAGTATACTGACTGTGTACCATGGACAGTATAGTCCAAATGTATTTTTAGATTCCCGTCTAAAAAGGTCTAAAACGAAAATTCGTCTTTTTACTGCAAGCAGTGTAGCCTGCGTTACGATTCAGTGAGGCCTTAACGTGCAGTGTGACCTCAGTCAGAGAGACTGTTAAAATACCTATTTCTACATTTTAATCAAATTTCCCAATTTTGCAACTTGTCTTAAAATCGCTAAATCACCCACCTACCGTTTCCTCTTCTCCCCATTACATCCCCAAAAAATGTTCCTTCATATTTCTCTAATTGAGCTTTTTTCTGTCGAACTACAAGTAATGTTTTCTGCGTTTTTGCGTTGATTGTATTCTTTGTGTTTGTTTCGAAAGTGTGATAACAAACAAAAACAATTATTTGCTCTCAATTCTTGATTCATGGTGCTGATTACTTGATACCACAAAAACAATTCCGCGTACTTTTTGCTGGGGAGTTTTAAACCATGTTTTAAGCAGTTTAGAGGCGGTTCCGTAGGTTCCCCTGGTTCCGTGAATTTAAGACATGAATATACAGATAAAGAAAGATGAATGCAAATTTGGGTAAATGACTACGGTTGAAGGTAGATGAGGACAAATGTGAGTGAATGAAAACGAAGGAAGGTAGAAGAAGGCAAAAGTGAGTCAATGAATGTGGATTAAGATAGATGAAGGTAAATGCGAGTGAATCAATCGGAGGATGAAGTTTACACGAAAGAGCAAAAATGGCACGGACCCGACAAAAACTGGAACGGTTCCAACAAATTTCTTTGCAAAAACTACTGGAACCGTTCCAGTTTTTGTCGGGTCCGTGCCATGTTTACCCTGTCGTGTAAGGGCCTCTTATCAGATCCGAATGTTTTTTTTCAAGGGGAGGGGTGGTGGGGGAATTTTACAAATGCGCCATTTGCGGGGGAAAAGATCAAAACACCTGTCACCTTTTTTTTTCCGCTTGTTTCTTTGCTTGTTTGTTTTCGTTTCTCTTACATTCTTCACTTCTTCGCTGCAGAAAACGGAACTTCTTCTCATTTCCTCTCTGTTTTTTTTTCTGCGATTTATTCCACGCTCAATCATTTCATAGTTTCGAAATCAAGCGTAAGCTATTTAATAAAATCTCCACGTTTTTTTAATACCAACAACAACAACAACAACAACAATGTATTTATTTAAAGAAATATAAAGTTTACAATACTTCATGTCCTGCAAATAGCTATAATGCTAATCTAGGCAGGACAAGACTTTAATTTAGGCGTTATTAAATTACAAAAACAAAAGAGAATTACAAAGGCATACAGAAAGAAAACACCTTACATATAAATTCAAGTACATGGGATTTTGTTATTTGAAAAAGACTAAAATTACGACTGGAAGTATATACAACATATCAGGTTAACTTCACAAAATATTCTATTAAATAATTAACATTCAAATAATTATCTTCATTACCTAGAACATTAAGGAGTAGTGATTTAATTTTTTTACGAAAATTAGAAACTTTAAGAGTCTTAACAGAAAGTGGAATAGAATTCCAAATAGACACACCAATTCTAGTAAAAAATTTTTCATTTTTTCGGTTCTAGAGAATTTAACAGAGAAGCATTCTTTTGTAGATAATCGCGTATTATAATGATGTTTTGTATTGATTTTCGCAAACTTATCGAGAAGACTTTTAGGAGCTGTCTTAGCATGAACGTCATACATTAAATAGCTTAACTGTTGAAAAAACAAGGACTGCAAACTTAAGGAAGGCAGTTTGTTTCAATAAAAAAAGGGATTGCATGGTCTCTGGGTTTAGAAAAATAGATCAATCTTATAGCACGTTTTTGCAGAACAAGTATCTTATTGAGGTAGGTCTGGGGACAGTTGCCCCATGCACAGATACCATAATTTAAATAAGGAGAAATAAGTGTATGATATAAATTTAAAAGAAGATGCCGTGGAATGTAATGCCTCATTTTAGCAATTATTCCAACCGATCTACTAATTTTGTGACAGATAAAGTCAATATGATGCTTCCATGATAGTTCAGAATCAATCATTATGCCCAAATATTTAACAAAGTCCTTCATCTCTAGAGTTACTCGAGTATTTAAAGTTGGATTAAAAATCTTAATTTGAGGAATGAAAAGTATTTTTTTTTGGCGCGGACGAAAAATTACATAATTAGACTTTTTGACGTTGAGCGTTAGTTTGTTAGCATTAAGCCATGCACTTACTTTCTCAAGATTCTTCTTCGCTGCATTATAATTTCCTCACATGTCAAAAAAACAGTATCATTAGGTCGGACACAATGAAGAAAACAAAAATGGGTTTCCATTTGTCGCAATTTATTTATTTATTTATTTTGTCGCAATTTATTTATTGATTTATTTATTTGTCGCAATTGATTTATTTAAATACATGAAATTGGACGTGTACGAAGCGAAAATATTGTCTTTTCACGCCATATATAAACAGTAACACCTAACCTATATTTAGTATTTGACTAGCCTCCTTCGTAGACGTCTTTTTGCTCGACACGCGTTCCTTGGCAAGGAACGCGTGACGAGCCCAAAGACGTCTGCGAAGGAGGCTAGTATTTGACTTAATTGCTAAAATTCTTCTAAAAAATCGAGAAATATAAACACTATTATAAGCTTTTAGATTTGAAACGAGTCATTTCATGGAAGTTTTCAATACAGTGTCAACTTAAATTAAACTAATTTAACGCACTAATATGCAATAATTTAACTCCTTAGCTATCATAAAGACGGCGATATTCCGCGAGATTACACAGGGTAATTGTTAAATATTCTACAATCTGAATTATGCTCCAAACGACTATCTTCTGCTTTTTTTTTTTTTTTACCTTGAACAATAAAATTTAGCAATAAATTTCTGTATGTCAATCAATCCCAAACAGTATGAAGAAAGTTCAAGTTCGCATCAAACGCGATTGACAGGAAAGTCACAAGACCTTAACCCCCGCTAAATGATCAAACATTTTCGTCCACCATCATGTTTGCTAAACACAAAGGTCGGTGGCTAAATGAACAAACAGTGTTTGAAAAAATACTCGACAAAGTGTGTCTACAAAACGATTTTTGCGTATTTTAGTTGAAATTCGACATCATGTGTTTTCATTTCAGTCATTTGGGTTGCCTCAGTTTATCGGCTGTGCACTCTTTGTTGGTAGGGTAGCTAAGCGATCAAAACTTCCTCGTAACGGGAAATGTAGGATGAAAATGTTTGATCTAAATTAAACATAGAAAGCCATTGCAGGCTGTTCAGTTACTTAGAAATGACACTTCACGTACGCTATCTCATTAATTCAAAAATCGTAGCTGTTGATAGCCAATCCGATTCGAGAATTTTGTCATAGATACTATTAAAATAGATAGCTAAAGAACTATGATTCAATTTTTCTTACGAAAATTACTTTTTCACGAAAATGTTACTAAACATATAAACAATAACACTCGTAAAAAGGCTGCTTTCTGTTACTGCTATCAACAATGCGCTCATCCTCGGAGACCCAGGGGCAGATAGTCGGGACGGGACGAAGATTCGGGACGAACGAAAGTTTACAAGACAGTCGGGAGAGCCCCTGGGAACATTTCTTTATCGGACTCGTTCCAGAAGCTATTGAAATCCAGCTTCGTGATTGGGCGGAAATTTTCTGGCAAGGAATTTTTTTCTGCCCAATCGTCGATCAGCTTATATATCGCACTCCTTTCGTGACTCCTTACACCAACAAGTAAGCGGTCAATCTGCTGTCGACCATATTTTTAGTGGTTCCACTTGTCTCGTTCGTTCGACAAATTTATCCTACAAGGAACATTTTGGTGGCAAGGGACCCACAAAGAACAAGCAACAATCACTTGAAAGGAACTAGAAAAATGAAAATGAAGATCGACCGCAGGCATCGTAAACTTCACGCGAAGAACAGCATGTAACTCGGTCTCTTTCTCTGGTTACGATCATTGTTGTTTGGTTTGGGCTTTTTTCTCTGGTTTACATGTACGTACGTGGAGTGGGCCGCTCCTGAAACTCTTCGGGGCGATGAAATTTCTGTTGCACGGGCCGGACAAGTTTGTCGATCAGGCGAGAAGCACACAGCTCGGCGTTTTAAGTTATCGAACCTTGCAATCGACCGTCTCAGCTCAATTTCGAGAAAGACCACAAAAAGGCCTTAGAGAAAGTGTACAGTTACACTGTGATACATTGCAATGTTTTGGTTTTCGTATATTTGACTGGTATCTGTTGGCCAATATGCTTTTCTTACCAAGGTGTGCATAAAAATATTGCAGATTGCCTTGCAGTTGCGATAATTGCTAATTGTGCTAACTGCTAATTGTGTGCACATGTAAGATGCATGGTTATTTGCACAAGCTTTCCATGAACTCTTTTACCACAGTGGTGCTGAGCTCAGTTAAAAATTTAGTTTTTAAAAGTTTTAAAAACATGATTTAGAGTGGGCCTTGCTGGAAACATTTACATTATGTTGACTGTGCTGCAACTTTTAGGTAGCAATTTTTCAGATAAAGTTGTTTACAAGTTGATGCAGGATGTTTAGTGTCTTGTATGCACTCTTGTTTTTATAAACGCTCAAGTGTATCCATAATATAACAATTATTAAATTCCATTTTTGCATGATACGGTTGTAGTTGCTGTGATTGCTAAGCCAGTGGTACACCAGGAAAAGACGATTTCTCCTGTGACACCACACCAATTTTGGAATGGGTTCTTCCTATCACCGCCCTCTTCCTTGACAATTTTTAAAACATGAGAGAGTGCTTCCAGTTAATTAAGGAACCATGTTTTCAGTTCCTCACATAGTGTAAATGTGTCTTGTGCCGAAAGACCCTTGATAACCACCTACTGACAAATCAATCTCAACTATGCAGTTCACTGAGTCAAACAGGCTGATACAATGGCATGGCTAAGTATAGTTAAATTATTTTCAGGTAAGTTTCAAACTAAAGAACACTACACACAAACCATACCCATAACCTCAATACAGTTACAAAATATGTTAACATGGTCACTCAGTAAGATATCCCCTTTGATAAAGTGGAAACAAAAAAACTAAAACAAAAAAAAAACAATAAAATAACAAATAAAACTAGAAGGGATTGTTATTTCATTTAGTTTTTGTTTAGAAGTTTTCTTGATAGTGAGATGTAACTTTAAATTCAAGTTTTCAATGCAATCTGTTGGATATTGTAGTGATTATTTGTCACAAACCTTATGGCCTCAGAGTTTTTATTAGGTTTTAGAGTAGCTGACTGGAATCTAACAGAAGGTGGCTTGTTGATGAGAATTTAAACAGCCTTCAAAAAACGTTGGAAACTATTCATTGAAAAGCAGGTGGCTCAAAAATTAAAGAAACCACTTTTTAGCCAGCTGCCAGCACTTCAGGAGAAGTCTACCTTGTACTAAATGAAATTTCCAATGAGTATACCCAAGATGAAATTACACCCTCAGTTTCAGAGGGGGGTACAAAAAAATTTAAAATTGTTCTTAAAATTTAATTATCCATCTGTTATCTGTTGGTCTTTCACTTTGCTTTTCTACAGCGGCCCAAAAGGGTCAATCACAATCAATTTACCAAAACAAAAATCAGTTTCCCTTAACATGAAACAGTTTCTCAAAACACAAACAATTTCCTGAAACACAAGTCAGTTTACCATCATCATTCACTGAAACACCTGTTATAGGCTAATCACAGCAAGTGCACTGCACAAGATGTTCAGCAATACCATATCACACTGCCTAATTCTTAGGAGCTATGAAAGCCCTGTAATGCTACAAAAGGTATCAGGTCAATACCGTACCCCAATTACCATGCAAAACATCTGCCACAAATCTGCTAAGGTCTCAAAAAATTATGCTAACTCTACCAATAGTAAGGAAAACATTAAGTGTCTATATGCTCATGAGAGTGATGATGTTTGTAAAAATCTGTTTTCATCTTAACATAATACATGCCATTTTCCATTCCTTTCCCCCCAAAACACTGGGGTTTTTTTCTATTCGAGTCTTACTCTATAACCAAGGTAATCACCTATTTCAAAAGCTTAATCTGAACTCACATCAACGTCAAAACGGCATCTGTATGCAAGAGAATGTCAGAGTATTGGGAAACTGATTTTGATTTGATAAATTGGTTTGTGATTTCGGCCTCTGTACTTTTCCACACAAAAGCAGCCTTCACGCCCAATGACCTTAACCACTTAACCTGGTCTTTCATGATTGTCATAATATAAGCGGATGGAGAGACAACCACGACTACAGGTAAGTTACTTTAAACTGGATTTTCTCAGGCCATATTTCAAGGTCTCTCGAAACTGAGCTGAGCTCATCTGAGACGCGACTTTGAGTAGATTGTAAGCAGTGGAAGGTTCGATTTCGTGAGCAAAACAAAATTCAACGGCCGCGTTTCACTCGCGCGATCGGTAAACTTGCCTGGCCTGTGCAACAGAAATTCCATCGCCCCGAAAAGTTTCAGGAGCGGCCCACTGCCTGTGAGTACACCAGAGAAAAACAAAAGCTCATACCAAACAACAACAATTGTGGCCGAGTTGTCAACAATCTGCAACAACTCTTCGCGTGAAGTTTACGATACCTGCGATCGGTCTTCATCTTGATTTTTCTAGTTCCTTACAAGTGATTTTTGCTTGAGTAGAAGTTGAATTTGCCGATATCTGGATTTTGTGGGCCCCTTTCCATCATAACTTTCTCGAAGTGTCGATACAGCGATCGAAACATTAACTGACAGCAGATTGGACGTTTGACCCTCGGTATAAGAAGTCACGAAAGGAGTTCGATATATAAGCTGATCGCCGATTGGGCAGAAAAAAATTCCTTGCCAGAAAATTTCCGCCCAATCAGGAAACTGGATTTCAATAGCTTCTGGAACTAGTCCGATAAAGAAATGTTCCCAGGGGCTCTCCCGTCCGTCTTGTAAACTTTCGCTCGTCCTGAATCTTTGTCCCAACCCGACTCTCTGCCCCTGGGTCTCCGAGGATGCAATGCGCTCTGACCTGTAGAAAGAAAATGTTTTGTGCAATTTTCAATGCGCAATAAATTACATAACAGGAGTGTCCGTTGGAAACTGCAGTGGCAAAATGGCGAGAAAATTGCGCATTATTACATTGAAACTGCCACCTCTCCACTGTCACCACATCCTCTCGTCCAGGTAGGATTGGAGATCTTCCCTTCTCAGTCCTTTTCTCCTATTTCGGCCCAGCTTAAGCTGGCTCCACGCTGACTCCACTTCCTGTGTGTGCACGCCAGTGCGCGGATCCACGAAATTGTGGGTATGAACTACGACTTGGTGTGCACTGACGTTAGGCAGCGCAACCAATCGATTGTAGGCTGCCCAATCATCAGTGTGCACTTCAGTGCCCGGCTTAAGGCATTTTTGTATGATTGGCAACAGAGTAGCCGCATTTCGTCTTTCCACAACCTGGAAATATCCTCTTACCGGACTGCTGATACGATCCCAAAAACCCACGAGTCACGAGCAGCCCTCCTTCCCCTGTTGTACTGTAAGATGAACGAGATGCGGATGTTATCTCATTAGTTGAAAACACTTTTTGGAAGTTTATTAGTAACTTTGTTGTTGCAGACGTTTTTCTTTTCTTGCTGTATTCTTTTTTCTGTTAAGTAGTTTTTTGTTTAATTTTAATTTTGTTTTGGCTTCGTTTAGTGGTAATGAGAAAGTTTTTGGAGACTAAAAAGTACTAGTTGCGTAATTTCAGCGAATCTTTATCATTTTTATCATCATCGCATTTCTGAGCCAAAATACTAGTGCCTCCATATAGAATAAATCGTCTGCTTTGTAGGTTAAGCTTCTTCATTCAGAAAACGACTTTATCGCTAGGGCTACGTTTACGCCGGTATCGGAACATGGATCCACAAGCAAGACATCTGAGGTTCCACGTTAGACAAGTACGTAAAAGTGCTTGGTGAGACTATTTTGTGGACCAGACATTGACTCCAGAGGAAGAGAAGGAGAATTTTAGGATGATTCAACGCCAATCAGTTTACAAAATGTCCGTTATCTGACTATGGTAGGGCGAAGACGATTCGAAAACGGTACGTACGTACGTGTACGAAAATTTGTTTTGAAAACGCCAAAAAAATTTCCCGTTTTCATATACGTGTCGACAGGGCCTAAGGGAGACATTTTCAGGGAATTTATTGTTTAGCTAGTAGAGCCTTATACATTGGCACGCCATCGCAAAAGCCGCGATTCGTGACTCAAGGGTAAGTAAACTAATGCAATATTACAATATATAATATATATATACTGCTGTTTAAGTGGTATGTAGCTGAACTGGTCACTAAGGAAAAACGATCATTTTAATTTATGCGAAGGATAGTGTTTAATTTCCTATAAAGGTCTTTATTATATCTCTAACTTAGTACGCGCGCTGTAATTGGTCAATTTTGCGGGCCGTATTCTACAGTACGGCCCGCTTGACTTCCACTAGTTTCTTTCCCGCGCGCCGAATTAACCTCAGAGATATAATAAATATCTTACTTACCTCGTTTTCTCGGTCCGTACTGTAAGTTACGGATCCTTGTTTTTTCCCATTAATTTATGGCTAGCGCGCTTCGCGCTTGGGCCATAAAGTACGGGAAAAAAAACTCGGTCTGTAACTTACAGTACGGACCTCGAACTCGGTTAGTAAGAGGTATGTAACATCTTACATTATAATCTAAAAAAATTAGCCACTCTTAAATAGAATCCATTAAACTGCATTTCTGTAATAAATTTTGAAGAAGAACTTTTATATAGGTACGAAGTGGAAAATATTCTAGAGTGTCTTTCCAAGTATCTAGGGCAAATTTGGTGCAACTGTCATGAGCTAATTTTTGTATTTGAAGCGCACATTTGCTAGCGTGCCTGACAGATGTTCTTTTCGCTTGGAAGTTGGATTGACTGGCGAAATATGTTAATGAACTGATTGAAAGGCTTGGTTAGTTAGGTGTGATGGTAAAGCAATATGTGAGGGTGAGGATGTATTTACCTTTACTTTGTGATTGAATTTACTTTCATCGCATTTGACTACAACACCGAGGCCTCCAAATGGTGTAATAGGTCTATTCTGGAGGTCTACAGAACACACATCCTGCAGTCGTCTACAAATTCTCGATATCAAGCTTGCATTCATGTCCAAAGCTCGTGCAATTCTTGCCTGAGGGTCATCTTGGGTGAAGTAGAAAATTGCAATAAGAAGCTTTGCCAAACGCACCTTCGAAAATTCAGCAAAGAAGCTGTTACTTCTAAGGCTTCTTCTTTTTCTGCATCCACTGCATCGCCTTTCATACAGAAAAGAAGTTATTTTTATATAGCTTAATTAGTGGTGGTGATTGCCGATTAGAGTACCTCGTGCGATATCTGAGAAAGTAGGTGCAAATTTTTAAAGGACAGGGACCGGCTTTCATTTGCGCAGCGAAACGGATGTGAACATTTCAAGAACTTTGTTAGAGCATTCTCCACAATTTAGACTATGTATGTCTAGAATCATACGCGTGAGATGATTTTAACCTATATTGCCGCCATCAAGATGCGACTGAGATGGCCACCCAATACATACACAGTGAGATTCATTGTTTTAATTCCCATCGCTTCCGCGCTATCGCGATCACTAACGGTCTCATCTCACACCTATAAAAATCTACATATGTTCGATTTCCAGTTTATTGAAGTTTCTTGTTGATAAAACTTCATCAGTTCAAAACTGACTCGGCAGTGGCGACATAGTTGCGGAGAGATCTGAGGTGCTTATTCATCGGCACTCCAAGCAAACTCACCAACAACTCTTAATACTTGCCAAAGGTATAATTGGCACCGAAACTCTTTCGAAAAACCCCGCATTAAACTAAACGGGCGGCTGCGTAAAAAGTAACATCTATAACAAGAATTCGTCAGGTAGTTTGACAGAAATGAAGCTATCTAGAATCGGTCGCAGATGACCCCAACAATTTGTTCCTTGCCGCTAACCGCGAATCTAACCCACTGCCACGGTTTTGGATTCTTTATTATCCTTACTTCACGAACATGACATCTAAGTTGAAATTCGGCCAATGGATAGTTTTTTTAAGGTACTGCAAAGAGTCACAGAAGAAACGACCTACCACAGAAGTCCATCGGAATGATTACCGTTCCTGTCTGTGAGTTCCATGGCTTGAGTACACTGAGCACAAGAAAGTGGATCTGCAAGCAAATACCGCCTTTGAAGCCAATTGATAAGCACTGATCTTGGCCCTCTTTCCAGATCGATAAGTTCGTTTAAATCCATTTCTTGTAAACGTTCTGGAGAGTGTGTTTCAGATCAGTAAGGGTGATGAACTCTGACAACAGTCCCGTCAATTGTGCTTGCATGCATTTTAATCGATGAATAATAAATACACGCATAAGGGATTGTTCAGTTGCTATTCAAGCTCAATTCCCTAAGGAGACCTTCAAATAGTATGGCATTGTGGTCGCCATTAAAAAAAAATTGAGAGAACGTAGCCAGGACGTAACCATGACGTAACAAAAGAAATAACTACAATAAACTTTTTTTCTTGTGAGAAACACAACTTTAGGCGATGAGGTGATGTCATTAAAAAGTCATAACTAACCATTACCTTACACAATTTCAAGACCGCTATTGGATAAAACGGAATTTAACATTAGAACATTTATTACTTCCAAACGTTACACAGGTGGATAACGGTCTAGTTTCAGCTTGAAAGCTCTTTCAGTTATCACCCTATAGAACAGTTTACGCTTAAGTGAACAACAACAGGTTGCATTATGGATTATTCAACTTGAAACTAACGACTAAATATTAATATTTTCCGGCAGCGAAAGTAAAATAAACTAAATTACAGTAAATCCTCTGATCACATCTTCATTGGTGCGACCAGGCTAATTTATAAGGAAAGCTGAAGAAATTAATTGAAAAGGAACGCCGAACTACTCTTTAAATAAATAAATGAGTGAGTGAATGAATGAATGAATGAATGAATGAAACAATGAATGAATGAATGAATGAATGAATGAATGAGTGAATGAATGAGTGAATGAATGAATGAATGAATGAATGAATGAATTAATTAATTAATTAATGAAACACTGAATGAACGAGCGAATCTGGGTAATTACAGTAGTAGAATTAAAATGAGCTAATGTAGACAATTACTGAACCTGCATGCCAATGCAATAAGAATATGTTATTTTACATTAGGTTCAAATGATCATGAGTTTTGTTGAAATTGCCTTTGATCACAACTTACAGTAGATTTATTTGTAGAATACGCCTATTGAAGAAAAGTGAGACGGCATGTTTTCTTGTTGATTGTGATCATTCAACAGGTGTACGTCGGGAATAACACACAAACTGCGGTGATAAACATGACAATAGAACGCATTGTTGGAAAACAAAAATAAAACTATACCGTCTAACTTGACGTTTCGTATGTTTCGACATATATCTTCAGAAGTGACCGTTAGGAATAAAACTAACAACTAAATTTTAAATTTAAGATAAGTAACTAATTAACAATAACCTTGATAGAAGCTAAAAATAATTTGCATATAAAAGATGCAAACTAATAGAGATACAGCTTTTCGCTGCTTACATTTTCATTTAAGGTAGGTTTTAATTCTCTAATTCAGTAGAGTCTCCTTTATCTTGCAATGAGTATCTGACCGACCTTTTGCTAATATCTCAAAGTGGTCCCATTTTAAGTTGTGGCCAGTTGACGTGACGTGGTCTGCGATAGCAGATGCATGACAGCTACTCGTGATCGCTTTAAAATGTTCAGTTTTTCTGTCATGCAATCTGCGTTTTGTTTTTCCAATGTAGAAATCGTGGCAGTCCCAACAGCTAGCCTTATAAACAACTTAACGGAAATGTGGAATACCACTTGTATCAAACTTGAACATTGATGATATCATCTTCAATTATTCACATCGAGTTTTGACAGAGGCTGAGAAAATGGTATTGGCGAGAGGATTACGTTTCTGTCTACCACCCAAAAAAGTGGATGGATATGATGTCAAATGTTCGTTTGAATTGCTTTTCCGTGATCTTAAGAGATTCGGGCCACCTTTGACAACTGAAAGCCAAGACAGACTCAAATGTCAGCTGAAACAGATATCTTATGGCTACATCTATGCGTATGATTTCTCAAAACAGAAACACATTCTTAGCAAAGAGGAATGGGAAGCCTTGACTGATTTGCGAAAAGATGACAGCATTATAATCACAAAACCGGATAAACGGAACGGGTTGTAATCATCAACAAACTTGATTACTTGAATAAATTGAAACTGCTGGTCTCAGATGAAACAAAATTTAGAAAACTTACACAGAACCCTACGAAGTCTAGAGAAGACAGCTTAATATCGTATCTTCGCAAACTAAAGAAGGATAAAATCATCGATGATGCCACCGTCCATAAGATACTACCATGTGGTTCTACTCCTGGTGTCCTCTATGGCCTTCCTAAGGTTCATAAACCTGGTTGCCCTTTTCGCCCAATTGTTTCCTCTATAAACACTTACAACTACAATGTGGCATCATATCTTGTACGCATACTTCATCCCATCTCCACGAATCAGTTGACAATCAAGGACTCTTTTAGTTTTGCGAACTGGGCCAAGACGTATAACCATAACAACGAAGTGATGTGCTCGTTTGACGTTAGTTCATTATTTACGAACGTTCCACTTAATGAGACAATACAAATTTGTCTTGACAAATTGTATGCCCTCCCCAATCCGCCAACACTGCCCCGCTCAGTCTTGAACGTTCTGCTTGAGTTTGCCACAAAGAAAAGCCATTTCATATTTGATGGCCAATACTACGACCAAATTGACGGTGTGGCTATGGGCTCTCCTTTAGGTCCTGTTTTGGCCAATATCTTCATGTGCCATTTTGAAGAGAAATGGGTTCTTAACAACAACGCTCGCCCTTCTGTTTGGTTTCGATACGTTGACGATACCTTCACCTTGTTCGACAGTAAAAGCACAGCAACTCAGTTTCTACACTACCTCAATAACTGTCACTCAAATATCAAATTCACTGTTGAATTTGAAGAGAACAATACAATCCCTTTCCTGGACATTCTCATCAAACGCCACAGTCAAACTTTCTCAACATCCATCTACCGAAAGAAGACCTTTACCGGCATGTACACAAAATGGGACTCCTTCACACCTAGGAAATATAAAGTAAACCTCATCCGCACGCTCACTTTTCGTTGTTTCCGCATCTGTTCGTCACCTTCTCTTTTGCGGTCTTGTTTAAATGAACTGAGGAAGCTGTTCTTACAAAACGGTTACCCTGCTGGTGTTGTCAATTACAACATTAATGATGTTCTGAACAGGCAACAAAACAGACCGAAGATTCCAACCACCACAGTCCCCAAAAAGGAAATAATCTTAGTTCTACCTTATTTAGGAGTACAAAGCAAAATTATTACCAAACAGCTGAAGACCTGCATTAGTAAATTTTATGGCTGCATTGATCTTAAAGTTATTTTCCAAAGCGCTCATCGCATTAAGTCTCTTTTTCCCTACAAAGATAGAATAAACCGTTCCCAAATGTCAAAAGTTATTTATAAGGCTAGCTGTTGGGACTGCCAGGATTTCTACATTGGAAAAACAAAACGCAGATTGCATGACAGAAAAACTGAACATTTTAAAGCGATCACGAGTAGCTGTCATGCATCTGCTATCGCAGACCACGTCACGTCAACTGGCCACAACTTAAAATGGGACCACTTAGAGATATTAGCAAAAGGTCGGTCAGATACTCATTGCAAGATAAAGGAGACTCTACTGAATTAGAGCATTAAAACCTACCTTAAATGAAAATGTAAGCAGCGAAAAGCTGTATCTCTATTAGTTTGCATCTTTTATATGCAAATTATTTTTAGCTTCTATCAAGGTTATTGTTAATTAGTTACTTATCTTAAATTTAAAATTTAGTTGTTAGTTTTATTCCTAACGGTCATTTCTGAAGATATATGTCGAAACATACGAAACGTCAAGTTAAACGATACAGTTTTATTTTTGTTTTCCAACAATGCGTTCTATTGTCATATTTATCACCGCAGTTTGTGTGTTATTTCTTGTTAAGCTACGATGGCCAAAGACAAAGAGTATGTACGTCAGGAAATTGTGTTTCTTTTTATGGAAAGAGGGAGGCCTTTCTCAAATAATTCTTGGCAGACTGAAAAAAGCCGAAGGATTTATATGTTCCGATAAACTCAGCGATGAGCTCCGATTAGTTGCTGATTGCTGTGAACTTTTTTACGCAAGCACACTACAGTCGAACAATTAAGCGGGACGGTAATAAGCGGGACCCCCTATTAAGCGGTCAGCTGTCATAGTCCCGAAAATTAATTCACTTAATCACTATAATTCTAACCTCCATTAATTATAAGCGGTCGCGGCACCCTTTATTAAGTCCCAACGAGTTATTTATATTTATCATACCATTTTATTGTTGCATGAGTTCTTAAACAAATGAGTGATTTTTGTGAGCGCTTTGTACATAAGCTGTTCATTGAGTGATCAAAAGTGATATTAAATAGCGTTTTCATTGTCTTTAACAGGTTCGACTGTACTACAGAAACTTATCCTAGTTCTCTGGCAGTTACAAAAATGCGTTTATGATAGGCTCCTGATGTGATGTGTTTAGCTTTAGGAGACAGGCCTTTCATTAATCCGTAATTGTTCTCTGCCCTTTATATGATTCTAGATTGAGGTTTGGTACTTTTAATATCACCGACTGCGAAAAATTCAAAGCTATGCCACCGCGATCGTCGATAAATTTATGTATGACACATAACAAGAAGAAACTTCAATGTATTTGCACTCATAAAATTAAAAGAACATCAACATCTACAAAGGGTGACTATTATAGCTTTTCTTCTACGGTTATCGGCCATTTTTATTTTTGTTGTAAAACTATATATCGCCTCTGTGTTTTGTACAGGCTAGAAAGAGGTATTCCTATAGCCAGTAAAGTGAATGACCTTAAACTTTCGTTGAAATTAAGTCTTTTCGTGCTTTAAGAAGTTGGAGATACGTGAAAAACGGGAATAAATTAATTGAATGAAAAGCGAAATGAAATGAAGAAGTGATCGTCGCAGTTGTGAAAAGCGTTCGTTCATTCAATTAATTTATTCCCGTTTTTCACGTATCTCCCACTTTTTGAAGCACAAAAACACTTACGTACATGTCTGCATCTAATGCATCTATTCATCTACTGAATACAGGGTCGGTTCTATCGGTGTTTATTAAAAACTGAACTACAGATTTCACATTTCTAGTATTTTCATTGGCTCGCCGGACACAGGCTATCAGCTCATGTGCCTGCTGCGAGAAATATGATCATTGAACGCGTCAGCAAATAAAGAATGCTGAATAAAATTTTCCCTCGAAAACGCATTAAGAAATATGTCTCGCTATCGAATTAACGAGTAGAAATTCCAACACTGGAATCGAAATCCAAATGGAATGACAAAGACTAGTGCATGGAATGGAATGGAATGGAATGGAAAAAATTTTCCGATGAGTGGACGTTCCGCTTATAGCAAAACGTACTTTCATTTAAGCATTTACGAAAATGCCGCAAGAGTTTATGGACTTAAGTAAACGAAATTGAAAAAAAACGTATTCAATAACAACTGTCACAAGTCTGTAATATGCTCATGGGCCAGTCTACTTCAGTTAAGTTTACAGCAGAATTCACTACTGAAAATAGTACCAGAGATTGGCTTTTTTTTTAAAAACTACAAATTGACAAACATTGATAATGTTCTTTTACCTGCACTTGTTATTCTGTTTAGCCGCGGGCCCAGTTTTTCTTTTTCTGCCACGCATCAAGTTTCTACAAGCCATTCCTTGAAGCATAACATGGATTTTTCTCTTGCTTATCCCTCAGGTATCTTGTTTCCGAAAAGTTTTGGCGAGGCAATGTTGCAGTTAATCAACACAAACCGAAAATGTGTCTTTATTTTAATCAAATTCGCACATGGCGCTGTTGTTTGAATGGACAACAAACTCACTTCCTCCGGGTTGTACATCTATTTGAAAGCTTTGCAATGAATCAAATAATTTTTACCACTGACCACTGACAACAGTTCACAGCTGATAAATAGAATACTTTTTCCAAAATTGAAGCTTTTACGTTCTCTTCGGCTAGTTTCATGGAATTCATTGAACTTAGCCAGGAATGTTGTAACACATCGGAAGGTTTTCGCGCCCTTTTCATTAATGTCATGTCATGGGCAAATGCTTCCTTTCTTGGGTTCCCTCTTTCTGTGCGTTCCTTTGTTTCACTTTTTTGTTTCGATTCTCAATTGTGTGCCGTCGAGTTATTAATAAAACAATTATTCTACTCGGGCTTGCTGGATATGGAATGATCATAACCAACTCGGGGCGTTTATCATTTCAACTATCCAGCGCCCTCATAGAATAATTAAAACATACGCGCAGTATCGCGGAATGATTGCGTCTTGAGTCGATTGCGTCTTGAGTCGTAGGTGGACGCAAAAAAAGCTTTTAACCAGTCTTTGAAAAAGGGGTTTGGTATTAACTTTCTAATCCGACAATTCGAATAATTCGATTTACAGTAATCAGATTTACGGTTGACTACACCAGAGGGTAGATGCTAAAAGTCTTTTTTGCAACTCCCGACAAAGCGGGCATGAAGATGCGTTGCCAGTGTAGCTGGCGGATTTGTTGTGGAGCGCGCGAGCTAGTGGTGAAGCTCTACTCCATTCTCCTCGCGCCTTCGCCGCTTGCACGCGCGCTCCCAGCAAAACAGCCAGCTACGTAGGCTAGAAGAAGGGCTGCAAATCTTATCCCTCTATCAGCGAGCCTTAAATATGCAATGCAAATAGGTTAGCGTGATCACTGATATGTATAACACGTTTATTCAAAGAAAATTACAAACAAAATAATAATAATAGTAATATCTGAACAGAAATGCATTTGTAATTTTCAAGAAAATGAATTGACAAACATATTGTCTTGAGTAAAACAATGTACCACAATTTTAACGAAACTTTTCAGGTAGGAAAGTTACTATGTAAAGAAGATTAGACAGGTGCACAATCAAAGAATTAACGGCAACTCGTTCATAGCGATTTAACAGCTAAATAGTGATAACAGTAGATCGAGGTATACACGGTCAATAATAGTGATGAAAATTATGAGACAAATCATGTTACTATGCTACTATGCAGTGTTAGTTTAAAAACTTGCAATGGGGAAACTTGTCATATAATGTAAAATAAAAACTGTTGCAATGCTGAATTTGATTTCGTTGTCTACAATAATAGTAACCCCAGCGTAAGAATTGTATGTGAACTGGTGGTGCAATGTTATAGTTGTCAGCTTAAATTTAACTGCGTGTTAACATCATCATATCTTTCAATCGTTATACTAGGTAAAACGTTTACATTGAAGATCTTGATTGCCTTAGGAGGGATCGCAAATAACAATAATATAAAAAATCGCCCCTAAACATCGCAAACATTCCAATTTCAATAATACTATCTTTCGCTGAATTTTTACGGTTAACGTTAACGGTTAACGTTAATCGGTTTTTGAACAACCGGGTCCTGAAGGAAATTATACTTCATGAATTATACAGTCCAATTTTAATTCTCTGGTTACTTTAATTATATGGTAAGGTTGTTATTGTAAATTTCACGACCAGTTTGTCATTTATGACGGCGTTTTTAATAGCTTCTGCTCCAACTTCAATCATTTCTCCTTCATTTAACTCAGTCACTGGCGGAGAAAAGCCTCCCGTCTTGCCTTGCATCCAAACCACCCTGTGGAAAAGAAGTATTCGTCTGTAAGAAAGCCGTAGTTGCACTAAGGAACGCTTTTCATCTGCGTTTTTCTTTTATTTCGTTTTTCTATGGAACTATTCTTCGAAACTACTAGCTTCTTTTTCTTTTCTAGAAATCCTAGCTGAACTGTCGCACATTTGCATTCCTTGGAAATCAAAAGGCGTTAAAATTTAGGGCAATCTTTTTACTTTCGCTGTTCAGCTTCACCTGGAATATTAATAAACTGAAACACTGTGATGCGTAGAGATACAGTCATTTACCACTTCACGATAGTTGTAATTCGTACCTGATCTTAGCAGTAACCGGATTTACTGCTGACTGCAATTGAAGAAACAACGACTTGTTCCAGATGCCTCTCCATGTATGTCTTTCCAAAGAGCGAAAGCTGGGACTGGCCACCACAGAGTCAATGTGTCTGCTGCGGAAGTTTTCGATTTCCCATCTGAAGGAACATGTGGTATTCTCGTTCAGTGTTATGGCAGGAATCGCGCTGTAGTTCTGTTGAAAGAGAGAAGAACAGCTCTTTTTTTAACCGGGACATATTTATAGAGTGCAGTTCTCTCTTTTCATTTCTGACTGCCCTTAAAAGTTCCTTCAGTCTACTTCTTTTTTGAATGGAAGTTGAAATTTTCGTCTAATAGTTTCGAAGTAGCTGTGTTTTCTACCATTCAGTCAAGAATCTTATAATCACCTGTGTGTACATCATCCGTTTCAACCTTTGTATCTCTCCTTCGGTTTCCACAGCGTGGCTTAAGGCGCATCTGCGCATGTGCTCTTCCCAGAGCTTTCGCCTGAAAATCTGCTTGCAGCCACACACAGAGCATGCTATTGCCTTTTCGCGGCACTGGCCAACATGAATGGTAACATGACACCTAAAACGACATGACATCATAAGAACATGGCATCGGTTAAATTGAAAAATTCCGACCACTTCTGACATAAACCAATGCCTTTTTCAAAGTCTTGACCTTCACAAGCCATGCAATACTTAGACGACCCATTGCAAAAAATGCCAAAGTTTTAACGCAACTCTCTCACCATGGTTTGGTAACACATTATTTTGCCATTTAAATTCATAGACGATTGGCAGTCCCTATTTTAGCACATTCTGGTTTGGTAAACTTAGATCCCGAAATAACAAACAACGTCACAATTTTAACGGTTTATGTTAACGAAATACACCCATTCAAGTTAAACTCTTTAAACAGAATAGTGTCTTACCACGGTAAATTCAGTCCACAGCCAAGTGGGCAGGATATCTTGGCAAAGACACACCCAGAACTGGAGTGATTGGTCAACTCATCTCTCTCAACAAACTGCTGGCATTCTGGACATGGCACCGTCCGTTTCCCACAGGCCATCAAGTGAGCGTCTATTTCCTCACGCTTCATTACCACTGGGGCAATTTACCAGACGATAAACGCACTCCGTATCATGTTGCTGTGGTTTTGGAAACTTTCCTTTCCAGCAACACCCCATGTTTACACACTTCACATCAAGGTCGCTTGTGATGCTGTCCAGATGATCGTCAGGGAATCCTTGTCAAAATTTGTAGTTCTGCATATATGGCATGGAGCTTGATGTTTGCCTTTTTGCTGATGATACTGTAACAAGGACGCGAGACAGTCATGGCATTCAAAGTGCCCACATCGTAGAGTGACTGGCTTTAACATAACTGTTTTACTGGAAGAAAGAAAAAATATTTGTTGCATACCGTAAAAGCTCTATTAAGCCCCCTCCCCCCTCCCGGGAGGGGGGCTGATTACATGACATTTAATTTCAGGCCTCATGAAAGTGGGGGCTTATTAGAGAGGCCGCGATTATTTCAAATCTTAAACACGCCGTTTTCGTCTTAAAATAGTTTTTGTACAAAACTTAAACAACTGCACTGAAACTTTATTATTTAATAAAGAGCATCAAGTAGTATCATGTGTTGAAGTGTATATTTGTTTTTGGGCCCCATGAAGTGGATACAAAAGCTCATGTCCCAAAAGAGGGAGGGGGCTTACCAGAGAGGGGGTGGGGGGGGGCTTATTACAAAATCCAATTTCCAAACGGGGGAACTTATTATAGAAGGGGAGGGGGGTTAATAGAGAGGGGGCTTAATAGAGCTTTTACGGTAATTATACAACTCCCCCCAGTATTAATCCCTTTTTTGCCGTGAGCTCATCGGCTAAATTTCATCTTCAATAACAGTGCAGACAGGTAAAATTGTAATTTATGCAACTTTAAAGTAGCAAGATGGGGAAGAGTGGATTTCATTGTTTTCAACTTTAGCTTCCATCACCGAAATTGACTAAGCTTAACCATCCCTAACTGAATGAATGCCGCATGCACCGAAAGAGCGTTTTCAAAGATCTAAATCACAAATCTATTGCTGGCAGGCTTTCTTTAGCAGAAATAATACGATTAATAAACGGCAGTAAAAGTTTTTGACACTAATCTTGACCTTCAATAAAGAACCTGTTCAAAGGCTAAATAGGTTAAATTTTAAGCAAACCTTGCAAAGCACAGCAGCAGGCTAACGACATGTTAGACACTCAAAAAGATGGTCGTTGTGAGAAGCTTGCGACGCATGCAGTATGTAGTTCCAGGCTCTTAGATATCTGGGCCCCGAGCGAAGAGCGAAACATGAAACAACGAGCGAAGAACTAACTAAACGGATGAAGAATAAATTCACGTCAAGAAAGAATGCAAATATCTCAGTGAAGAACGGCTTGTTGCCCCGACATGCAAGTGACAGAGGTAAATTGACTGCGTGGGGCTATCTGTTCCCGCTTTGACCCCCCTCGGATTTATGAGTGGCAGCACAGGCATATGCTGTGTTAGGCATTGTGCTATTTTCGTTTAAAGAAGTGGAGATTTTTCATTGATGAAAATAAACAAACAAACAAGCAAACAAAATAATACACAGTCAATTCCTGCCTTCTGGACACCAGGATAAGGAGAATTTTCCCGCTTAGTGTCCCATTCATTCTGTCCACTATTCAAACTATTGACTAGCATCTCGAATTGTCGTCACTTTATTGGTTAATGACGGTTTCTATCACTTATATTGTTTCTTTAACTATCGTATCCTATTCGCGTCCCTGCCCTCTTCGTCTTTCACTCTTTCACTAAGGATCGTAGAAGTTGGGTTATTATCTTTAATAATGGACTCACAACCATCTGAAATTCATATATATATGGCGTGAAAAGACAATTTTTTCGCTTCGTACACGTATACAATTTCATGTATTTTTTTGTAAAAAACTTGACCACTTTCTATGTGAAATAAATTGCGACAAATGGAAACCCATTTTTGTTTTCTTCATTGTGTCCGACCTAATGATACTGTTTTTTTTTTTTTGACATGTGAGGAAATTATGCGGTGAAGAAGAATCTTTTGGTATTAAAACAAACGTGGAGATTTTATTAAATAGCTTACGCTTGATTTTGAAACTATAAAATGATTGAGCGTGGGGAATGCATTTTACCTGAAAACGTATCAGTGGCGATAAATTCGAACAGAAAAAAAAAAAAAAGAGGAAATGAAAAGTAGTTCCGTTTTCTGCAGCGAAGAAGTGAAAAATGTAAGAGAAACGAAAACAAACAAGCAAAGAAACAAGCGGAAAAAAAAGGTGACAGGTGTTTTGATCTTTCCCCCCGTAAATGGCGCATTTGTATAACGCCCAACCACTCCTCCCCTTGAAAAAAAAAATTCATAAAAATTAAAACATTCGGATCCGATAACTTTTCAGGCCCGATTTTCCGTAAAGTTTCCGTCCATGTTAATCGGGCCCGAATTAGGCCCGACTCCGCTAACTCGCTAAATAATCCGGCTCGAAACAAGTTTTGGTCACACCGTTTTTCCGGCCCCGAATTATTCCACGTTTCGAGCCCGAGTATCATCCAAGTCCGGACTGAGCCCGAGTAAAAGTGATCGAGCCCGGTAATGAATCGAGCACACTGGTGGATCGTGCGCGATTTGATGTCGGATAACAGATTCGGGTGCGGTTCTATAACCGAGCCCGACTCAGATAAATCGACCTCGGTTCCACAGAAACATAAATTGATCACAAATCGAGCTCAAATCCTATTGGAGCTCGAATCTAAATCACGCTCAAAATATCGATCTCGACTACTGCAAAGTGGAGCTCGGTGTTTGTTATAGTCCGGGGGGACATTAGTTCCACCTTGGATTTAGCCTCCCGAGATTGATCGAGCTCGATGGCACTGATGTTTATAACAACACAGCCACTGATCTGATGGCATAGTATTGAATAAGAAGCTTCTTTTACAACTGTTTTTAAAATATTATTTGACGTTCTTTTCTTTTGTTTGGCGTCCTCTAATGAATAGTATGCTTCTCCAACGTCCACATGTTTTGAAATCATGGTGGTTTTTAGCTGGGGATTCTGTCCAGGATTTTCTCCGGCCTCCTGGTCGGAATCGTGCTCATTTGGGTATGGTTTGAAAGATCTCTTTCCCCAACACATGCTACATGTAAAAGGTGTCCATGAGCATTAAAACTGATGACGTCACAAGCGGTACAAGGGAACGTGGTTCTGCGCGGCCGGTTTTTTTTTTTTTTTTTTTTTTTTTTTTTTTTTTTTTTTTTAAGGAAACCAGAAAAGAGGCCTTGCCATAGGGGAATCCCGTGTCGCTTGTCTGAATTTTAAAATCTCCAGTGTAGGTGTTTAAATCGCTAATTCTCGGCCTTGATGTAACTGACGAAATTTTGCCGGGAATGATCTCTCTCGTCGGAATTTCATTTTATGTGCTGTCGGTTCTGTTTGGAACATGTCGCTTGTCGGAATTTTCTTCTGGCAGGGCCTCAGAAAAAGTAGAGAGTGGCTCGCATCCGGTGGGCTTAAAATCGGGGGAAGGGTTCACAACAGAACTTGGCATGTTCTAGGTTTATTGTGTCGATTTACTTTGTGGTTCAGTTTTATCCATATCCATAAACAAGAACAAAAGACAATAAAAATTGAACCAAGGATAAATTGAACTACATCTCTATCATGTACCAAATTTTCAAATAAACAATATTTTAATAGTAGCACAAACAGGATTTTGTTTTTCATACATAATCTTTATTCAAACTTTACCCTGTCAAAGCATTGACATATTGTTCAAGTTATTTTTTGTTTTTTTTTGGAACGTAAAACATATTTGGAGATTGGAATAGTACATCACAAATTAATGTGTCTAGGTTAGCTGAAAACCGCTCTGTGACATACTCAGTGGTTACTCCCAACGACACCCCACAAGCTTCACATATTTCGTGATTTTTTTCTTTCATGTTTGCATTCAAACAATGGGACACTGGTCAAGTGTACCACCATAGATTCTATTAATGCTTTCAATATTTAAACAATTATCAATAACAACTGAAAATAGAAATTGATTAAGAATAAATTGAGTTCGACTGACAACGACTGAAAGTTGTTCAAGTTGTCTTTGAAACTAAAACATATTGCAACATTGGTCTCTCAAACCTGTAATCGTAGATTGATATCAATTTCCTGTTCCAAACTAGTACAAATTCATTACGAAAAAAGTTTACTTTGATTGTTAACTAGTGATTTGTCGACTATTATCGATTGTTATCGGGGAACAATTTTTATCAATTTCCATGGTTATGTCACCTATTATGAAACAACTGGTGATCCTTGCAATATCAAAGGCTCTCAATTGTTCAATCAACCATTGTTCTTTTAGTATTTATACGCCCTGAAGTGTTATCATTTTTTGACTTGATAGTGACGTTACGTTAACGTCGAAACGTCGTCATATTAGCTTTTTACCTTTTTTTTAAATCTTTTTATCATGTTTTTTAGAGATATTTTCCGCAAGTTTTTATAGTGAAGTGAAAACAAAGCCTGAAATAATGAACAGTATCACATCAATAAAATGAACAGTTACTACTAACTATGATTTAAAATAGTGATACTAAAGGATTTTTTCCATGGAGTATAAGCACTTAAAAGTGCTACGGAAATTTCTATCCACAGACTCCTACACTTAAGTATACGTCAGCACCACATTTAGCTGATTAACTGATTATTCACGAAGTTTTGGAAAAGTGATACGGAGTTGTAAATCTCAGTTTACCCATTCAAAAGTGACACTGACACTGACTGATGTACATCAATTCTTTGTGAAGGCGTGAAGATGAACATGGCATCAAGATATCAGCGATGCTGATCATGAGATGGAGTCAATGAAGCAGGTTGTATCGCGTGTTTAAGAAACTTTGGATGACTTTCAGTCTAACTTAATTCATCTCACTTCATCCACTGCTTCCAGGAAATTTAGATAAGTATTAAAAAGGACTCTTTTCGATCACCAAGTTTAAGTTTAAGTTTAATAATGTTTTTTTCCACTGTACAATATCCTACTTATAAACTATCCTACCAATAAAAATCATAATAATCTTAATTACTTAATAATAATGATAAGCTTAAGTTTTTAATAACTATATAAATTAAACGTACAGTTGATAAAGGAAAGCAATAGGGGGAAACTGAATTCCCATATAAAAACTGCTTTCCAAAACTAAAAGATAATGCAATTAAAAATAGTGATACTCGGCTGACGTTTACCTGCAGCCACCAGGGGATTTCAGATTACAGATAAATCATGTCATGCTTGACTTACAATGTAAAACTGCTTTGCTCAAACAAAAATCACTGTGAGTGAAATTCAAATATTTCAACAAAATTACTCATTGTCAGCCACTTATTCCAGTGGCCCCTCAATGACCCAGTTCATAGTCATTATAATTATAGTTCTGTATGAGAAATGCAATTGTTGCTCATTTTCAAACAAACCCTATAATAATTATTGTATTGACGGTGTGGCTGCCACTCTCTTTCACTCCAGAGGTACCAGTTATCATAAACCCTACAGAGACTATAGGACAAGTATCTGACCGAACAACAAGAAACCCACAACAATTAAACATTTCTTTATCTAAAAACTGCAGCTACGCCAGAGATCATTTCACTATAGGAAAGTGAACATATGGAATTAATTAGATAAGGAATACACTGTAGGCCATTTCCAAATTACCTGTGGCCTCTTTTTGAAAGCGAAATCTAGCGCTCATCTTTTTATATGAAAATTAGTTTCCATTCACATGGAATCATGTTCATATGAATGGTAGTGCACCAGGCCTCGCTTTGAAAAGGAGGCCAAAGATAATTCAGAAATGGCCTATAAAAACTGTGAAGGTCCTGCAAACGTTAAGAAAGCTTTCAATAAAAAACAAAGACGTTTATTGAGTTTTTAAAAGAAGAATAATTTACTGAACACATGGGTTTATATTTATTTTTTTACCCTGTTTTTACAGCATGTCTAATTCACGGAACCCACAGAACCAACGGAACCAGCGGAACCTAAGGAACCGCCTCTCAAATGCTTAAAACAGGAAATACTGACACATCTGAATATGGTTTAAAACTCCCCAGGGTGTGAAGAAGCCTCCGTATCTCATTTAATGTTTTTTGTTTCATACAAAAATGGTCACTGGTTTTGACAACTGTCGCCATTTTGGAAAGTATACTGACTGCGTGGAGCATGGGCAGTATAGTCCAAATGTATTTTTAGATTCCTGTCTAAAAGCCGGCGTCTAAAACGAAAATGCGTCATTTTACTGCAAGCGGTGTAGCCTTCTTTACGATTCAGTGCGGCCTTATATAACGTGCAGTGCGACCACTATTCTCAGTCAGAGGGACTGTTAAAATACCTATTTTTACGTTTAAATGAAATTTCCCAATTTTGCAACTTATCTTAAAATCGCTAAATCACCCACCTACCGTTTCCTCTTCTCCCCATTACATCCCCAAAAAACATTCCTTCACATTTCTCTAATTAAGCTTTTTGCTGTCCAACCACGGGTAATGCTTTCTGCGTTTTTGCGTTGATTTTATTCTTTGTATTCGTTTCGACAGTGTACAAACAAAAAACAATTATGTACTCTCTATTGTTGATTCATAGTGCTCATTACCTGATTTGCTGGGGAGTTTTAAACCATGTTTTAAACAGTTTCAGTTTCAGTTCCGTAGGTTCCACTGGTTCTGTGGGTTCCGTGAATTAATTCGGAAATGGCCTATAAAAACTGTGTAAAGGTCCTGCAAACGTATAGAAAGCTTTTAATAAAAACAAAGATGTTTATTGAGTTTTTAAAACAAGAATAATTTTACTGTGCAAATAGGTCTACATTGTATATTTATTTTTTTACCCTATTTTTATTATAGTTTATTGTTGTTTTTATTTAAGACCACTACTGGCCAGAGATCATTTCATTATACTAGGGCAGTGACGTAATGGAATTCATTAGATAAAGAATTAGAACTGTGTGAAGGTCCTGTATACTTTAAGAAAGCATTAAAAACAGAGATGTTTAATGATCAGTTTTTTTTAAAAAAGAATATTTTTAACACACAGTTTTATATTTTTTTAATATATTCTACCGTACATATTTATTTTTTACCCTATTTTTATTGCATTTTATTTTATTGTATTTAATCATTTTTTATCGTATTGTTCACTGAAAAACCTTATTTGGGAGTGTGCAATAAAGTTACAAGTGACAAGTTACTCCCTAAGGTCAAAGTCAGTTTTAGCGGTGGAATGCACAAAAGACATTCCAAACAAAATATGAGAAACATTTCTGCCCACTCTTCCCAACAGGGGTCTCAGCAGTTTTGAAAGAGATGAACTGTTTCATTTTGTTTTGTTATATATTAATATATACTGTGTAAATCCCTTAAACTTTGATCCTGCTAACCCTTTATGTGTTGTCATATGCTATTTTGGCGTTATAATATTTTTAGTTCAAAGAGCAAAGCTATGTTGTGGGATATTTTATGAATTGTTTGGTCATTTTTGGATTATTTGGGAAGAGATAATAATTATTCTTCTCAAAGGATTAGTTAAATTTACGAAAATAGGAAATATTGAAGATTTAACCCATTGACTACCAGCCGTTTTTACGTTTTCGGAGTGATTTTCCACCTATAAACGATCCATAGCATTTCGTGACTCTTTATTGAAACTACCATGGAAAAGTGGTGCTGTCCTAAGGCACTGGAGGCTCAATGTTTCTGAAAACGTCACTCTGACGTAGCTATTTTTTTGACTATTGGTGAATTTCTCCACCTACCGTCGCATATTTTGGAATTTGTGAGCACTGAAGATGACCACAAGCAGGAATTTTTGGCGGTAGGTCGGAGTGGCTGTAGACTTAGTTTATATGTGAAAGAATTGGGGGAAGGAACAGGCGCTCTCAAAAATTCTTTATTTCCCAGCATGCAATGCGGTCGAGATGTTGAAAATGGCGGAAAGGCCCCAATGCACTGAAACAAAAGGCTGTATCTACGCTCGGAAGAAGAATATGAGCAAAAAAAGTAATTTCTAAGCTAGAACAAGGACTGAATTTTTTTATGATGATTGAGGTTTGGTTTTTCGACGATGATTTTTTTTTAAACATAAAAGCAAAAAGGGGCATTTTCGTCGTTTGTCTTAGACGTTAAAAACGATCAGTTTCGTTCTTGTCCAAACTCAAAAGGCCATATTTGGTAAAACTCGCTGTAATGATCGCTTCCGGTTTATGACCACTTCCGGTCACATGACATGTGGTGTAATTTTACTCTGATTGTAGTGTTTACCTCGTGCGTGTGTTATGCAGAAATTCGCTTCTTCGAGTTGATATTATACGATGTTTAACACAAACGTTGGCTGGTTTATTGACTCGACATGGTGTCAGAAGTGAGAAAAAACTAGAGCGAACCGAAACACGTCGAAATCTCCGATTTCCAAGCGGTTTAACACACCGATTTAGCGGAAAATGGCTTCTGCTGCAGGATTCAGAACTCCAGAGATGAACTGGGACGCTTCAGATCTGCGAGACGAATTGGCGAAATTCAAGCAATACTGCGACCTAATTTTTAGCGGTCCGTATTCAAGGAAGACGGAGAAGGAACAAGCCTCGTTCATACTGATATGGATTGGCAGGCAAGGGCTCGAAACCTACAATAGTTGGACATGGGAAAATGACGACGACCGTACGAAACCAAATGTAATTTGGCAGCGATTTGAGAAGCACGTGGCGCCGAAAGTAAACCACCGATTAGCCAGATATCAACTGCAGCAGCTCAGACAGAAGAATGAAGAATCAATCGACGATTTCTTGACGCGATGCCGAAATCAAGCAACGAAGTGCAAGTTCAGAGACAAGGCCGAGTCGGACGAGCGCCTGATCGAACAAATAATCGTAGGAACTAAGCACAAAAAGGTTCAAGAAAAACTACTGGAAAAGGGCGAAGAGCTTTCCCTCGACGAAGCTATTGACATCGCCAGAACACACGAAGCCACCCAGTCCCAACTGGAACAGCTCGACGGCGAGAACTACAAAGATATTCACGGAGTTAAAAGAAACGACCCCGAAGACAAACCGAAGAAATGCCATAATTGTGGCCTCGAGCATCTGTTGAAGCCCAGAGAAAAATGCCCCGCTTATGGGTCCGTGTGTTTGAACTGTCAGAAAGACCACCACTGGGCAAGAATGTGCCGCTCCAGGAACCAAGGAGCAACACCCGGAAGACCAAGAAACAGGCAAAATAACAGATCACGCCCCCAGTCTAAAAGCAAAGAGCGTCACAGCAGACGACGATCCTCCAGTGCAAAACGCAGAGATGGCGATAGGAGGGAGCTGAGCGATCAATTTGAATCTATCACATTTGAATCTATCACTGTTCATGCCTTTGAGCCTCGAGCTCGACCTGCAGACGAAGTCTTCGTGACCATAAGCATTGACCTGGGCAGCAACAACAATCGACAGACTGCACTGAAAGCCAAGTTGGATACAGGAGCCCAAGGAAACATCCTACCCCTGAGGCTGTATCGCCGAATGTACCCCCAGAACATCACATCAGAGGGTTTCCCTACGCCAGGAGTCCTCGAGCAGTCTCACACAGTGCTCACAGCTTATGGAGGGGCCAAGCTCACCCAACATGGTATATGCAGAATCCCTTGCAATTTCAGAGGCAGAAAATCAGTTGCAAACTTCTACGTCACAGAAGCAGATGGTTCAGCCATCATTGGACTACCCACATCGCTAGAGCTCAACCTCGTTACCCTGAACTGTTCTGTTGAGCAGAATTCAGTACGGGAGACCCCACCAATCAAAGACAAGGAAGATTTGGTGCATCGCTACCCAGAATGTTTTGACGGTATAGGCAAATTCCAGGGCCAATACCACATCACGGTGGACCCCACAGTGCCCCCAGTTGTCCACGCCCAACGGCGAGTGGCCCTCAGTCTGCGGGAAGACATCAAAAGCGAGCTTGAAGACATGGTTGCCCGAGGAATTATCACCAAGATCAAAGAAGGCGAGCCAACTGCCTGGGTGAATAGTTTGGTCTACCGGAGGAAGCCGAACGGCAGCTTAAGAATTTGCCTAGATCCCAAGGACCTCAACAAAGCGATATCCAGAGAACATCATGTGATTCCCACATTAGAAGAAATCCTCCCGAAATTGAGTGGTGCGAAGTACTTCAGCATTGTCGACGCCAAATGTGGTTATTGGAACGTTGAACTTGACCATGAATCCAGCTACTTAACCACCTTTAATTCACCATTTGGCCGCTACAGGTTTCTTCGCATGCCATTCGGACTCAAGATGTCCCAGGATGTGTTCCAAGCAAAGATAGACCAAACCTTTGAAGGTTGCAAAGGAACAATAGGAATCGCTGACGACATTGTGGTTTTTGGAAAGTCCGAAGAGGAACACGACAGACACTTCAACGAGATGCTTACCAGGTGCAGAGATACTGGGCTGAAGCTTAACCCCGACAAGTGTAAGATCAAACAGAGAAAGATCAAGTTTTATGGAGTCGTATGTGGTAAAGATGGAGTACAGCCAGACCCTGCCAAAGTGTCGGCCCTGAAGCAGATGGCACCCCCCACTAGTAAACAAGAGCTGCAGTCGTTCCTCGGATTAGCAACGTACATGGGGCCATTCATCTTAAATCTCAGCACCCTGACAGCTCCCCTGCGAGAACTAGTCAAGGAAAGCAATGCCTTTGACTGGACTCCAACGCATCAACAGACTTTTGATGTAATCAAGAATACCATTAGTGCTGAAACTACCCTGGCATACTATGATGCAACTAAGGAAGTCACTCTTCAAGTTGACGCCTCGACAAAAGGTCTTGGAGCAACCTTACTGCAAGACGAGAAACCAATCGCCTTTGCCAGTAAGGCCCTAACAGAAACAGAGTCGCGTTACGCTAACATTGAGCGAGAGCTTCTAGCTGTGGTGTATGGATGCGAGCGTTTCCATACATACCTTTATGGCCGAACCTTTGTTGCAGAATCAGACCACAAACCATTGGAGGCAATCCAGCTGAAGAATCTCATCTCAGCACCCCCAAGGCTACAAAGAATGCTCCTGCGTCTACAGCCATATGACCTCCGAATCAAGTACCGGCCAGGGAAGCAAATGCAGATAGCTGACGCCCTTTCAAGACTATCTCCTGAAGAAGACGCACCAATACCAGATCTCAATGTGCAGATTCACGACATCTGTCCACAGTTCGCAGATGAATATTTGCAGAAAATCCGAGCAGAAACAGCAAGAGACCCTGAACTTGCTGCCCTCAAGGAAGTTGTCTTCAATGGCTGGCCCAAGACAGTGAAAGAACTACCTTCAATCCTTCATCCATACTGGCATTATCGAGAAGAACTAGCCATCGAGGACAGTTTGCTCTTCAAAAGCCACCGAATCATCATTCCGCAGTCGCTCCAAGGGGATATCCTCTCGAAACTACATGCTGGCCACCAAGGCACAGAAAAGACCAAACTCAGGGCACGCACATCAGTATTCTGGAGGAACTTGAACAAAGACATTGAAGAATTGACAAAGTCGTGCTTGATATGCCAAGAACTGCAACCCAAGCAAGCAAGAGAACCTCTAATTCCATCTGAAGTGCCACCACGACCTTGGCACACTATAGGAACTGACATATTCTACCTCGATGGTGATGAATATCTCTTGGTTGCAGATTACTACACCAAGTACCCGTTTGTCAGAAAAATCCCAAAGGGCCAAAGCACTAGCAAGTGTGTTGCAGATCTGACTAAACAAATCTTCAGTGAACACGGAATTCCTAGGATTGTGAGATCCGACAACGGGCCCCACTATCAAGGCCACTACCGACAGTTCGCAAACGAGTATGGTTTCAGTCACGTGACAAGTTCACCCAACTATCCACGCAGTAATGGATTCATCGAGAGTCAAGTGAAAACTGTTAAACGAGTTTTGAAGAAAGCCAAGAGATCCAACTCAGACCCGAACAAAGCTCTTCTATGCCTTCGCGCAACCCCAATCGACAACAAGCTACCATCTCCAGCAGAACTGCTGTTCGGAAGACAAGTACAAGACAACCTGCCTAGGAAGATCCGAAGTGACCAAACCAATGAAGATGTCGTCAGTAGACTGCAAGAAAGACAGGCCCAACAGAAATACTACTATGATCAGCATACCACTCCTCTATCTAGTCTGCTTCCTGGTGAACATGTGGCCATTCAGAACCCCAAGACACTGGAATGGAACCCGGCAGTGGTACAGAATGAGGTTGACGGTGCCCCTCGGTCTTACATGGTAGCTACACCAAGTGGTAAGGAACTACGCCGAAACCGATCTCAAATACGGCAAGTCCCTCAAGTTCCCCCCAAACACGTCAAGTTTGACCTAGGGAGAAATCAAGTTCATCGATTTAACCCAGGATCAGACCAACCAGTCAATATATCCTCAGGAGCTGCCCAATCCCAAGCAGTCCAAACAGCCTGCTCACCCCCAGTAGGAGCTTCCCGAGCAGTCAGTGCTACCCCAGGAGCAGATCAACCGGTGAACTCAGCTCAAGCTGCTGGAAGCCATTATGTGACTCGCAGTGGAAGGGTAGTTAGGGCACCCTCCAGGATGGACGCTTAAGATAAACTAAACAAGTCTTGATCAGACGAACACTGTTGATCATTAGTTTCATATTACTCGAGTTAAGATGAACACTGAGAACTGTGTTACACCTTATCAGGTTTTTTTTTCCTCAATAAGGGGGATGTAATGATCGCTTCCGGTTTATGACCACTTCCGGTCACATGACATGTGGTGTAATTTTACTCTGATTGCAGTGTTTACCTCGTGCGTGTGTTATGCAGAAATTCGCTTCTTCGAGTTGATATTATACGATGTTTAACACAAACGTTGGCTGGTTTATTGACTCGACACTCGCTACGTTTCTTCCGTTTATTGGATATCCAAATTTAAAGGACATTCCATTTCGTGCTCACAACTGACAGTTAAGGCAATATTCGTGCGATTGAGAACGTTACAATGTTTTGAAGCATGGGAGTCTTGTGCGGCCGGTTTTGGCCGGCACGGGTGCCAGTGGGTTAATGAAGGTTTAAAATAGGAATTTGAAGTTAGAAATTAGTGGACAGATGCCAAACAGCTCCCCAGCAACCTGCAGTGCCTTTGTGGGGTGGCAACTAACTGGAAGTGTTACAAAACAGTCATTTTTTCTTCATCACAATCTCTACTTCAAACTCCTTAAAATTACACACAAATTCATGTTTACCCCCACCTTAAACACATGAGCGTTAAACCTGGAGTTGTGGGATCCCATTTGCGTATTTCCTGTACAGCTTTCACCCAGGCGCTCGCAACCAATTTGTTTCGGTCACGTAGCCGAGGAAGCCTAGACAAAAACAGAATGCGCATGAGCCTGTTTCATTATGAGAATGGCAGTTGAAGATGACGGACTTCGATGTTTATAAAGTTGTACTGTCGGAAACAGCGGCAAATTATGGTTTCAGAACCTTTGCGGTGTAGATCAGTTGTTACCATCCATGTAAGTTCCTGTAAATTTAACAATTCACCCATTTGCGATCAATTTTAGCTCTCGCTTTTGAGCTAATTTAACTTATACTGAACATGAGGTGGAATTTGTTGTGCTCGAAACCTTCGGCGATGGAAACTGTACATGCTGTTGCAGAGCAGCCTCGTTGATGCTTTTTGGGACTAAAGAGCATCACCTGGAACTCAGAGTCCGAACTCTTGCTGAACTTGCCAAATATAGTTTTATTTTTTATGTAGGAGAAGTCATCGCTATTATGGAATCGAAGCTGAGATGTGAATGGCAAAACTAGGTACCTCAGGTTACAATTTCATTTTGCGTGTTCAGTACCTGAAGGATCCTTTTTATGCAAGTGATGAACTTTCATTTCTGTGAGCGTGCGGCTACTTGGTATAATTCGTCACAGTTAACTTGGGATATGAATGTGTCATTTAAGTTCATTCAATTAAATGGACACTTGTGAACTGCAGTTTCATGTTTGATAATTTAGTGCTGAGTTTGGTGTCTTCATATTTGTTGATAATTCAAGTGAAGTGTCGCGTCATGTATGCTCGAGCAAGTTTTTAGAAGGGAGTAGATGTGACTTTCCAAGATGAGGGCGTTTCGGCAGCTATTATTTAGCACCACCAACAACTGAGACATTCGTCTCACTTTTCGGATTTTTGTCTAGACCTCGCTTTTTTGCCCGGACCATGTGATCCGAAACGAATTGACCGTGAAGAAACAGAGACAGGCCTAGTGACTAGCCAAGGATCCCATACAAAAGTAGAAGAGAAGCTTGTTGCACATTTTAAAACAGACCCTAATAGTGGAACAACAACAAAACAATTCTACGGGGAGGCTCCGCCCCGAGGTCCAACCCCTTACCCTTTTATATATCATTTTTGACAGAAAAGATACCCCTTTCGTGCACCTTCTATTGACAAATGATACCCCTTTCATATACCTTGCACTGGAACAGTACAGTCATAAGGACCTATGTGTTCAAACTATTTTAATGAAAGGTCCTTTCAAATACCTAAATGACGAATTTCCCTACCCTTTCATATACTTCACGTCGTGAAATCGCTGCCCTTTCATATACCTGAAGCGTGAAAAAGGTACCCCTTACCGGTGGAGCCTCCCCGCATAGGCCATTATAGGGAGCAACCCCCTCCTCCCCGGGGCCGGTTTCCAGCACTCATACTTTAATAGATCAGTCCTACTGCACTTAATATGCTGATACGATGATAGTGGTATCAAACCTATGTCAAGAAATGTACAGTACATGTAGCTCTGAATCCTCTACCTATTTATTTTAAACTTTGCAAAATGTTGGATCTCAACATGCTAATCACTGTTCAGTAATAAAAAATTAGGGGTCATCAAGGTCATGTTTGTGTTAATTACAATCACACGTAAAGCTAGAATAAGGGAAGTTTCGAAAAGGTTACATTGTTACTGTGTGAAAAAAAGTCATAACTTGTTCAACAATGTTTGCAGGGCGTTAGTGTGTTAGCATCCATCCATCAAAGTATAAATACAGTGCTGGAAGTGCTGGGGACTGGTGTCAGCCAGCTTAAAAGCAAGGTAAAATGTAAGAAGAGAAAGCTTCTGGATACCGCATGCTGGCACGCCAAACACTAACCGGCGTCCATTGTGAAACAGCACTGCGGACAAAGCTGGGATATGCCAGGCGATCCTCGTCGTCTTGAATTTCCTTTTTGCAGTTTATCCTTGTCAAAACGTTTATCAATCGTTCAGCAGAAATTCCTATTATTGTAGTACTCCACTGTAGATGAAAATCAAGGCAGGAAATAACACTTAAAACCTAAGATCGGCGAAAAGAGAAAATTTGTATGTTCGAAAGTTGCGGAAGGACTGAGAACTAGTGTAAATGTAATCTCGTCCTCAGGGCAATCCGCGCGATAACTCGTTTGTGAGAGGTTTTTCGTCCCATGTTTCACAGCGCACTAATGTGCAAATTTCCCTCGTAACTCAAACGACCGAGATAAGGGTTTATTAATTCACCATAGCACCCTGAACTGAAGGATACCGTAAACAATAACAACCTCTCCGCCTACTAAAGGGTGGCAAGAGTGGGAACGAAAAATAACTGAAGTAACAAACAAAGCGCGTGTCTTAACCGTGCGCTATTAAGAATGCATCTGAAGCATGTTTGTCACTGCAGTGCGGGTGTATTTTATTCCTGCTAAAGTTGAAATGGCCGAAGAATAAGAGTGTTTATGATCATGGTCGCTTCTTTTCAATCCTCAATTTTGAATGTAAACGTTCTATACGCTTAGTTTTAGTAATAAATTACAGTCTAGCTTGCAGGAGCAGTTGCAAGAAGCAAAATAAAAGGCTGTGAATGCTTAAGAATAAGTGTTTTCACAAGACGTCACGGCGACCATGTTGGTGTCCCAAAACAAAGAATACGGCGGCCATGTTGGTGTCTCAAATTAAACCTCTGTAATTGAACTCTATTTTTATGCAAATACTTTCTCTTGTTGTTTTCTTTGTAGTCATGTGAATGAAAACGCTCTATAGCAAGCATGAACAACACCAGCGAATAACATGTTGTGCGCATAACTACTGACTTCATATTAAAGTGGGATGGTACTAAGTAAACGTGAGATGGCGCGACGGGGAAAACAGGCCTGTTCTGGGTCCCTTATTCCAGTAACTTTCTAAAGCGCTCAAGCTCAAAAATAATTTTATTTAACGCAGGAAATGGAAACGAATTTGTCACTGGCGTGTGGCTTTCAGTTTGTCAGTTTCAGAGAATAACACCAACTTAATTGTACAATGGATGATGTAAACCTCGCGATATGATTGGTCTAGATGAGTTTTTGATTTAAGTATGGACGCGCAAAAGTCATATGTCGAGGAAAGCACAAAAAAGTAGAGTTCCATTTGTCAGCGCGTGTGTTCTCTGATAACACACGGAGGACTTCAAACGTGGCAAGAACATCAGTCACGCTACTCGACAGCGGCTCGTAGCGTACTTCTTTGTTCTTAACACGTTTTTACGTCATCAAATGGAACTGATCCATTTGTTAAGTATTGCACATCACCAGGCGTTGAAGCACCAAACGGTATCCTTCATTGAAAGGCTACAGTTTATGATTATAAGCTAGCACCACGGAATGTTGCAGTCAGCAGCTTTCATTTGAATGGACACAGTTTATGATTTCTTCCTCAGACTGCAAAGTTCCAAGCAGGTTCCAAGCGGGGGAGGGGGGGGGGGGAAGGGGGGTCACTCCCAGAAAAATTGGGTGGGGTGTGCGGCCCGCTTCCTGAAACCCTTATCCTATTTCAGACCGAAATCTGCGATTTTCCCTACCCTATTTCAGACCTGATCAAAAATTCGATACCCTATTTCAGACCTATTTCACGTACACGGTTGGCGTAAGCATAATTAAAATTCAAAAAAGAAGGGCTTTTGTTGATGGTCTAATCGCCTAATGATGAAAAAGTAGCTTCTTTTAAAAAACATACCCAGTTCAAGACTAGAATGCACAATCCATACCTTATTTCAGACCGAAATGGTCAAAATCGATACCCTATTTCATACCACACTTTCATACCAAAACGGCAAAAAAACCATACCCTTTGGGGCCGCGCGTACGTAATATATAGCCCAAATAAGGGAGTACACCCCCCCCCCCCCCGCGGGGGGAGGCAGGTTCACGTTTTTTTGGGTTACGGTAAATTGGTGAGTTTGGCGACATGATCAATTCTGTCAAGGAAACATACTGCATGTCTTTACACAATGATGAGTACTAGTGAGGAACAAACCTGAGATGAAGCCTTCATTTATTTATCATTATTCAACACGATGTTTGGCTTCTTTGAGTCAATTCGTAGAAGGTGAACATGGTTTGTGAGAATCAACATTGATGATCAGTCAGAGATGAGGTCATGACCGAGTCTTTCTTTTATAAGAACGTCTTATTTTCGAGACGAAGCTTAACAGAGACTGAATGTTCTTATTTTTGTTATGCCTTGAGCTCAAAATGCAGTTAACATGTTTTTAAGTTTATTACTCTTTGGTAGCTCATAATGATTAAAATACAGCCTGAGCTCTACAAACCTGTAAAGCTGTCTTAAACATTTATACCTGCAATCACAAAGAAAATGTAATTGGATAGTAATTAAACATGTTACTTTATGTTTATACATGTAGCTCGATGCAAAAACGAGTGTAGAAAATAAAAACTCTTAGCTCTTAGTCTCAGCTTGGGTGCTGGGGGGGGAGGGGGTGGGGGGGGTGCGTTCTTAGCATGTTCTCAAGATTTTAGTCAATCATAGCCTCAACGTTCTTATGAATAAGGTTCTTATATACAGAAGTATTAAAACAAAAGAGTGTATCCTGTCAGGTTAATGTCTGGAAAAAAAAAATAACTTTATTTGAGTGTCAATGTGTTTAGCACGCGGTGCTAATTGGAGACTATTCAGATCGGAATGTTCCCAACAGTAGCTTTCATTTGAATGGACACAGTTTATAATTCTATGCACAGACTAAAAAATTAAAACAACTTTTACAACATAAACACCACAGAATGTTCCCATCAGTAGGTTTTATTTCAGTGGCTACGTACACTTTAAAGATTTTATCCACAATCTGAAAAGTTCCAAGCAGATTAAAAATAGGCGATTTTGTGCCCGGCTGAAGGTTAAAAGAATTTTTTTTCGCGAGTTTTTGAATCATTGATTAGTAAGTTTGACTGCAAGATCAATTCAACGAAGGCTGCTGTCCTTAGCCAGTATGTTATAAGTGAGGATATTATTTCAAATGGAACAAAACTGAGATGTAGCTAGTCTTTATTTATCTATCACTGTCTAAGACGCTTTAACCACTATTTCGCTTCTATGAGTCAATTCTGAGAAAAGTGAACACGGTTTCTGACAGTCAACAATGTTTAGTTGGAGATAAGGTCAAT
Source organism: Pachyseris speciosa (assembly GCA_016490735.1). Classification (NCBI taxonomy): domain Eukaryota; kingdom Metazoa; phylum Cnidaria; class Anthozoa; order Scleractinia; family Pachyseridae; genus Pachyseris; species Pachyseris speciosa. The sequence goes on along the minus strand of JAEMWC010000304.1, from coordinate 78,396 downwards.
ATCGCGTCACGTTGTTTGTCTGACAAAGTTTTAAAGATTTCAGGCCAAAACTGTGGCCATGACAGAGCTCAATGATTCATTCACTATTTCTGTTTAGGATAAAGACTAAGAATGGTAGAAATTTGGTTAAAGCAAACTGACACTACAGACATTTTCAAACCACGTCTGATTGACTTCTAAGAGAATGCAACAGCTAAAGATAGACTTTCTCAGAAAAGCGGAAACCTTCAGTATAGTTTTACGACATTCAAACGCATTTGGGGAATCTCCGAATTCAGCACGATTCACATCACCTGCCATATAAACATCTCCAGTGGCTTAAAAGCCGCCATATAAGATCTTAAAAATTTAATTATATTTGTTCATTATTGTTTTTGTGTACGTACAAAATAGTTAAATTGTCTTGGTTCAATATCTATCTATCTTCCTGTACGGCAACCCCTCTGAGGAGGATTATTTGCCGGGCGGTCAGTAAATAAAATACATATGTGAAAATGACTAATAATAAATAAATAAATAAATAAATAAATAGATAAATAAATAAATAAATAAATAAATAAGTAAATAAAATAAGTAAATAAATAAATTAATAGATAAATAGATAAATAAATAAATAAATAAATAAATAAATAATTGTGAAAGGAAACTGTACTGTGGCTAAACTAATGGGTCAGATTTGAGATACGAGAACGGAAAATGGCACTAGAGTTACAGTTAACAAATAAGTCCGGCGGGATATTGTTCCACTGCAAAATAGTTCTTGGGAAGAAGGAGAGTTGGTGAGATTTTGTTTTGCAGGTTATGGGGCGGATGGTGTGGTCATGGGTGTGGAGAGATCTTCTGATAGGGTCCTTTAGTTGATCTCGGTTGCAGGCGACAAGTCCATTTTTTATTTTGTATAGTAGAACCAAACGTGCATCACATCGCCTCTGCAGTAGGGAACGCCAGCCAAGCTCCTGGAGCATGTCTGAGACACTTGCTGTTGGGTGATACCGGCACAATGTCCACCTAACTGCTCGGCGCTGACCCATCTCCAGAGTGTAGGATCCGTTGTTTTCAATGCCCTGCCTTGGATCCCAGATGCTCGAATAGTACTCAAGCTGGGGTCTCACAAGGCTGAAATATGCTTGTTGTTTCAATGCGCATGACTTAACTCTAAGGTTCCTTTTTAGAAACCCTAAAGTGCGATTAGCTTTAGCAGTGGCTTTTCCAATCTGGTCATTCCATTTAAGGTCATGAGATAGTTCGACTCCAAGATACTTTGCACTTTTTACAGATCTTAAGATCTTGCCATGAAGAGTGTAATCAAAATAGATGACTGTTTTCTTCCTTGATATGCGCAGTACTTCGCACTTCTCTGGGTTGAATCCCATTAACCATTCTCTTTCCCATTCCTCTAGCCTGTTTAGGTCTGCTTGTAACTGAGTGCACTGTTCATCAGAGTTGATCGTAAGATACATAACTGTATCGTCAGCAAAGAGGTGCACTGTAGAGTTGACATACTCAGGTAGATCGTTTATATATACCAGGAATAGAGTTAGGCCAATAACTGACCCTTGGGGAACCCCTGAGAGGACATCAAGATAAGAGGATTGAGTCCCTTCCAACACAACACACTGCTGGCGACCCTCAAGGAAGCAGGAAATCCACTGTAGGGTATTACCACGTACTCCATAAAAGTCCAACTTAGATATTAGTTTCTTGTGGCAGACCTTGTCTAAGGCCTTGGAAAAGTCCATTATTATTAGATCTGTTTGCGCTCTTGCATTTACATTGGCTTGTAATGTTGATGTTAGCTCAAGCAGTTGGGATTTACAAGATCGGCCATGCCGAAAGCCATGTTGGAGATGGTAAAGTATATTATGCTCTGTAAAATATGTTGTGAGCTCACTGGTAACAATGTGCTCCAGCAACTCGCTGCATATGCAAGTAAGCGATATGGGGCGGTAGTTTCCTGGGCAGTCCCTATCTCCTTTCTTATAAACTGGTGTTATCATAGCCAATTTCCAGTCGTCTGGTACAGCACACTGGCAGAGAGACTCTGAAAAGATTTTCTGTAGAATAGGAGATACGGGTATTGCCAGCTCTTTCAACACTCTTGGTCTTAAGCCATCGGGACCTCCTGCCTTACTTGGATTTATGTTGTCAAAGAGTTTTTTGATACCCTCAGCACTAATAGTGATATCAGGCATATCAGGATATGGGCTGCAGGTGTCACGAGGAAGATGTGAGTCCATAGGTACAGGAGTGAATACTGACTGGAATGTGTCATTTAACACTTCAGCCTTTTGGGCTGCATCAGTAACTTGGAGGCCATGCTTTTTCAAAGGAGGTATTCCTGTAGCATCTGATTTGGAATGTTTGATAAAGGACCAGAAGCGCTTACTTGCTGCAGGAGCATCATTGCTGCCAGTTGGTGTTATTATATCCTCAAGGTAATTCCAGTATGCAGCTCTTAGTTTCCTTTGAATCACATGTTTAAGTTCTTTATACCTTGGATCTTTCTTAGCATGTAGTTTATCCCTTTTCCTCATTAGCCGTTTTATTTCTGAGTTAATGTAGGGTAGACCGTTCCTTTTCCTGGCTTGTTTACATGGTATGTTTTTACTGATGCTTCGAAGCAGTTCACACTTAAATGAGTTCCATAGCTGGTTTACAGGAATGACAGACCCGTCAGGGTTTATAGATGTAAATTATTCACTGAAGGACTGCATATGTAGCTTTAGACCGACCCAGTCAGCCTTGTTATACAAGAGTATTTTACGAGGCTTCTGCTTGTTCACTATAGGACTGATGTTACCCTCAACATAGACGATATCATGATCACTGAGACCTGGGATAACTTTGACCTTGTTTATCAGTGACTGGTTATTTGTGATGAACAGATCTAGGGTGCTGTTTCCTCTTGTGGGTTCTGTTACTAATTGCGACAGACCACAATCATCCAGCAGATCTACAAGCCTTGTTGTTAAGGTTGGGTATGAGCAGTTTGGGAGTAAGCAGTTGTTTTCCCAGTTATAACCTGGGAAATTCAGGTCCCCAGCAATCCAGACACGTGAGTTTGAGTTGTTCATTTTCATGACTGACTGTTCAAAACAGGCAAGACTTCTCTCGTCTCCTTTATGAGGCTTGTAATAAGCACACACATACAAGCTTTTACAGCCCACTAAGCAGATTTTAACCCAAAGTATCTCAGTCTGTTTTTAATTCATGTTCTCTTGAGCAAACAAATTCATCAGACACTGCAATAAGCACCCCTCCTCCCATTGAGTGTTCCCTGTCACGTCTAAATACACTATATTGTTTTGCCAGGCCATGAGAGAATATTTCACCAGTAGTAATATCACTGGTAAGCCATGACTCCGTACAAACAATAACATCAGGCTGAGTGCTCTCCACAAGATTGCAAAAGTCCACTTTCTTTTTATTGAGTGATCTAGCATTTAGATTTAGAAGACGGATTGGACGACAAGATGACTTGTTGGACATTTGGGAAGTGCACTTGTAATTACGCGAGGAGGTGGCGAGTGGGATGGGGCTTGCAATTGCAATTGATCTTTATTTAGAGGTAGAGCCAGATGTTGACAGGGCTTCAAACGCATTTGACAAATCTGTGCTACGGTAAGAATAAACCGCTGAGTAGTTTGGGCAGTTGCATGAGCAGCACACCCATGAAACACCACTTGAATTCAGGGCGCCGAGTGTTGAGCGTCCAATCACAGGCAGCCCAGACATACTGTATGTGTAATTACAAGCTTAATGTTCTGCATATAGTCAAAATATTGGTGTAAAAGTTCAAAAATAAATATTGTTTCAATTTAATATCACTATGTGTTTGTTGTGTTGCTCAATAACTGGTCTATTTTGCGGTGCTTCTGGCCTGTTCGCCTGCTATCATAACCGCTTGGGAGCCATTATTCTTACACCTATATTCACGGTTCAAAAAGTGTCTAAAAATTCGAAATACTCTAAAGAAAAGCTCACTTACCTTTAGCTGAACGCTTCCTTGAGTGTCCTGGCCGGTTTAAATAGCGATTTTTCGCTTTTCGTTACCAGACGGATCTTCCACTAAAGAAGAATTGAAGGCAGGCTAGACCAAAACCGACCATCTCCACGCGAAGCTCCATAAATTCTCTAATAATCGTCGGATTCGCTCAAAATTACGATAAGCTGAACGGCAGTTAATGTGGCTTCCTCCATATTGTTCCCTGGCTTTCAAAACTTATCGCAAGTGCACGAGCATTGCTCATTTTTCAGCATTTACCTGACCTTTTCCCTTCGTCAGGCACTGCATTATCGACGGTTTTACTACGCGATTTGAATATCCAAACTTAGCAACCGCGTCCCTTCGACAAAATGGCACTAGCCGAGGGAGGGACCGTACTATTGGCACTCTACGACCAATAGATTGGTCGAGTGCCAATAGTATCGTCCCTCCCTCGGCTAGTGCACACAGTTTAAAAAATAAAATCCTAAAATTTCATCATGTGAACTACCGCCAACTGTTGGTGATGGAGCTCGGCTAGTGACCCATGCAGTCACTTGTAATATTTATACATGATAGCTTGAGTGCAGCTCTACAGCTTCTTGTCAGTTTGCGTGCAGCTTTGGTCCAAGAAAAACTTTAGAGTGTAAGAGTACGAGAAAAAAATCACCACATGAAATAACTGTCCGTATTAGGCCCCGTACATGCTTTCCAGAACCGGATAGTGTTCATCTACGAACACTAGACCCCAGGATCTACTAAATGATTACTTTTAATTGTAAAAGCGATTGGAAACTGAGTGTCAAAACATCGCTTTTTGTCAAATTCGTCGCGGCTATAAATGGTTTATAAAAGACGAATTAAATAAATCATATATGAACTGCGGAAATGAAATCAAATGAAGAATGATCCTCGCAGTTGTGAACGCGATTTATGCAATTGCGAAAAGAAGCCCATTTCTTTCACGGGAACATACGAACCCACAATTGACCTGCTCCCCACTTCAGTGGCTTCCTACTGAGCTCAGTAGGTTAGAGCATCGCACCGGTATCGCGAGGTCACGGGTTCAAACCCCGTTGAAGTTTTGTATTTTTTCAGTCTTCTTTTCGCAATTGCATAAATTGCGTTCACAACTGCGAGGATCATTCTTCATTTGATAAATGGTTCAGTTTATTTCAGTATTTATTTTTAGTTTAGTTTATTTTTATCTTTGCCATAGAATTTTTCTATACGCAGCTATAACTCGAAGAATGACTGAACATAATGATCAACATTGTCAAAACTTTCGCAAACCGACATTATCCCGTTTAATGATGGCAGTGATAGCTTCTTATTTTAGATTTACACTAGCGCGCATGACCAGCAAATGTTCCTGCCTGCGCATGCCTGCCTGCGCATGACCAGCAAATGTTGCAGAAAAATATGCACATGCACAGCATGATCGCTCGGTTGGACGCATACCCCGTTACGGTGCAGAAGACTTTTGCCGGTTCGTTGGGTGAGGCTCTTACAAATTTAACGCGCGTGCGTCATCCAGTTAACAACTTAGTGCACATTAATTGTTGTACGTTAAAAACTTTGAGCAGAATAACCGGCGCCAAGTTGCACTGTGCATTCAGTAAATATATCGTATTCCAACAGAAATACACGCACAATACTCATCTCCGTTAGACGCCATACTCTGTTACGGGTCACAAGACTTTTACATGTTAGGTCACTAATGAGTTTATAATGAGACACCAGCGTCTTCCTCTTTTCTTTTTCAAACAAAGAAACTGCTGCTGAGTTCTTGATAGAAGGAGACAAAGTATTAACATTTATTAAAAGTAAATTAATATCTCTTTTTTAGCCTGAAAGTGGGCGACTGAGTTGACAAAAACTGATGACTCACTATTTAGAAAACTTGTAACTTATTCTGAGACATTGACTCAGTGTACAAGCCGGTTTATACAGCATCCATTTTTTTTAAATCAGTTAATTTTGTGCGAGGTGAACTGTGAATAAGTCGGTCAACTTTACATTACAGCGTTAAGTGTGTGATCACCGAAACCTGGCGACAAATATTGGCAGTCGCTAGTTAGATGCGTCAAGTGTGTAATCAATCAAGGAAAACCACCAACCCTGATATGAATGAATATTCGTTTAGATTGTATTATATGATTGGTGGTTTCCTTTATTGAACAATGAAAACAAGTCTATACAGATCTCGTACAATATTTAGTCGAAAAGGGAGAGAACAGTGACTTATCTATTTCAGGATTCCCCAGACAACCGTTCAGTTTCATTTCAAGGTATCTCGGTTTATCTGCAGGTAGTTTTACCGTATCATATTCAGGAAAATACAAATAAAATCACAGTATGTGAATTGCAGCCAACTCCTGCTAAACCAGTTTGTAATTGTGCAATCACGTATGTGCCCCCCCCCACCCACATGCATGTCCAATATACCCAATCCGAGTCGGATCGTGTCCGATCGGACTCACCGGAAGTCAGGTCGCACCAAAGACAACCTTCCTCGTTCTTATCGCACGCACGCGCGACCTCCTTCCTCGTTCTTAACGCACGCACGCGCGACCTACAAAATAATATCCGAGTCGGGTCGACTCGACCCGTCTTTGCGAACGTCGATCCGTCTCACCGGAAGTCAGGTCGCAAAAGTGACAAAGATAACACACGCATAGGGAGGGCAGAAAATCTCGACGGATCGACTCCATCCGTCGACTCGAGTCGACCCGTCGATCCGAGTCGATTCGACTCAACCCGTCACCGGAAATCAGGTCGCGCTAAACTTTGCGATCCGTCTCACCGGAAGTGAGGTCGCAAAAGAGACAAAGATAACACACGCCTAGGGAGGGCAGAAAATCTCGACGGATCGACTCCATTCGATCGACTCGAGTCGACCCGTCGATCCGAGTCGATTCGACTCAGTCCGTCACCGGACGTCAGGTCACGCAAAAGAGAAAGTAATAAACGTCGATCCTCCGCAAGCCAGGTCGCACAAAAGAGAAAGTAATGATATATAAACCCACCTCGTTCTTAAAGCCGGCACGCGAAAAGCCGGCACACGAACAGACAGTTTCTGTACCAACCGATCGACAAGTCAGGTCGCGCAAAAGAGAAAGTAATGATATATAAACGCCGTATTTTACATTAGCCATTGTTTACATTACAGGTCGACCCAAATTAGTGCTCAATGTCGAGCTTCGCTAGACCACGCGTCGATTAACAGAGCGAGGCTGAACTTTTGTAGGCCACGCGTAAAGAAATAGAGCTCGGCCGTGGTTTCGATATCAAATATGATGTCATTCAAGATGTTGTAGAAATAGTACACGAACGACGAAAAATCCCACCACTTAGTATCACTGACACCTAAGTCTCTCGACGTCGATCGAAGTAACCGTATCCACCCGCCCTGGCCTGTTATCATCCCGTCAATCCATGAGCTCAATCAGTAGAGTAAGCTATCTTGTTTCGCATTCCATCATCAGTGTGTTTTGTGTAAGTTTTTGCATCATGTCATTTTATTTAAGGCATTTTTGTTGCAACATTGCTAGGTATTTCAAGTATGCGCCTAACTAGTGTGTTGAACTTTTGTAATGTATAAGTGGAGCCAGTTATTTTCACTGCAATGGTTTCTAAGGTTGCTTCTCCTATTACATATAAAATGCTCCAACCAATTTTAAAAATTAAATCAGTTGTATCCATCTTATTTGAAATCGTTTCTAGCTTCAAATGAGCTTTATCCCTGCTTGAGTTTTTTTCTAATTAAGATAACACTGATTGATAAGCTAAGCATAAATTCAGGCTTAAGTTTATTGGAATATACCACTTCATCATTTTGAATGTTATCTTTCATAATAACCTTTGATCAAAGTAAATATTATGCACAATAAATTTTGTACACATTATATTAGCTTGCTAAATGTGCTGTTTCAACTTCACGGTATTTGCATGCACTTTCTTTGTGTTACGTACATAACTGAATTCCAGTTTAAATATTGAATTTGTGAACCCAGTTGTCATTATCTTCACTGATTCACTGACACAGCAATGGTATTGGAGGGCATGCAACAGCATACATCAGAAACCGACAACTCAGAAAGCTATACCGACTAATCATTTTCACATATTTTCAATTTCTATTGACTAAGGGTTATTATTGCTGAATGAAGTGCTTTACATGGTGTGCTATGTTGGTAACTTAAGGCCTATGTAGACGCTATTATAGTGCTACTATGACAATATTCTCATCTTTTGTAGCTAAGCAATTTCAAAATATAAACAATTTCTCTGAGCAAGAAGAAGGACACTGTTTATATTTTCACATCTTTGTTTGTTCCAGAGATATTCAAGTTTTTAAAATATGCAAATTTGCCAAGGGATGATGTAATATACTGAACCGAATTTTGAT